>SJYV01019135.1:1181299-1265901 GCA_006410875.1 Neotragus pygmaeus
GTGATGCCATCCAGCCATCTCATCCTCTGTCGTCCCCTTCTCCTCCTGCCCCCAATCCCTCCCAGCATCAGAGTCTTTTCCAGTGAGTCAACTCTTCACATGAGGTGGCCAAAGTACTGGAGTTTCAGCTTTAGCATCATTCCTTCCAAAGAAATCCCAGGGCTGATCTCTGGACTGGTTGGATCTCCTTGCAGTCCAAGGGACTCCCAAGAGTCTTCTCCAACACCACACTTCAAAAGCATCAATTCTTCGGTGCTCAGCCTTCTTCACAGTCCAACTCTCACATTCATACATGACCACAGGAAAAACCATAGCCTTGACTAGCTATCCAGGTTGGTCATAACTTTTCTTCCAAGGAGTAAAATCCTCTTACCTATGTAGTAAATAACAGGGGTTCAGCCTGCATTTAGAAACAGGGTAGGAAGGAACTCTGAAGAGCAAAGGATCATGGATCTTACATGGGTCTAAATGTAACATCTTAAGTGTTGTCAAAGAGGCAACAAAGAGAAAGATTGTAGCAACAGCATATTGTATGTACTAGAATTCCTTATTAAAAGCATTCTTCTATTTTGTTTTCTTTATTGTAGCTTTTAGCATCTCAGGCTCGTTCTTGTGTGCTGCTGCTGCTGCTGCGTCACTTCAGTCGTGTCCGACTTGGTGCGACCCCAGAGACGGCAGCCCACGAGGCTCCCCTGTCCCTGCAATTCTCCAGGCAAGAACACTGGAGTGGGTTGCCATTTGCTAGCTGATGGAACTGCACTGCTCACTCCCGAGAATCAGCTAGTAGGAAGGATCTCGAAAGAGGACAACACTTATTCCCTCTTCCCTTACAGGCCCAGAGGAGTAGAGAATTCTTGCTTCAAACGGTTATTTCTGATAAAGTGGTATATAGGAAAATCATAAAAGTATTCATTTGCTCCCCAGTATGGAAACTCGGGTAAAAACATAAACTCTGGTTTTCTGATTAACAAAGGGGTCTTTTAAGACATCTGTGAGATGCCTTCAGAGATTATGCCCAGGTTCTGTAAAATGTAACCTTTCACCTACAAAAAGGCTACTTTCTAACTGGTTGCCTTACTTGATAATTTGTTGTCCTGATCATGATATTTAAAACAGCATCTGCAATTTTTTTCTCCTCAAGGAATAAATCAATACTCGTAAGGTGTCCTTATTTGATTTTTTGGTTGGCCAGAAGAACCTGGTATTCTTCTCTTTTCCTTTCATGCATAAAATATAAATAAACAGTGCATCTCTGGTTCAGGCAAATTTTTAAAATCTTTATGTTATTTAAATAGTCACACCCAAATCCAGCTGGTGGATAACAGGCACAAAAGCATGGGACAAACTCATCTGCTAAAGAACAAAAGAGAGGAACTGTTTTTTTAAAGGTTTTGGTTTTTTTTTTTTTTTTTAATAATTACACATATACATTAATTCAGAGCTGTTTTTTCCCCTCTAACTTCTTCCTAAATTGAAGAGCTCAGAATCTGGTCTAATTAATTGGCCTCGTTACCATCATGTTCCACTTAAATCCTTGTGCAGACAGTATTTATTAGGTTCTCTACTGTTCACAGGAACCTCTAGCTCTGCTCCTGGGCCACAGAGTCCTAACCCCAATGATCCACTTAATACATGTACTGTGATTGACAGTGAATAGCCTCATCTTTGTTGTAACGGACAGAGCATCATTCTTATCATTGACAAATCATCATTCCCAGGTTTGGGCTTAGTACAAATGCGACACATCTTTTTCTTCTTCAAACGCAAACTGCAATTCGCCTCATCTTTTTGGACCACTGTGATTCTTCTTCTCAACTGTGTTTTACCTGCCAACATGTATGGGGCAGACATACAGGGAAAAGTCAGTGCAACTAAACTGTCAGTGGATATGACTGGACTTCTGGCTATGAAATTTGAGTCATGTTTGAGTAATGAAGTAAATAAACTAAAATGCAGCGCAAGCACAAGAGTCAGCCCTTAACCAGTATCTTTCAAAAAATGATTTCAGCTAAGAAAAAAAAAAAATCTATTCATCTTCACAACCTGCTGACTCTTGAAGGAATGACTGACATCATTCCATTAAAAAAAAAAAAGCCTCTCCTGCTTGTCTTCCTAGAAAAGGGTAATTTTCCTCTTGATTAAATGTTTATTATAGAAAATAAAAGCCAAGAGAAAAAATCATGCATAATTAAGAAGAGTCTTTTAAAATAAGACACGGGATGTGAGAGTGCTTTATTACCTGTAAAGCCCCACACAAATGCAAAGAAAGTAGGCTTAGAATCATCTCTGGTATCAGGGAGGCCTCTGTCCTGGTAACAATCTGAGGGAAGTAGGTGTCTGAAGTGTTTCTTACCAGAGTAAGAAATAAAAAGACACCATGATGCCCTCCAATCAGACTGCCACTGCAGTCCCTCAGCCCCCCTCAGAAGGCCTCTTCATGCCAATGGAGGTACCTCCTAGCAGCCATTCCTGCCCAGCAGGGGACCAGATTATTCAGAAACTCTTCAGGCAAAGAGCAGTCCCTTCTTGCCACTGGATGTTCTAATCATAAGCAACTTGTGCTTTTTACGTCAAAGTGAAGTCTGTCTTTCTGCAAGTACTACTTGCCTTCGTTGGAACTCATGGAAATACTCTAAACACACAAAATCCCGCTGCTGACAGACCTTGAATATTTGAAGACAAATAGGACACGTTCACTCCTCTGCCCAACCTTTCTGCTGGTTTAAACATCAAAGCTGGAGATGTGAAAATCGGTGTCATTAAGCTAGCACCTACCTACCTAGTCTGGAATGGTTAATCTGAATCAAACATTTATTGCACACGTGGTGAGTGAAGCATATAAAGGCGCCTAGTTTCTGCCCTTTAAGGATACCCGATCTAGTAGATAGAATTAATCTCGGTTAACATAGTGTGTCCACTATGTCTTAAGGACTTTTTATGGCTGACCTTGTTCCAGATAAAAGAAAAAAAGCTTTTCTTTTCTTGCCATATGAAAAAATGATAAATAAATACAAAAATAAATATGTCTTAAAAGTCTTGATGCTGTTAATATCAGTATTGCCGCAAATGCACTGTCAAGTAATGATGATGCTAAAATGAATTTATCCAGTGAATGACAGATGAAAGTTATGCACCCACAGAGTGATTTTTTGCCATAAGTAAAATGATTCATTTGTTCTTTTTGAAAAGAATCAACAATAAAAATATCTAATTGCCAAGAAACCTGTTTGTTGTATCTACAAACGCTACAGTAAAAAATCTCATATACACAAATTATTGTCCAGTACTTTAGATATTAAGTATACCTAAACTAAATTTACTAATTACATCATGATGCAGAGGAATAATAAAAACTATTTTATCTTAAGGTATTCCAGTAGTGTCTATGCACATGTAAACATGTGTATAAAGACACACACATAAATTTACCACAAACCTTAAAACCTTCTCTCCAAATATATTTCATACACAATGAACATTTAGCCAAAAGAAATAAATTCAAAACATCTTTGGAGGTAAAAGTCACTTTAAATGTTAGCACTATTTTCCTTGCAATTCAATGGCAAGACAATGCAGGGGAATTCTTGATTGTGCAAAACAAAACCCATTTAATAAAACAGTAATAAGTCTCTTGAAATACATTTCAGACTTAAAAGTCTTAAAACGGCAATTCTAGCATTAACACTCTTACAGGTAGGTTTCTGGAAAAGGGTAATACATTACGGTAGGACAGTCGGGCGGTTTGTATTTTGTTATTAAGACTGATTGCTGAAACTTAAATAACAACGCGATCACATATCCTCTTAAGGCCACTTCATTTCATAGAAATAGATCATACTGCCTACTACCAAAGCTTCTAATTAATACAAGTCAGCATGAAAACAGGTAAGTTAGACAAACTAGAGTAACTCGCTGTAGTAGACCGCGGCTCTGTAGCCGAGCCTGGAGCCCTGCTGCATATTTGCATTCCGCTCAGTTTCATGAATCACAAACAAATCGTTATTTAGGGTAAACTAAAGCTCACACCAAAGCTTCAGAAAAGGGCTGTAAAGGTAGAGTACTTACGTAAAGGGTTATCAGGACAGGAGACAATGCAACTTATCTGGGAGGGTCTCTAACGTCCACGGGGTGGTAAAACGCATTTGAAAAGGCGACGTGGATTCGGATGGCCGCCTCCCCACGGCCTCCCAGACAAAGCAGGGCCAGGCCCTCGGGCGCTCCCAGTGCACCTGCAATGCGGATCCCTCACCCTACAATCCCACCCCGGCGCTGGCAGGAGCGGCCCCTGGGCCGCCCTCTCCACCCCTTCGGATTGACTTGGGTGCGCGGTGGGTTCGCACCCCAGCCTGGACTGTGGCTCTGGCAAGGGCAACCCCCTCCCTATAACGGGCTGGAAGACCCTGCAAGCAGCCGGCGCGGAATCGCCGCTCCTCACTTTTGCCCTCCTTTCCACCTATTCGTTCCTCACCCCCCGCCTCATTCCTCCGAGATGCCTCCGTAAGGGGATACCTTCCAGACCCGGTGGGTCTGAACGACCCCTCCCCTTGCAGTGAGGGCTTGAAAAATTATCTAAATGAGTTCCCGCTGCGACAGGTGCCGCCGCCCCCCGCCGGCACCCGCAGAGCCTCCCTGCAGGTACCGCCAGGTGAGCGGGGCTGGACTCGATCACACCTCGGGCCCCGCCTCACCTGCGGGCGCAGCCGTCGCGGTCCTTCAGGCGGCTCCCCCCCTCGGCGCGATCCTCGGGGCGCGAGGCTGCGGGGGCCGGCGGCCCATGGGCGGGGCGGCGGGCGGGGCTGGCTNGGGTTGGGGGGAAGGGGCGAGGGCCGGGCGGCGCGCATGCGTGCGGCCCCCGCTCCCCCGGGGCTCGCCGGTCTCGTGCGTGCGCACGCGCGCTGTCCCCCGGAGGCGTCTGGGTGTGCGGAGCGCGCGCGCGCGGCTCGGAGGCGCACCTGTGAGGTGTCCCTTGAGGAGAGGGAGGGTGGGTGCGCGGAGTCCGCGGCCTGGGGCGCTTCAACCCCTCACTTGGAGTGAGTTCTGGGGTGGCCGGGCTGTAGTGTCTTTATTTCTTTTCGGGATCAAGGCGGGGGCTAGCGGGGGTGACCAGGGAGCGGGTACTGGGTCGGAAGGAGGATGAGTGGATTAAAGAAAAGAAAAACAACCCATCACTTAGGATGGGCCTGGAGCCGGGGTGAGCGCCCGGGCATCGGGGGGGAAAGGTCAGAGCGGCTCCGCGCAGCCGGGCGGCCGGGCGGCCACCCGGGCCGGCCCGGGGAAGGGCAGCCTGACTTTGGGCCTCGGCGAGCCGGCGTGGGCCCGCAGTGCCGGGGAGCGGGGGGTCACAGATGGCGGCCAGGGCGCGCGGCGGCGGAGGGGCAGCGACCGGGGCGAGGCCGGGCGGAGGCCCCGCGGGAGCCAGACTCCCGAGCCGGGCTCCATTGTTGTTGGAGCCGAGGGAAGGGGGAGCAAAACCGCTTTAGAAACCCGTGAAGCCGCGCCTTGGAGCCTTTCCAGGCGGGTCCCCGGAGAGGCGGTAATGGCCGCGCCGTGGGATCAAGGGAGCCGGGCTGTGCCGCGAGAAGCCTGGCTGCAAGGTGTGATATGTGTGTGTGTGTGTGTGTGTGTTTGTTTTTTTTTTTAAGAGCGCCTCGCGTCCCAGCAGAGCCAGCGAAGCATCCTACTCAGGTGATGAGGAACCCTCCGGGCACCCAGCGCAGATCTCTGCTGCCGCTGGACGCCTCCATTGTTTGACCATAACAAGGGCCGGATTCTCACCCAGGTAAACTGGATGGCAGCGCAGCCGAGCTCCCTCTAACCTCCCACATCCAAAGGAATCCTCTTCTCCTCTTTCAGGACTTTACTCCAGTTTTCTTCCTGGGCCCTGCTTCTGATTAACTCAGTATATCCACTTCCCAGGCATTTCCCCATCTGGCTTAATCTTCCCGCATCTCTCTGCCCAGTCACCTCTCATTTCCCTCAAAACTCAGCTCCTTTGTGAAACCTTCGTTGCCCAACTCTAACAACTAAATCTCTCCCGGAGGAGCCTGTTCCGGACTCTCCTAGTTGATAGTTTATTGGTAGTCTTATTGCAACAAAGGAGACTAGATATTAAAAAAAATTCTAAGCTATTGCCTTTTAAAAGGAAAGTTTTGTGATGCTTATTGTTTTAAGAGAATCGAACTGTTTTTGTTGCTATATATATTTTTTAAAGCAGGGGTTCCTCCTCCTTTTATAGATGCACAGCTTTTTAGACCCAGAAAAATGATCTTGTTCACCCTACAGATTGGTTAAATCTTAAGAATTACTTTTAAATCAGCAAAGTAAAACCTTTTCTTTGTAAAAATTAAAACATCACAGAGATTTCTAATGTCTTTGACTATAGACCTCTGTTCCCAGAGATAACAACTGTGTATAACCTTCTAGATCTTTAAAACTGTTTTTATCCTAGTGTGTACTTGTATTATCTTCGACTGTTTTAACAAGTATGAGTGCACTCTAGCTTTCCATTTTTAGCATAGGATGCATTCAATCTTTTTGCAGAACTGCTGCATCATGTTCCATAGTTTGAGGACACCATAGTTTATTTAGCCATTTCCTGAATTGATGGCAATTTATGATTTAACTTTACATTTAAAAAAGTTTTTTTGGTTGTTCTCTACTGAAATTTTAGTGAAGGAAGCACAAATCTACACTTATTAAATAAACTGTTCATGATGGACGTTCTCTTTGGTTCAGAAATTTACATATGGGGACAGCCTCCCCACCCCCCACCGTAATTGTGACTCTGTTTTAATTGTGACTCCTGTTTTAAAGTCCTGTGACCTTGAGGAAGACATTTAATCACTCTAAGCCTGAGTTTTCTATAAGTAGTGATAATATCTGCTCTATTTACTCTACCAAGTTCACTGATATGATGTGTGTGAATGTCTTTGTAGAGTATAAAGTAGTATATAATGTTGATTTTGTGATCTGAAGGGATTTTCTTATTTGCACTACAACTTTTATTTCCTTCTTTGGCCAGATATGTATATTATAAAATACTACAGATAGCCAACTTTGAATGCTGTTTAGTTTCTGATTTTGTCATATTTCCATTGGGTACTCTTTAGACTTCTGAAAGAGTATTTTACAAAGAGTATTTTTCATAGTGCTTTACATGCTTTGAAAAATAAGGCATAAAAATTAGTTGACTGTGAATAAAGCATCAGCAAATTGAAAACTACATAAAACACTCATAATATATAAACAGAACTTTCTAGTGATGTAAATTTGTTTGTGTTTTTCTGTAGCAGCAACAGATTCAGGTTAGTTTTTATGTCCTTTGAGTAAAATGGATTCTTACTGAATTTGCCAGCAGTATCAGAGTTTTAACAGTTTACATACATGTTTAGTAATGTGATGGTCATCATATTAAGATGTAAAAGGCACAATTAAGAGGTATGTAGGTTTTTTTTTTCTTTTATTCAGATGTACACAAATGTTTCTAGCATGGCCACCCAAGTCAGCTTGCCCCTGTTCTCTTCTAGTTTACGTTATGTGGGCAGAAGGGATCAGAAATTAAACACAATCATGCAGCTGCTCGTACAATCACAAAGCGGTGTCTGCTATGAAAGTGAGGTAGCACTGGCTATGAGAAAGTATTAAAAAGGGGACCAAATTTTAGATTGCAGAGCGAGGACCCAGCAAAGACTTTTTTGCAAAAATAAGCTTTGAGCTGAGATCTGAGGGGTGAGTAGGCGTCAGTGTAGAATGAGATGGGGGATAATTTTCCAGGCAGGGGAACGGCATGTGGGAAGGCCCAGAAGGGGGAAAGCTTTGCCCATTCCGGGAACTGAAAGAATGACTTGTGGATAGACTATGGTGGGTGAGGGGCAAGTGTGGCTAGGCAGGGGGCCAAATCATGTAGGGTCTTGTAGGGCAGGTTAAGGATGTTTTGTTTTATCCTGAGTGAAATGGGAAACCATTACAAGGGTTGGGTTTTAAACAGGGGAATGACTTAATCAGATTTGCATTTTTAAACAATCACTCCAGCTGCTGCTACCTGCAGCATGTGGGAGTGGGGAGTGAAAGTGGGGAAGACCAGGTAGGCGATATCAGAGGTCTGTCAAGAAGAGAGATGGTCTTTCCTTTCTAGTTCACATTGACTTCAAACTACCAGCTAAACTAAGGTCAAAATAGATATTTGTTTGTAAAAATAAATATTTTTTATTTTCAAGAAGTAAGCAAAAAGATGCACTTTTTTATGCAAAACACACATATGTTAAAGTAATTATTCATACTATGCTTAACAGAATAGGATCAGAGAGAGTCAGAATTTGGGATATTTAACATATTTTTGGTAAGTTTTGTCAAAGCAGGAATCATGAAATAAGAGTGAGGTGAGGTTCTAAAAATGAAAAGAAGGGAAATAGTGTAAATGCTGTTTGCCAAAAAAACGTGAGAATAACAGAAAAAAAATACTAGACAAAAAAAATTGAGAAAGCAGCTAGGCACACAGTGAGTATATAATATTTATAGCTTTCTGAATACTAATAATAACTTTTTCAAAAACTAAAATGGAAAAACAAAAAAGCAGGCTCTGACCACAATGCAACAAAAACCATGAAACAAGTAAACACAGCTTCATCAAGACAATTGCGACTGACCTGCCTAGAAGAGACCAAACAATACCCTGAAAGATAAAGAATGTCTTAAACTGAAGGATAGGCCATATCCCTGGATGTGATGTTTAAATGCTGTAGAGATCCCCCTTTTCAGGTGAACTAGACAGAATAGTGAGTAATGAACTAGAACAGGTCTATCTAATTGTTTGAACATATTGTAGATCTAGTTGTGTTTAAACAGTGTCACACTAGCTTCAGAGTATCTGGACAGGTCACTGGAACCTATTCAGTACCCCAAAGATGAAAGTGTGTGGAAGTGTAATAAGTGACAAACCATCACACATGCCCTCCAAATCAGAGAACATAAGGAAGTAAATATTAAGCATTTAGGCTGGACTTCGATGGTGGTCCAGTGGTTAAGACTTTATCTTCTAATGTAGGAGGTATGGGTTTGATCCCTGGTCAGGGATCCCACATGCCTCAGGGCCAAAAACAAAAAACGGAAGCAATACTGTAACAAATTCAATGGAGACTTTTAAAGTAATGCCCACATTAAAAAAACCTTTAAAAAAAATAGGTGAACATCTGGGAAAAGGAGTTCTGCATGCCGAGGTGGACAGCGAACAGGCTTAGTGATCAGACAGCCTTGAACTGGAATTTTAGGAAAATGATACCATCATACAGGTGTTGAGAGAGAAAGAGGTACAGGTCCTGGCACCCATGAGACATTCAAATCTGTTATTAGTTAAAATCTGTATTGGACTACATGAACATTTAAAACTTCTGTAAGAAGAAAGGAAAAACGAAATCCCAAGATCAAAAGCCAAACCACAAAGTAGAAAAATAGTAATGACAAGTATAAGTGAAGAGTATAACACGTAAAGAACTCACACAAATCAATGAGAAAATGAAAATCCACACACATGGTTGCAGGATGTGGCTCAATAGTTTAATGGATATAGATATAATTTGTTTGACATTTAGAAAGATGTGTAATCTCACTGATAAGTAATTTGTAATTATTCCTGTAGAAAAGTAAGACTGTATTCTCAATAGTAACAAAACCAGAAGACATTTAAGAGTAACACACAAATGTACAAAAGCTCTATGAAAAAAGTAGAAACCTTTACCTGAAGAATTTAAAAGCTAACCCAAATAAGTGGGCAGACATTACATGTTTTGGAAAGGGACTGCATCTTTGTAAAGCTTGCAGTACTCAACAAATTAAAGTGAAACTTCAGTGTAATTCCAGTTGAAATCCCAGTGAGACTTACTTTTGGACACTTGATAAATTGCTTCTAAAATTTGTCCAGAGGACTAAATGTGCTCGAGTGGCCAAGAAATTTTTCAAGTGGAAAATACTGATGAAGGATTTGCTATGCCAGAAATCAAAACATACTGTAATGGTACAGTTATGTAAATGGTGAGTACAGGAATAGAGAGGTTGGTACATGGAACAAAGTAGAGTCCAGTAACCCATTTATATAGAGAGGAATTTATTATATAATAAAGTTGGTATTTTGAATTGGATACATTGGATATAATGTTGGATACATTGTAGAGGGATAAATGACTATTTGGAAAGAAAGATTCTACTTCCCCTTATTCAAAATGACTTATTTGAATTAAAGTATGAGCTTAAAGACAAAAACACCTGTAAAAGTATAAGAAGAAAATATAAGAGAATTTATTATGTTGGAAAATAAGTTTCTAGGGTAAGCAGTTTATTAATAGGTAAGACTAAGGCCCCAAATCTAAAGAAGAGACTGCTAAGTTTGAACATCATCAAAGCTGATAATTCTGTGTGATGTAAAAACATTATAAGTTGACAGAATCGGGGCAAAGTTCTGGTGACATGTACAAACAAAAAAAAAGCCACTTCCCTGGTGGCTCAGATGGTAAAGTGTCAGCCTACAATTTGGGAGACCTGGGTTCAATCCCTGGGTTGGGAAGATGATCTGGAGAAGGAAATAGCAACCCACTCCAGTACTCTTGCCTGGAAAATTCCAGGTCAGAGATAGAGGAGCCTGGTAGGCTGCAGTCCATGGGGTCGCAGAGTCAAACATGACTGAGCGACTTCACAAACAAAGGATAATAGAATTGACATAGTTAAGAAATGAATGGAGGATGTGAATAGTTCTCATTTAATGGTTCTCATAGAGAAATGAAAGTGTCAAAGCGATGACAGGAAATTCAGCCTCACTTGTGATTAGGGAAATGGAAATGAGTGAGATTTTGTAGAGGAGGGAATGGCTCTCAGGCAAGTTAAAATGCTATCCAAGTATGTAGAGGAAAAGCTACCTGATACAGTCTTTGTTGTTGTTCAGTTGGTAAGTCGTGTCTGACTCTCTGTGGCCCCTTGGACTGCAGCACGCCAGGCTTCCCTGTCCTTCACTACCTCCCAGAGTTTGCTCAAGCTCATGTCCGCTGAGTTGGTGATGCCATCCAACCATCTCATCCTCTGTCTCCCCCTTCTCCTCCTTCCCTCAATCTTTCCCAACATCAGGGTCTTTGACAATGAGTTGGCTCTTCGCATCAGGTGGTCCAGAGTATTAGAGCTTCAGCATCAGTCCTTCCAATGAATATTCAGGGTTGCTTTCCTTTAGAATTGACTGAAGTTAGTCTGCCCTTTCCCGATGACAATTTGGTTAAGCCTATCAAAATTTGAAAAACACCCATATGCTTTCATCCAGCAGATACACTTCAGGGAACTGGGGATATTCTAATAAGAGCATACAAGTTAAAGTAAGTATGAATGAAGTCTGTCACAGGAGAAGCTGAAGATGAATGCAGAAAAAGTTTGTTGCCTCTATGCTGTGGAATGTTAGGTAGCTTTTAAAAAGAAAGGCAGATTTGTATGTATTGACATAGCCTGGATGGATATCTAGAATATATTTTTGAGCAAGTTCCATTTTTTGTAAGATAGAAAACAAAATAATAATGTGTGTGGTTGAGTGTGTGTGTTCTGAATGAAAATAGAGATGCGTCTAGAAAAATATGTGGAAAATGTATTGTGATTACTTCTGAGGGGAGGAGAATAGGGGAGATTGAATTTTTATTTCTGGGACTGATTTTATATTTACTTTACATGCTTTTGGATTGTTGTAGGTTTTTTAAAATGGCATTTACTTCTGTAATGAAGATATTACAATTTCTCAGTTAACAAAGGCCCAAATTTAGACAGAAAGTTTTAAGACCTAATACTTACCTGGGTGTAGCAAAAATGTCACACACTTATGTTACATTGTCTATATGTATCAAGAGCTTTAAAAGTTATCATATTCATTGAGGTAGCAACCACCTAGAACCCATCAAAGAAATATTTTTAAGTACAGAGAGGCTTTATGTGTAAAAGATAAATATTATAGAATTATTTTTAAGGGTGCATTTGCAGGCTGGTTAAGTTATCCACTGGGTAATATATTATTGGCTATTAAAATATTTATGAAGAAAATGTATTGAAGTGCTTATGACAGTGTTAAGAAAATCAGGATACAAAATTGCATACATTATATGATTAAACAGAAGTCCCAAAAGCCCTCCACAAAAACCTATGATGGTAAAGTGTCTGGAGGAAATTAAATGAAAATCTTAAAAACTGTGGACTTTGGGTAGTAGGATGTTGGAACGTTTTAAGTTTTTCTACTTTTTTATTTTCCAGGATTATATGTCATTGCATCTATAATTTGTTATTTCATTTATAATGGACCATTTACTTTTTAAAAGTACATCATATCTAGGACATTTGTTAGATGCATGGTTTATAGATGTGTACACTTTAAAAAATACTTCTGTCATATATTAAAGTATTCTCTAAAGTGAATGTTTTTTGAGTGATATATTTGCTCCCAGCTTTTGGAGGGAAGTTTTCTTCTTAGCAATATGCAGAATACAAGTAGTTCTCATTTCTTATAACTGTAGAATAAATGCAGAAACTTAAACGTGGGCCCTGGGATTTCCTTGTTTGACTCTTGTTAACTCTTAGTGTTTCTAACACACATTGAGTTGGAAAACACGCTGCCTTTTACCGAGTCAGGGTGAGTAGGACTTAGCCACGGGACCAGGGGCAGAAGCATAGGGAGCCTGATTATTATGCAGGGCCTGCAAGTGACTCAGCAGAGTGGAGCTCAAGGTACTTCCAGCCATGCAGTGTGGGAGAACTGACGGGGTTATGCCAAGGGTAGGTAGATTTGCTCCCTTGCCAAGTGTTCCATGGACCTGCAGGATTCTGTGGATGTGGTATAGCGTGGGGCTTAGTGGAGGACAAAGCCGAAGAATGTAATAGTGGAAATGAGGTTGAGGACTTGGAAGGGCTCTGGGAGCACAAAAGAAGGGGTCATGCAGAATCCAGAGGTGAGGGTAAGCTTTCTAGAGGCAGTGATGTCTGGTGGTGAGACCAAAGGTAAATGAAGGGAATAGCAAGTGATTGGTCAGAGGTAAAAGGAATGTGGTCGGGGGATGGGGATAATGGTTGAGGCCTAGGAGCAGACTAGGTCTGGGGAGCCTGAAGAAGTTTGGTTTGGTTGGAACTAGAATTGGAGTGAGCAATGGTGAGAGATGAACCAGGAGAAGTAAATAGTAGCTCACACTGATCAGAGTTTAAAAGCCACATGAATAAATTTGAAAACTACACAGAGAAATAATGGAACCCATTGAAAAGCTTTGAGCAGGATAATGAACATCCCATTTTGCATTTTAGAAAGATTACATGACAGTGGATAATGGATTAGAGGAAGTCAGGCATGGAAGCTTTGTAGTGTCCTGGGGGAAGACGGTGGCCTGAATGACAGCTGAGTGTAGGTGAGGTGGGTGGATAAATTCAGGAGCAACTGGGAAGATACTTTGTGAGCAGGAGGAGGGTTGATGGTAACCAGGTTCTGGCTTGGCCATTGACTGACCAGTGGACCCATTTACTACAGCTGAGAACAGAGTTGACTTTGGTGAGGAGATGACAGACTGA
The DNA here is from genome assembly GCA_006410875.1 of Neotragus pygmaeus. Taxonomy (NCBI): domain Eukaryota; kingdom Metazoa; phylum Chordata; class Mammalia; order Artiodactyla; family Bovidae; genus Neotragus; species Neotragus pygmaeus. The sequence goes on from SJYV01019135.1 coordinate 1,194,863, forward strand.
GTTTTGGATGTGCTGACAGAACAGGGCTGTAGAGAAACTACATGTCACTTGTAGGTTCTTCCTGAGAGAATTTGCAAAGAATGATTTCATGCTGCAAACACATACTTTGCTCTATGAATGAGTGCTCTACATAAATCTGTTATTAAAAACAGTGTTTCTGTGGTAACTATTTTTTGGAATATAGTTACACGTCTATATATTAAGTTTGGGGAGTATCTTTCTAGCTTAGACTGGACTATTGATGTTTTCCATTTAAAACAGCATGACCCTGACTTTGGGTAATACTGTGATTGACTTTTGCACTAGACCCTCTCTGAGCAGGTGATGGTGCTGTAGTCAGTTATCCTGTTGTGAGTTATGGCTGAATAATTGGAGTGATTTCTACTGATGTTTCCATACCGGTCCGTTCTGCACAGAGGTAGGCCAGGACACAGAGTGGTGTCGAGTCTGTACCCATGTGCACGTGCTCAGCTGGCCACTGGAAGTTGTCCTAGTCCATTTAGACTGCCGGGACAAAAGATCACAGACCACGGTGCTCCAGCAACAAATGTTTACTTCTCATGGTTCTGGAGGCTGGGAAATCCAAGATAAGGAGCTGGTAGATTTAGTGTTTGCTGAGGTCCTGCCTGGTAGCTCAGCTGGTAAAGAATCCGCCTGCAATCCAGGAGACCCTGGTTCAATCCCTTGGTTGGGAAGATCTGCTGGAGAAGGGATAGGCTACTCACTCCAGTATTCTTGGGCTTCCCTGGTGGCTCAGCTGGTAAAGAATCCGCCTGCAATGTGGGAGACCTGGGTTCAATCTCTGGGTTGGGAACATCCCCTGGAGAAGGGAAAGGCTACCCACTCCAGTTTTCTGGCCTGGAGAATTCCATGGACCATATAGTCCATGGGGCTGCAAAGAGCTGGACATGACTGAGCGACTTTCATGTATATTTTGTGAGGTCCTGCCTCCTGGTTCATAGATGCCATCTTCTTGCCGTGTCCTCACATGGCAGAGGGTCGAGGGAGCTCTCGGGGTCTCTTTTATAAGGACACGCATCCCATTGTGAGGGCTCCACTCTCAGGAGCTAATCACCTCCTAAGGGCCCCACCTCCTAACACCATTGCAGTGGGGTTGAGGTTTCAGTATCTAAAGTTTGAGGGGACACAAACATTCAGGCTCACACAGAAGTATAGCTAGAGGTTGGAGAGTCAGTCACAGTGTCCTCCCCTCACGGCTGGCATGGCAGCTGTGGCTGGGTGACAGTGTGTGGACCAGAGTGAGGTGAGGCCCAGAGCAGAGCTGAGGGGTGGTCCATCTAGGAAGAGGTAGGGGAGACAGGGCCTGTGGAAGAACTCATCAGAGAGAAGGATGTCTTCACCAGAGAGCATTTGGTTAAGAGAAAAAAACGTGTTTGAAGTGGCCTAAGTGCAGGGGGCTCTCTGAGGAGGCTGCCATGGCACCCCATGCTGTATCTTAGCTGAGGCCTGCTAGCGTCTGGAGCGTCACAGGAGCCGGTGCAGCTCTCTCCGCCTGTGTCTCTTCCGAGTCACTGTCCCCCTCAGTTCACTTTGTAGACCCTGGCTTTCCACCTCCCGTCTCTGAACTCTCGGGGACGAGCATCTGCTTGGGGCAGCTTAGTTGACCCAGTTCCTGTTGCAGGGCCCACAGGGCAGATTCTCCAGGTGGTGAAGGCAGGTGGGGGTTTTGGGGGAGGAGGGTGGTGCCCTGGCAGCTAGGGGAAAGTTCCCAGGACTGGCAGGGACAGTAGGTTCTAATGGCTCAGAGATGTGATAAAGGGATAAAGAGTCAACCTAGATTTGGCAAATCAAAGTCATTTAGCCTAGGTGTAAAGAATTAACCACAGCTAACCCACAGCTATGGTAGATACTCATGCTATGGAAGAGGTTGGAAGAAGGGAAAATTTTTAAAAAATGAAATGTAACTATGGAGTTGTATCAGCAGAATTCAAAGTTTAATTTGAAAAAGCAGTATAATTTCTGTTGTTGACACTAAAGCATTTCTACAGCTTTATTCTAACTCGAGAATATGCAGTGTCTCTTGTGTCACCTGATGTAAGAAATTCAATAAAACTATTCTAGAGCTCATTTATTTTTTATAACCTTCAATTTGATAAAATAGTCATATCTTATTTCCACAGCTTATTTTGCATTGCCTTCCACAGTAATGTGCCAAATCTTGGGAGGAAGCTCTTGTTCCAGCTAGAGCAATCCTCTGTCCCAAAGGTTATAAATTCTGCCTCTTTAGGTAAATGATAAAACAATTCATTAAAAAAAAAAAAAACTGAACTCTCTATCCTTAGAGTAAACCCCATTATGTCCTTCTGGCTTCCAAAATTATTTTTAGATGTGCATTTCAAACATGTAGGATTAAGCTTGATAGGATTTAAGAATGTTTCAGTGATTCACAGTACTTGGTGTCAGCCAGCAAACACAAGTCAGGTTTTTAGTTAACCAGTATTCAGTAACTTATCACTGTATCTTTCTATCATGATAGAATTAGGACCTTGTGATAAGCGCCCAGACTCACAATTAGGATCATGGAACCTGCAGAAAGCTGGCTGTACCAGTCTTCATGGTGCTTAGTAACTAGTTAGAGGTAGTAATCAACTGTGAAATTCGCTGCAAGTTCTAATGCTTTAGCCTAAATAATCCATGAAGATTGATGAGCAAGTGTTTGAGTGCCCTCTGGAGGCCTTATGAACAGTTAAAACACAGACTTCTACAAAAGGTTTTCTTTAACAGCTAGAATTAAGAACCGGTGGACTAGATAGATGGTTGAACTATTCTGGGTGTGAGTAGGGAGCAGAGGAGAGCCAGGATGGAACCCACAGGAATGCTAGTACTTGGGGATGGGCAGGAGTCTCCAAGCGGACTGAGGATACCAGTGGATGTAGCGAGAGTGGAGTCATGGAAGGGAGTGTCCAGCATTAGAAAGAAGGTGCCAAGAGGAACTTGAGTGGTGTAGTGGTGGGTCGAGGAATGAATGGGGAGTGAAAGGATATAAATCAGGAGAATAACTCTCTAAGAAGCCTGGATGGGGAAATGGAGAAAATATATGGCAGCTAGAGACGGCTAAAAACTTATGGTTTTCCTTAAGGTGGAAGAGAGTTTGCATGGGTTTAAATGCTGAGAAAAGAAGCAGCGATCAGATGTAGTGGAAGGATGTGTGTGTGGGGGGCGGAGGAAGTTGACTTCAAAGTTCCTGGCTTAGAAGAGTTACTGGGGAAGATGTTGCCTTTTACAGGGTCTTGGAAGATGGTAAATTAGTGATTTTCAGTTCACTGTGCGATGATAGGGAAAGATTCCTGCTATGAGAGAATGTGGAATTGTCATTATGGAAATGGTTCTCATTCAAGCCAGAAGGTTGAGCTAAAAAAAAAAGATGAAGTGCGGACATACCTTTAGCACACACTCATTTAGAAAGAAGAAATAAAAGAAGAGGTCACGGCTTGAGGAGAGGTGAGGAAGTGCAGGGGACTGGGGATCAAGGAGATGTGTGTAAATTAGAGTCAGAGTGAACCATGAACAAGGCTCTTGGGCTCTGAAGGGGAGGGGAACTTTTGTTTTGTTTCGTTTGGCTGGACACCACGCAGGTTTCAGGGATCTTGGTTCCCCAACTAGGGCTGGAACCTGGGTCCTTGGCAGTGAAAACACAGAGCCCTAACGACTGGACCGCCAGGGCATTCCTAGGGAACAGTTTTGCGGAGGAGGCATTGTGGGGGTGGGATGTAGCGGGGCAGCAGGGGTGTGTGGGGCAGGCCAGCAGAGACTATGGGGAGGGGAAGTGGTCACAGCTGGAGCAGATGGAGAACCTGTCTGCGCTCACTCAGTAAGAGCCCGAATGAGCAGACTGCAGAAAGAGAATTATATTTGCCTTTGTGCTTTTCAGGTGTAAGATTTAAATCTTGTGTAACTTCTGTGCTCCCTTCTGTTTTTCTCAAAGTGGAAGTGTTAGTTGCTCAGTCGTGTCGGATTCTTCGCGACCCCATGGACTATAGCCCTCCAGGCTCTTCTGTCCATGGAGTTTTCCAGGCAAGAATACTGGAGTGTGTTGCAGTTTTCGTCTCCAGGGGAGCTTCCCAAGTGGGATTGAACCTGGTTCTCCTGCATTGCAGGCAGATTTTTTTTTTTTTTTTTTTTTTTTTACTGTCTGAGCCACCAGGGAAGCCCAGTGAGAAGGAGAATCTGGCCAAATGGAAGAGAATGTTCAGATCTGTTCCTGACATTTGAGGGGACTCTTGTACAAGAAGAGAGTACCTGTGATCAGTTTTTGATTTATTATTCTGACAGATGGCCTTTAGATGTACATGATCATTTGCAACCTGAACAACATTATTTCCTTTCTTTTTGGTAAAACTTATAGGACAGCTACTAGAAGTTGTTTCCTTTTTGTAAAATATTTCATTAAGAAAAAAATAATAGACTCCTAACTCAGGAGTGCTAAAATTACAGTCTGTTTAAATTTGGAAGGTGAGGGTTGATTTCTTAACTTCAGACTGCTCAGTTTTAATAGTAAGGCATAATATTTAACATGTAAGCTTCTATAAAGGGTAGGGTGGGCAGGCTCCAGCTTACACCCAAGCATGTTTGGTTCCGCAGGACTGGTTTGCAGGCCTCTGGAGGCTTCAGCACTTTTGTCTTTGGCAACCTTTAGCATGTCACATGTCAAACAAAAACATGTACTCATATCCCGTGCAAAAGTAGCTTGTACAGAACTGAGAGTTAAGCTTCATTTGACTAGTTGTAGGCATTAAACATTTATTAACTTTGATTTTACTACTTCCTTTTCATATTTTACATCCAATAACTATTTTTTCAGGTCTCAAAACATTTTCATGGGCCATTAAGATGCTCATAAGCTTTGGGGCCTGTACTGAAGGTTCATAAGGAATGAGACACCTCTCTTCTGTTGAGATGTTGAGGCACGTCTGGCTGGGGTGGACTTGCTAGAAATCTGTTTGTTGGAGGCACTGAGCTACCTTCTGGGAAAACTCCGTTCTCAAGGGAGCTGAAGTAACTGCTTTAGTTAGTGCTCTTTTTTTGGTTACAAAGAGCAGAGATCCATTCCATTTTAGGAAACAGGATATGACATCAAGGATGCGCTTAGACCAGAAACTTGCTGTTCTCTAAGGCAGCTCAGAGAAGCAGTCTTGCCCATCAACAGTGGGGTCTTCAGGGCTGCTGTCTTTCCTCTGTGTCTTTTTCCTCTTACTGCCATCTGACTTATCCTTTTCCCTTATCCTGTCATTCTGTTTTCTACCTTACTTAGAGTTTCTACTCCCTCATGACTTTGGTTTGCTGTGATTGCACATGGCTACTTCAGCTCCTTTGTATATCCTAACCTTTCAGCTTCATCTCTCATGGCTCATCACCTGGTTCTTAGTATTGTTTAGATTCCTGAGGGAGAGATTGGGAATGTGACTTTGTTGCAGCTTTTACTGTTATTCCAGGCCACAGCAGAGGTCGCCGTTAAGCTCATGGGTCAGGTGTCTGCACCTGCTCTCAGAAGCTTTGGTGACGTGAGATCGAGCAGTCATGTGGTCCATGGCAGCTGGACCTACCCTTAAAGCTGAGGCAGTTTTCGTTAGTAGGATTTGGAGGCCAGCAGGCACCATGATTGGCATGTATAGTTCAGCAAGGAAGAAAAAACCTGGCCCCCTGTCAAAACTATTTGAAGTCTCTATCCTTTAAAGTATGTCCTATTAACAGACTTCAATCTGAGGTAACGCTTTGTTCCTGTAGAGAAACTGAAATCCCTAAATATATTGAAAGCATTTTCATTTTCCCTTTTTCTCCCCATTTTATTCCGTCTCAGATATTGCAGGGTCACTCAGGGCGACCTGTAGGATTTCATTTCTTGTATCAGTGATTTCTGCTGAAATGGCTGTTAGCAGAGTTGGGGTAACTCGAACCTCATGTCATTCACGTTTCCTTCCTCTCAAAGTTCTGGGGAGCTATATAGACATATAGTAACTTAGCACCGGCCCCAGAGTCTCCAAATGAAGTGTCCCATCTGAATGTCGCATGGCAGCAGTGATACCTGACTTCCTCAGTATGCCATCAAATTTTCCAAGGAAAAGCGATTTCCTCAAACTTTAAAGTAGGTCTTGGAATCTATACCCAAAGTACTCTTAGCACTTCTAGAATATAGCAGAGGGGGAGGGAGCAGATGGAATAAATAAGATAATGATAATGATAATGATAGCTAACCGTGGTTCAGCCTTTAACATTTTCTAGGCCCTATTTTAAATACTTGTCATACATTAACTTATTTAACCCTCAAACTACCTTATAATGGTCCCTTACAAGGTCAGGTGCTTTTTCTTATCTTCATTAACCCCATTCTTAACCTCTGAGGTGAAGGCTGCACAGCCAGCATGTGGTAAAACCAAGATATGAACCGGCTCAACTTGCCTTCAGTCCCTACTTCTTCAGCACCCTCTCACCCAGAAAATAAGTGACAAAAACAGTATTGATTCACATAATGATTAAGACTCTTTAGGATTCCAGCCAATCCCAGTCCGTTATTGGGTCTCTAATATGAACCTAGAACTCAGTGTGGATAAATTCCTAACAAGAGGCTATTTATGATACTAGGATTCTTGTGTCTTGAAGTGAAGTTGTGTAGACATTCCTGGCTTTTCCTTTATAGAGTTTCTTGGGTTTTTTCGTTCTCTATTTGGCCCTGCATGCCTTGAATTCCACATTTTAGAATAAGTCCTGATTATAAGAGGGTCAGCTGGGGCCCCATATTTAGAATACCCAGTTCTTTGAAAAGCCTGGTGATCCTCAGTCATCCCTGATACATGCCTTCTCCTTTTCTCTCCGCATGTTTCTGACCCCACAGGATCCCACTGCTCTTGTTGCCCTTCAGCCACTGTGGGCCCTGCCTCTTCCTCTGGAATGTTTTGGGGGTTTTGACTTCTGTCACTGTGGTAAGTGTTCCCCTTTTTTCACCATTTTTGTAGATGGAGAATCACCCTCAACTATTTCTAAACCAAAATGTCTTTGGAGTTCTTTCTAAGCATGTTCCCTTTAGGGCTCAATGAGGAAGCAAGTTTCCCTGACTTATGGTTTTTCTTATACTCTTGCCTGGATCTGGCTTTGACTTCTGTAGACCTTAGGCACCCTTCCTTAACTCTGAAGTCAGCAGAAGCATCTTTGTCCCATCTGGGGTTCCTCTTTGTACCTCTGGAGTCTAATTTTCTCAATTTAACGTGAGCCATTAGTTATTAAAGCTTTCCTTTGCCTGATCCACTTCCCTTTGCTGTCCTGAAGGCCTCTGGATCAGAAACCTGGTTTCTGGACTGATGGTCTCCTGGTTGTCTTTCCCATTGTTGCTGTCTTCATTGAGATATCACAACTTGCTTTTGAGCCGAGTTTGTTACTCTGTGTGTTTCTGGTGTTTTCTTGTTTACAAAGCCTGAACATCAGCTTTCTCCTTAAATATGAGTTCCTGAAAGTCTTCTTACCTTGGGCAGGATGTTACATCAGTCTCTGTGCAGACATAATTCTGAGAGCATCATATTTCCAGCATAAGCATTTTCTCCTTCATTTTCTTTTGAACCTGTGGATTTGTGATAATTTTTAAATAATTTTTTTTCCTTCTTCAGCTCAACTCAAGACAACATGTATTTTACATAGGACAGATATTTGTTCCTCTTCATTTGGTCATTGTTGAAATCCAGAATATTCCACTTGAACCCATAGTCTGGATTGCTGTGGTTCACATTCGTGAGAAAACTTTTATGTCCTTGACATGTACAGCTGGGCAGCACGAGGAAGGAGAAGCCTGTCTTGGTAGCTGTTGGCCTGGGGCGTGTGGCTTCTTGTCTTCTCCCTTCACTGCCAGAGACTGAGTTCTCAGCTCTAGGCCACTCCCAGCCCTGACTTCACTTCCCAGCCACATGAGGAGCACTGACTGCGTGAGATAAAGGAGTTGCAGTGGCCTCTGTCCTAGTGGGTGTAGTTACTATACCTGGTGAGAAAGTTAAGCCCAGGGGGAGGTGTGGTGTCTTTCTCTTCTTGACTCTGCACAGCCCAGGTGGGAAGGTGGGGGCTGCTCCTACCAGCTCACTCCCGTCTCTTTCTCTGGGAGCTGGATTGATCGCCAGCTCCGGCCCTGTTTGCAAGCCTGGGCGAGTTTGCCTGGGCATGGCGGCAAAGGAGTTTTCTCTCTACGCTGTCCCTGTCTGTCTCCTTTCTCTCTAGTGCTGACTTGGGTGCCCCCAGCCAGCCTTCTTCACTGTGAGCGCCCAGACCAGAGATACAGGCCTCGGTTTATGTGAAGTCCTGTTCTTTCCATACTGACTTTGGTCTCAAGTTCAAGGTTTCCACTAACAGAGGAAAAAGAAGGTCTTCCTGTGATGCAGTCCCACTGTGAAATGCCGCATCAGAATGGGGTTCCACAGGCCTAGCTAATGGTGAAGTGTTGGTGTGTGTGGTATTTCGAGTTCAATCCCGTGCTCATTTCCGCCTGGAGTACCTGGGCTTGAGGAGTGTTACTCAGGCCACTGGCCACATTTGGTAGTCGTCTGCCAGCACGTGTTTCTGCAATGACACTGAGCCCCCTCGGGTATCAGTCTTCCCAAGTCGAAAGCCTGAATGTTGAAGCTCTGTGCTGTTTGTTGTAACTGTTTCTGGGCCCTTTTTGAGAGTGGGGTAGTGATGCCTCTCTAGCCGTGCTAATCCTGAATTCTGGCTGCCAGAGAGCATCCATCTTGGGATTATGGCAATAGCTAAGCTGTGAGCTACCTTCAAGGTTCGTGCTTCTGAGGGAGCCTGCTCCACAGACCTATCTCCCCCAGTCACACCTTGCTTTCCCGAATAAAACAAGTTACAAGTAGTGACCCAGGTGTAAAAGTAGCCAGAATCTGAGATAGTTAAAGTAGGCAAATTCATAGAAACAGAGCAGAATGGAAGGGGGAGTTGTTCAGTGGGCACAGAGTTTCAGTTTTACAAGATGGAAAGGTTCTGGAGATGTTTCACACTAACACGCACATACTTAACACTGCTGTGGACTCTACATTGAAAAATGGTAACAATGGTATGCTTTATTATATGTTTTTTTAAAACAATTAAAAATTAGAATCCCAAATCTAAACTTTTTGACTTGCCAACTGCTGTGGCACTTCCAATCCAAGTGGCACTCAAGACAGGCCTGTTAAAAATCCACTTTCCATTTCTCTTGAGGTCCCCTGGGTCCAGGCTGTGCTTCTCTTCCTTTACTTAGCTGGGCCCCTTCGGGCACTGAGTGTCCTCATTGTGAACTGGGAAGATTTTGTTTTCAGTCCCCCCATCAGTACTGCTCCTTCTCGAGGGCTAAATGAGACTGAGGCCTCTATGCCACACGATAGGAGTGAGAGTGAGCATTGGAATGACTAATGCCAGGTCTTACCATCCATTTTGTGGATGAGTGAGCTAAGGCTGAGTGAGCGACCTGTGGTCACACAGCTGTTTAGTGACGGATCAGGAATTTGAACTTAGGACCGCATGCAAGCCCAGTGTTCCACCCACCAAATTATTATGATTCCTAATGTATAGAGATGTTTACACATTTACCAGATAGATAAGATGAACTTGAGCCTTGTATGTGGTACTCAGGTGATACATCACCGAAGCAAGTCACACTCTGTCCCGTCCGGCGGTCATTTCTGTGTACAGTGTTCAAGAGCAGGAGATAGGTGGGGGAGCTCAGTGTCAGGGGAGATGTCACTGCAGTAAATTTTAAAACGATCCTTTGAATAGAGGGTCAAGAGGGAAAAGTGCTGGGAGGCGCAGAAGACGGATGCGAGGGTGAGAAAGCAGCGTTTGACTCTGAGCAGAGGAGGAACCCTAATTACAGGGAGAGGCACCGCCGGGGTTCGGGAAGCCTCTGCCTGTGAAATGACATTCTTGGCAAATGAATGCGTGTGTCATGCATTAATTAAAATAAGGGAAATAAGGAAACTCATATTTATTTGGCTTCAGTGAGGCTGTGGGCACCCTGATAAGTACTTTCACACTTATTATCTTCTTTAATTATCACAGCCGAGTGTTGTAGACATTATTATCCATGTTTTTACAGATCAGTCTGAGATCAGCCAGGGTCACATAGCGAATGGCAGCACCAGGCCCACACCCTGCTGTGTCTCTTTGCAGGTCATTTTTGTGGGAGGACTTGGCTGGAGGGGAACAGAGGAGTGCGTCCCTGTGTCATGCTTTTATCACCGAAATCACACAGGCAGGCAGTTCTTTGCAGACTCAGAAGAAAACTTGGCATCACTCCCTCCATACTTGTTGCCCTTCTCCAGACCTCATTTCATAGTCTCTGAGATAATTTCTGGTTAAAGAAAAATCTGGCATTGTTTCTTTTGTCTTTTATCTTTTTTCCATTAGGAATCATTAGGCCAAGTCACACAAAGAGCAGTCATCCCAAGGACAGAGGGAAAGCGGCTTTCTTCCCTACAGCTCAGTAAAACCAGAGCTCACGTCCTTGGCCACTGGACTTTGTTAAGGGTGAGGGCAGAGAATCTAGAACTTTCAGTGTGTGGGGCTTTGGGACGTGTGGGCAGGAATAGCGGGTGGGGACAGAGGGGCCCACCCACCTGGGGCCCCAAGTCGGAAAGGTGGGTGGGGTGGGGACAGAGTGGCCTCCCTGGGAGATCCTGGCCAAGTGACTGAAGGGCACCAGCATCAGGGTTCTCCTCTAGAGCTCAGGACTCATACTGGGTCAGAATCTTTCCTCACCAGCTGGTGGGAGCGAAGCAAGAGGTAGGCATCCAAAGTGTCCTGAAATCCACTGTTGTTGTTAAAGTTGAGTTGGAGACTCCTGCTCAGTCAGAACCTCCTTTGACCAATCTGAAAATTGACCTCACTACTGTTGGGGAAATTGTCCTGAGTTACTCAGGCTACTGATGATCAGTGGTGTATTCAGGAAGAGCCGCTCCGGCGCCAGGTCGGGAGTGTGGGGATACACGTGAGGGTGTGCTGCTGAGTAGGTGCACACCAACAGCAGCCAGCGGCCAGTGACTGACTGACTAGTTCAGGAGCCCTGCTCTGAGGTCATGGCGCTCCAGTGACAGGGTGCAGTGTGTAAGCACCTGCACAGGCCCCCGGTGGATAGAAGCCCAGCCCACGTTCTGAGGCTGTAGAGGGATTTGACCGCAGGACATTTAGGCTCAGGAGAGAGAGGTGCACTTGGATCACTGTAAGTGAAGCTCCGCTCTCAGCTGAAGTTAGCCTGGAAAGACGAGGAAGCCTACGTTCACCTGTGTGAGTGAGAGCACCACCTCAGAAGAGCGGCCTAGCGGTTGGGCCTTGGGCGGGGGGATTTATCAGCAAGAGTAGGTGAAGACGTGTGGGGAGCAAACCAGGTGGAGGCCTTAGTGGCTTCTGTAGAGTGTTAGGGGAAGCCAGCCCCAAGGTGAGAGGTCTAGGACCTTACGAGGCGGGGCTTCCTGTGACCTGTTGCATTGAGGCAGCCCAGGGCATGTGCAGAGGGACCAGAATAAGGAAAAGTGGCCTTGGTAGCTTAGGAGTGAGGTACTGGGAAAAGTGTTGGAAATTGGAAAGGCTTTCTGGGGACATGAGCCTGCCCTGGGCAGCCAGCGTGGATGTCTTCCAGGCTGCTGTGTCTTCCATTCGAGGACTGATGGTGACATAGAAGCAAAATAGAATGAATGTGGCATTCAGAGTCCTGATCCAGGAGTGAAGAGTGACTGCTTATTTAAGTTATTCTGAGGTTGATAGCTGAGCAAAGATGAGTGGATTGGGCCCATGGAGTTGAGTATCTAGGTTGACACTACCTTGTGTGATGTGTAGTTTAGACTGGAATTTTCTGAAGGTGTAGTGGGGTCAGTGAGGAGATAGACAATGCCTCTGCTGTCTGCCCAGATCTCTGTGGCATGCAGAGAGGGGTGGCCTTGAACTTCTTAGCCCTGTTCCTCGGCAGTATGCAGACACTAGGCACCCAAACTGTCTTTCCATTTATCTTTTGTTCCAAGACTTGTAGAAGAGGGTCAAGTAGAGGTACCTTGGTGTAGTACTGTGGCCAGAGTAATGTCTGAGCTAGTTGACTTCTGGGACTTCCTTATGGCTGGGGACAGGTTCCATGTTCTCTCTTCACTAACAGCGGCTTCTGGCATTACAGGGTGATCTGTGTAAGATAATAAAAAATCACAAGGCCCTTGGGCCAGAGATCAATCAAGGCCTTACAGGAACACATCAGGGGTTGCTGCCTAATGGGATAATTTCTGAATCCTTTAAAATGAATTATTTCTTGTAGTGTTTATTTTTCAGTCTTCTTATGGACAAAACTTGACTTTGGGGTTACTTTAGAGCAGTATCATTATACCTGTAGTATCTTACACCCAGAATAATGATGGCTGCTGATGGAAATGACTGACTATAATTAACTGTTCATCTTACAGTTTGTTCCCATACTTTCAGCTTTAAAAAAAATGAGTTTGAGATAGAATCTCAATCCCTTTTTGGGCTTTGGATCTTTTTACACTCTAAAAAGTGTTATTAAGGACCTCAAAGGGCTTTCTGTCTATGTGGATTACAGGGATCGATACTTATAATAGAAATGAAGACTAAAATTTTACAGAAGTATTAATTTAAAAATAATAATAATGTATACTATCATGTAAGAAATGAAGCACCAGCCTATGTTCTATTCAGGATACAGGATGCTTGGGGCTGGTGCACGGGGATGATCCAGAGAGATGATATGGGGTGGGAAGTGGGAGGGGGATTCAGGACTGGGAGCTCGTATACATACCCATGGCGGATTCATGTCAATGTATGGCAAAACCAATACGGTATTGTAAAATAAAGTAAAAATAAAATTAAAAAATAAAGATAATGATAAACTCATTACACGTTAACACAGATTATGTTTTTATGAAAATAATACATTTTAAAACAAAAAACGCTTAGTAGGAAGAGTGGTATAATATTTATATCTGCTTCTGTGCTCAGTCTCTTGCAATGTGTTGTTTTAGCTGAAGTAGGTGAAGACATTCAGCTTCACAGACAAAGGAACTGAAAAGGGGGTTTCAGTAGCCTTTTCAGGTACTTGTGAGTTCCTTTGTGACCTGATACCAAACTTGACAAGTGGTGGTTTCCTGCAGATTATTTGCAGTGTGCAATCTGAATTCCCGGTCTTTTCCTGCACTTTGAATAGATGTTTTACCCACGATGATGCATTACCTGACACATGGGTCATTTGGACAACATCAGCTCACTTTTTGCAGAGGCTGAAAATGTTCATACATTTCATTACGTATAATATCAGAAAACTCATGGGTAGTGTTACTGTCGTTTTCATCAGGACAGTCTTCAAGTCTCAGGAAACTAAAGAGTCCATGGTGACAGACAGGAGTTTTCCCAGATTCTAGTCTTCATTAGAAAGCTCAGATCTGACAGTTGGCAATAAATGCCATCAGTTTCCTGTTATCTGAGATGTCTGCACCCCAGTCTGCAGAGCAAGTATGTAGTCACTCAAGTAAAAATGACGTTCTGTCGAGAAGAGGCCGGTTGAGTTTGCAGCTCAGACAGTTAGACAAGCATTCTTCCTCGAGACAACACTGTGCTTGGGTACGTGACCTGATGTGGTTCCATTTTAACCAGGAATATGATAAATATACATTAAAATATATATGTGTGTATTTCATATCAATATAAATAATGAACATATGTTTAACATAAATGTTATAATAAAAGGGTCTGGATTTAAAGAATTATTTTTTATTGCTTCTTCAAGGGTATTCTTAAGTGGAACTTTTTTTTTTAACTGTGAAGCCCTGGAGGTGAAGAATCTTTCAACTACTGGTGCCTTTGCCACAGGGTTTTGTGTGAGGAGCCTAAGGAGTGGGCACGTTGGCCAGCCAGTGCATTTGCCTGTGTCAGCACGGTGAAAAAAAGCAAGCAATGTTTTAGTATTATCTTGAAAGTCATTTTGATCTTGTTTTGTAAGGGTCTGGAATCCTCAAGAGTCTTGGTTTTTGAGAACTGCTGGTCTAGGACAGCAGCTGCAAAGAACTGAGCCTCCCAGGGTTGAATGGTTGTTTGGTGTCCCTTGCTCATGGGTTGGGTTTTTTGCAAGAGACTCAGCTTGTAGCTGGTGGACCACTTTGAGCCGGATGACATTGTATTTGTAGGAGTGAATACTTTTAAGGGAGAGTAGGTGGGAGGGGCCCACTCACCCCTGATGTCTTCAAGTGGACAAGAGCACATGGTTCTATTCCCTGCCCGACCCTGAAGGCATCTGACCTCTTGCCTGTTGCTGGAGCATGGTTATAAGATGAACCAGGCTGTTTGTCAGGCTCTTGGCTTAGTGTGTTGGAGGAGGAGCCTTAAACCTGGAGTGAGTGAGGAAAGCAGAATGTGCAGGGCATATTTTAGAGCACACTTTTACCACTTCTGTGGGTAGCAGAGATACAGAGAAAGGGGCAGGAAAGTGATGGATACCGTGACCAAGCCTTATTCTGAGCTACGAAATTGGATACAAGAAGAATTTTTAGGGAAGAAAGTTTCTTTGTCATTCTACAGCCAGTATTGATGAGCATTTTCCCCAACTCAAGAGAAAGATCTGGGGACTTGGCTTTCACCCCGGGAGGATAGAGCACTGAGTTATTGCCTCCTCAGTGCTGCATTGACAGGGAGAGGTGATCTGGAATAGGGATGAGCACATGGTCCGGAGAGGGAACGGATGCAGGGAGGTGACCGGACACTGGCCGAGCACCGCAGGCTCCAGAAGCTGCCCTCCAGTGAACAGCAAGCCTTCCCGACGTTCAGCAAGCTGAGGAAAGGTCAGAGGGGCGTGCACATGGAGCCTGGGCTCGTGCACAGTCTCATTTCATGTTTGTAACAGCCCTGAGAGATAGAGGTGTGAATATCATTTCTGTTTTATGTTCAAGGTCTTTGAGTCTTAGGCTTAAATGACTTGCTTAAAGTCACAGTGTAAATAAGTGGGAGAGCTGCAAAGTGTGTGTTTTGCAGAATGACAAAGGGCAGAAAGTGCTATTCTTGGGGGAGAGGCAGCTTTCAGTGGACTGAGTGTGAAGGAGTGAGGACTGCTGGGGCCGCGGGGCCAGGGCCACATGGAGACTCTCCTTCTCAGGACTAGGCTGTTGGATGGGTGGTAGGTTTCATGGGCTTTGGTGTCTACAGAAGAGTGTAATCTTTCTGAAATGTTTTCTTAGTGATGAGGATGAGAGGCTGGAGCTTCTTCATAGTTTTGGCCCGCTAGAGGGTGTGCAGTCTTAAGACTCGTTAGCAGATAATTCCCTGGGCAGGGTTTGTGGTTATCTGGGGGGACATTAAAGTCACGGCGGCTGTGGAAAGGGACGTGGTGGGAACGGGTGAGTGAAGGTGTGTACGCTCCACAGTAGGCCAGCTTTGTCTCAGTCCTGCAGCAAGGAGCCTCGCTCCCTCACTTACCAGGCTCTGGGGACAGATTCCTATGGCATCGGTTGCCATGTGGCCATGGCAGAAGCTACATGTAAGTTAGAAAGCCTCCCCTCCTGTTTCCAGACAGAACATTAGTGCCTGTTGCTCCCCACTCCCCTTCGATTTCAAATCCTAAGAGTTTTATCCTAAGAAAGCACCCTTTCCCATCACACAGGAAACGATAATCTGGTAGAGCTAAGAGGGGGGCAGAGTTGCCCACCACCCCACCCTTCTGCCTCCATGTGCTGAAGTGCGCTCCTGGGGCTGGTCGTCCTGGCTGTCTCTAGACACTTGCCCTTCCCCAGGGTGGGTTCCTCCAAAAGGGTTCCTCCTTTTGGTTTCAGTCTAAAAGCAGAGTTTACTGGACGTCTTCCTTTTGATGTGAAGCCGGTTGGGATGCCCCTCAGGCGTGCAGCTGTGTCCCCAGGGCCTTGCTCAGCCACAGCACCACTCGCACAGCGCTGGGCCTGTTGCCTCCCCTGCTAGACTGCCAGCCACCAGGGCAGAAGCCACGGCTGTGGTGTTGATCACAGGATCTTCCAGTGGGCAGCCCACTGCGCGACAAGTACTGAGGGCTGAGTGTTGGTGGAATGTGTACCTGCACTCTCGCACAGGCTGATCCTGCGTCTGAGTTCAGTTTCCAGGACTGTTGGCATCAGGGACACCTTTCTTCTGGGCCTGCTTCTGGGTGGGCTGGATTCTCTGAGTATCACTTAGATATCAAACACTCAACAGCATGGCATGAACCAATATGCGTTAGGGCAACTGGGAGCACTGGGATCTTCCTGTAAAACACTTCCTAGTAACTAAGAGACTGGGAGTTGATTGCGATTCTTTCACCCTGACTAGTCTGAGGCATCCTTATCTGAGCTACAGCCCTTTGAACGTCTCTGAGAACCTTCTCCAGGCCATGGGACACAGTTGCCTGCTCTGCACGTGGGGAGGAGATGAGTCACGTGGCTGGTGTAGCCCACTGCCGTTGGTAGTAGGATCCTTGGTTGACGCTGGAGGCATCGGAAGGTCTTCCTTCCAATTCTTCTTTTATTCATTTTTATCTTTTCTAGGAAGGATGCCCTTGTCCCTCTGAATGTCAGAACCATAAGCCCATATGTTCTGACAGGTCTGGTTCTGTATAGGAAGTTGGTTTGATCTCTGTTGACGTAGCTTTGACTGGGCTATTAGAGTCGGCTACTGTAGAGTGGGGTTATCTATACTTAATGTGCGATAGGAGCCACAGCATGTAGACAGACCTGCGACATGGCGCACCATGGCAGCTGGCTTGCTGTGGGGTCTGAGGGCAAGGCTGCTGTCTGCCACCGCCTTGACAGGTATGCGCGGCTTTCTCTCCCGCTCACTCGGGGGCTTGGTCTCGATTTCCAGCCAGCCTGTGCAGAGTGTGTCTAGGTCCGAGTCAGTGTTCTGGAGCATCCACGCGTCTCCTTTCCCAGTCTGTGCCTCTCTGGGGGGGAGCTGGCTGTCCTCTGGACACGGCCCCACTGGCACCTCCCGCTGGCCCAGTACCGGGCCCTGGGGGGTGCTGACTCAGTGTCCCACTCACTCCCTCTTGTCCCCAGCCCCTGCCTTGTGGCGCCTGAGTCCTCCTGTAGCCACTGGATCGTTCTAACAAGAAATCCATGAAAAATGAGTTCACTGATTTTTCCTATGTAGAATCGTATTTTGGGGACAGCTGTGTAAAAGACAGTAATATATGAAAGGCACACACAGAAATGTGTTTAAATAATCCTGTTTCAAAGTCCACATCCAGTCTTCCCTCCCCAGCACAGCCTCATGAGCTTCTTTCCAGGGCAGAGGGACTGTTATCTTTGAGTTCTTCAACAAATTCAGGCTGAAATTTGGAGAGAAAATCAGTGTCCCCACTCTGTATCTGCCTCTTGACCTTTGCCCCCTGCAGGTAGGACCAGAGTGGGCTCCTCTCCCACCCTGGAGCCCACTAACCATTGTCAGCAAAACTCCAAGAGAAATGACAGACCCTGTGCCTCCTCTCCCGGCCCAAGCCTGATGCCATAGGAAACAAGCGTGCTGCCTGCAAGGAAGGTCAAGGCCACTGCAGTAGACGCTGGGCCTCACCCCACAGTCCAGCAGCGGTGCCGCCTCCTGGTCACAGCGCCGGTTGAACTGTGTCTAAACTTGGGAGCACGTGGCCCAATCAGCCCTCCAAGGGCAACAGCCTCGTCCTCCTGGCCCGTTAATTCTGCGTCTCTGTCTCCAGGTGACCCTTATCCTGTGCCAGGGCCCAGACCTTTTGTTCTTTCAGGATGTAGTTTCTTTGTATTTAGGGCTCATCTGTTTTTTAACTTCCTTGCATTTCAGCCACAGTTGTTTATTCACCTAGATCCCTAACTTTTAAGTGGCCTAGGGACAGGTATTGATGAGGTGGTGTTGGTGTCACACGGTTGACGTGAGGCAGATCTCCCGATGGACAGACCTCAGGGAGGGAAGAAACTCCTTTTCATGAAAGGTGGGGTTTGGGGCAGTTGGGCTACTTAAAACCCCTTTCCTCTCATTTCTCTGCCGGCCTGCCCCTTTCTTATTTGAAAAGGTCTCACATGCAGGTTGAAGGCACGGACTTGCTGGTGGTGCCCCAAAGTCTTGTGGAGAGTCGGGACGTGGCCTGTGGTGGTGCCTGGTGACCAGCGGCAAGCCCACTTCCTCCTCGGGTCTCCTGGGTGGCCCCCAGTCATACACACTGTCCCCGTGAAAGCCCTTACGGGACACTGGATAGGAAACATGCTTCGAGAGAGAGAATCTTGGGAGCATCGTGCCCTTGCGGTGTGTAGAATTCTGTGATTCCTCCCTGCTGTCTTGGTCTGCCGTCTGTGAAGAGGCAGTGAGACCGGTGCTGTTTTAGGAAAGCTGCGGTGGGGATCCTTGATGCCTGTTTGTCCTTCTCTTGTTGGTCACATGGCAAGTCTAGAGATTCTTTGCCTGGCCTTTTACCTGCAGAATATGGCTTGCGCTCAGTGCGTTGAGACTTAAAGCTATGCCCAGGCCTTTTACCTGGAAGGCACGGCAGTACCAGATTTCCCCGCTTAGAGGCACTCTGGTGGAAGGTCACGCGATGACTGCAGGAGTTTCACATCACCAGCAGAGCCAGTCTCTCTGAGGCCAGTCTGGATGGATGCCCTGACTCTGGCCGCTGCCTCTCCAAGGGAGGGCACCAGGGGAACCACGGCATCTCGGTTGAGGAGCTGGTGAAGGAAGGAGGAGCCGAGTGCAGCACTGCTCCCCACGTCCCTTGCTCATCCCCAGCAGCCTCCCTCCGCTCTCAGAGATGTCTGCAGTGCACCCACATTCATGCACTCAGGATGGACTGCTGAGGTCGCAGCCACTGGAGGGTTGCATCTGCTTAGTTCACATGCACCTCTGTGCAGTGTTCCAGGTTCGGGGGTCAGTTTGTCATTGCGAGAGGAGTAGGCAAAGAATATTTCCCAGTATTAGCCAGTTTTGTTATCATGAAAAATGACAGACATACACAAAGGAAGAGATCGACTATCTTATTCATTATTTATCTATCACCTAGATTCAACAGTTACAACAGTCCTCCCACATTTGCTTTGTCTGTTATTTTTATTTAGCCCAAGCATTGTAAGATGCGTCTCAGACGTCATTTCATTGTTACAAGCCTCAGTATGAGGTGAGGTGAAGTCGCTCAGTCGTGTCCGACTCTTTGCGACCCCGTGGACTGTAACCTACTAGGCTTCTCAGTCCATGGGATTCTCCAGGCAAGAATACTGGAGTGGATTGCCATTTCCTTCTCCAGGGGATCTTCCCGACCCAGGGATCGAACCCGGGTCTCCCGCATTGGAGGCAGACGCTTTAACCTCTGAGCCACCAAAAATACAGACATTGGTTTTCACAACTGCAAAGGCATCATCATACCACATACAGTGAGCCCGCTCCTTGTGTAGTCTGATACCTGGTCCCTAATGAGCGTCTCTCCCGTTGTCCCGTTTTAGCAGCTGGCTTATTTGAATCAAATTCCTAAGAAGGTAGGTCCTCAAGTTACATTTGATTGTTCTATCTCAGGTGACTAATCCAGAGCAGCTGCCACCCCAACTTTTTTTTTCTTTTCTTTTTCTTTTTTTTTTTTGGCTGTGGCGTGTAGCATGTGGGATCTTAGTTCTCTGATCAGGGGTCAAACCCAAGCCCCCTGCATTGGAAGTGCAGAGTCTTAACCACTAGACCATCAGGGAAGTTCACCCTCCCCTCCAACCTTTTCCACACTGTTTACTTGTTGCAGAAATGGGCAGTTGTCCTATGGACTGGCTCACATTTTGTTATTTTTCTGCTTGTATCCCTAGCCTGCTGTGGGATAGCAGCAGGTGGTTGCTGCTATCCTGGTAGCAACTACCTGGATAGTTCCCTGTCCATCCTGGTAGTTCCCTAGCCGTCCCTCCTAGTTCCCTCAAATAAAAAGGAGTCCAGGAGGCGTGTTTGGCAAGAATGTTTCAGGGGACGCCGTGTAGTTCCTGTGGCATCAGGCCAGGAGGCAGGTGGTGTACTTGCTCCTCTTGGAGTATGCTGACATGATAAGGGAGTCCAGGGTTGATAGCAGGATCCTCAAAAATATAAGAAGTTCTTGATCAGCCTTTCATCTGATGTTTTTGCCCATTTCTTGCCATGGTCTGAATCATTCATTTTGTTACAGTTGCACATTTACTAGCTGACTTGTTGCATTCTCTTGAAAGAGTTTATAGAGGAAGACATTCTTTCCTTTTAATTGCCAAGTTTCAAAAAAAAGTAAAAGTTGGTATTCTGTAACTTTCAGTTTAGTCTAGTGCCTTGAGTCTGTCTCTCTGTCTCTGTCTGTCCCTCTTTCTCTCTCCATGCCTCCCCACCCCTTGTAGTCACTGAATTCGGGGATTTTGTATACTTAGTGTGTTTCAATGGATCACATTCATCATTCCTCCTGACGCTCAGTTGTCCCGGTTTTGGCCAGTGGGAGTCTGTTCATGAGTTGGCATCTGAATTCTTGGCATGACTCCTCACATTTTGGCGTCACAGGTGCCCCAGGCTCACTGTGGAAAGTGCTGCTCTGGTCTCGAGACCAGCCACTCTGCAGAGAGCCCTGTGCCGTTTGGTGGAGAAGGCTGCATAAGAGAAGGGACCACTGCTGTTGGTGCTCATTGTTTACAGGCCTTTTTGGTGGATACCCTGAAAAAAAAAAAAAAAAGAGGAAGGGAAACATGAATTCAAACAGATATTTCTAAATCAAATTTTACATTATAAGATTTTTTTCCTTAGTTTTGATTTTATATCAGCATCTCACTTCTTTCACTTGGAATCTTGGTTCCTAACAACATTACCATAATGAGTTATTTGCATTATCCTACTTTATGAACATACATTTGTTATAACTCAGTTAAACTATGAAAGAAGTTTAAGTTCTTTGCAACTTTATTTATGAACAGAATTTCCCTCTAAGTATGGACACTCAGTCTCTTGTACTTAAAAGTTTTTTGTGGATAATGGGAAAGTTAAGGTTCATTTTCTTCATTTTGTTTTAAAATTTTAGGAATTGCTTTTCTCGTTTATTTAATTTCATTTTTTGAATATATAAACATATGTTTCCAAAGCCAAAACAACGTAATATTACATTCAGAGAAATTTTACTTCATCCTTTTCTTCTTCCTCCTGTTTAAATTCATTTTGTATTAAGCAAAAATAGACTTTCAGATATAGAAAACAAACTTAACTGTTACCAAGCGGGATAATAGGAGTGGAGGAGATAAAATAGGCATTTGGGATTAACATATGCACGCTACTACGTATAAAATAGAAAACAGCAAAGATCTACTCAACTCAAGCACAATATCTTGCAATAACCATATTCTGAAAAGGAATATATATCTAAATGTATAGCAATCACTTGTTGTACACCTGAAACTAACAGAACATTGTAAATTATACTTCAATAAAAAATTCATTTTGTATTATCTTTCTCCATGTTTACTTTTATACATCACATAAAGATATATGTAAATAATTCACATTCCCCTTCTTTTTTGCACAAAAGGTAGCAGGTTGGATATATTAATCTGTGCCTTGTTTTTTTTTCCTAGACAGTATTACCTGGGCCTGGAGAAGGGAATGGCAACCCACTCCAGTATTCTTGCCTGTAGAATCCCACGAACAGAGAAGCCTGGCAGGCTACAGTCCATGGGGTCACAGGAGTTGGACGTGACTTAGCAACTAAACCACCACCAGCAGCACCTGGGCTTACTTGAGTCAGTACATCGTGCTGACTGACATTTGCTCTTTTTGATGGCTGAGCAGTAGTTCCCTGTAAGGAAGCCCCATAGTTGATTCAAGCCCTCCCCAGTGGGTGGGCCTTGGGCTGCCTGCAGTTTTGCTGTGACAGGTACCGCATGAGTGAGTAAACTGGCCATCTCCTATTTTGCCAGTATATCTTGGGATAGATAGATGCATATATAGTTTTTCACACACTGATTATATTTTCTTTTGCTGAAACCTTGGTTGTTTAGATGAATTACATTATCCTGACACTTCCATCTGGAAACAGTACCCTTTATTTTGCAGTTTTTTTTGGCCATGCCACTTGGCATGTAGGATCTTTGTTTCCTGACCAGGGATTGAACCTGCATCCCTTGCATTGGAAGCTTGGAATCTTAACTGCTAGACCACCGGTGAAGTCCCCTTATTTTGTGATGTTAATGTTAAAAAAACCTCCTCAAGCCCTTGTGTACCCTGTCTTTGTATTGAGCATAGTATTGAGAAAGTTATTCTAAGATCTGTTTATTTCATTAAGTAACTGAAGTATCACTTGCTGAGCATAATACAGGACATGAAAATGTAGCAAAGGCATCCTAAATCTCAAAAGATTTCAGATTGAGTACTTGGGGATTTTCTTCTGTGTCTCTTTGGTGTATATTTTGTCCCATGTTGGTTATCAAAAGTCTGGTAATAAGGCAGTGGAAAATATACCTTTATCTGCTGTACCAGAATGAAGCAGGACATATCTGCAGGAGAGAGGAGGTGTCATTAAGTACCCTGTGGATGCATCCAGTGGGTATCCATTGAACACCTCTGCTTGGCCAGAATGTAAGTGAGCAACATACTAAGTTCCTCCCTCCTGGCGTTTACTTTCTAGCACAGGAGACAGAACAAAAAGCAGGAACAATTAGATAATTACAAGTTCACTGTACTTTGAAGGAGTCAAATAAGAGATTTAAATATAGTCTTAGCCAGGAGCCTTCTTGAGGAAGAGGAGAGAGAGGCAGCTGACAGACCCAGCCGTGTGTGAGGTTGGGGCAGGTGGGGGCAGGGCCGTGCAGGACCTTGGTTTTAGGTTAAGGATTGGGATTCTAAGAACATCAGGAAACCACTGGGACAGTTAAGTGAGGGAATGACTCTTGATGCTGACATGTCATATATTTACTTTCTCTGGATTGGAGGGCTCCTCAGTGTTGTGTTTCAGCTCCAGAAGCAGCAGCATTGTTCCTTCTGAGGTTCCAAGTGGAGGGAGTTTTCCTTATTGCTCCTTTGTATAGACAGCTGCTTCTCATACTCACATGTAGGTCTTCTGAGGATTTCTTCTCTTTTTCAATAATATTAGCCCTTGATGTTGCTCAGATAATTATAGTCAGTGGTTATACTTGGATTATGTGCTTGGGCTGTGGATGGGAACATGATATCTACAAATTCTCTTCTTCAGACCTGCAAATCCAAGAGACACATCTCTGGAAGAGAGCTCCTTCCTCAAGATCACGGAAGGTCTGTGTCACCACTGTCTCACTTGTTGGAAATTAATTATAGAATCCATGGCAATTTTCTGGACGAGAAAGGCATTTTCAGTGTATGTGTTTACGTTTCTGTTACAGGAGACTGCCAGAGCAACAGCTGTGCACGGAGACCTCACAAGGAAGGATTGACACACCTGGACCTGCGGTGCTTGCTTCCTGGGAGGCTCCTGTCTGATGCAAAGGAAGCAGGATGTCATAGTGACTCTGCAAGGGGAGGCTCCCGGGGACCGAGGCCAGCACGCAGGACCGCGCCCTCGGCCGCAGGGGACACTGGGCAGGCCTTTCCCTGCAAGTGAGACGAACGAGATTATTCTGCAAGAGGAAGATTCCAGGGGCTTACAAGCACAAAGGTTTGCACCTTGGCAGCCTCTTGGAATGTTGACAGCTCAGGATCTAAAAGAAAGTGCTGTGTTAATGAGTTCCAGAGTTGATGTGGATATACATGTCACTTTATAATCAATAATAATACTGAGTGAGGAACACTATGCAGGAAGAAACCTTCCATAGAAAGACAGGCAGGGAAAAGCTTAGGCCGACCTCAGACCTCCCGCATAGAGCCAGCTTGAGATAAACGCCAACATGGCCAAATGAGAGACTCTGAGACAGCTGCCTGTAACTGTAGTCTTTGTAAGGAAATTTCTAAATCACGATACCAAATAGGAACCATGATCTACAAGTGCCCCATGTGCAGAGAGTTTTTCTCTGAGAGAGCAGATCTTTTTATGCATCAGAAAATTCACACTGCTGAGAAGCCCCATAAATGTGACAAGTGTGACAAGGGTTTCTTTCATATATCAGAACTTCATATTCATTGGCGAGACCACACAGGAGAGAAGGTCTATAAATGTGACGATTGCGGTAAGGATTTTAGTACTACGACCAAACTTAACAGACATAAGAAAATCCACACAGTGGAGAAGCCCTATAAGTGTTACGAGTGTGGCAAAGCCTTCAATTGGAGCTCACACCTGCAGATTCACATGAGAGTTCATACAGGTGAGAAACCCTATGTCTGTAGTGAGTGTGGAAGGGGCTTTAGCAATAGTTCAAACCTCTGCATGCATCAGAGAGTGCACACCGGAGAGAAGCCCTTTAAATGTGAAGAGTGTGGGAAGGCCTTCAGGCACACTTCCAGCCTCTGCATGCATCAGAGAGTCCACACAGGAGAGAAGCCCTATAAATGCTATGAGTGTGGGAAAGCCTTCAGCCAGAGCTCCAGCCTCTGCATCCATCAGAGAGTGCACACTGGGGAGAAGCCCTATAGGTGCTGTGGGTGTGGGAAGGCCTTCAGCCAGAGCTCCAGCCTCTGCATCCATCAGAGAGTGCACACAGGGGAAAAACCTTTTAAGTGTGATGAGTGTGGGAAGGCCTTCAGTCAGAGCACCAGCCTCTGCATCCACCAGAGAGTGCACACAAAGGAGAGAAACCATCTCAAAATATCAGTTATATAACGTGTTTCGCTAAGAGTTAAAAAAAATTCTTAAAACCCATAAGTGCCACTAGGAAGGAAAAACCCTGTAAATACCTACATTGATCCAAGAAATTTTTACAGCAGGACCCAGCAGAACATTGTTTTCCAGGAGGCATGTGTGCGGGTGAGTTTTTGGATTCATGCCAAGTGTGTTGCACAACTTGTGAATCTGGAGTTCCTGTGAGTGTATGCCCAGGGCAGGCTGTGAGGTCCCAGTCGTGGGTGTGCATTTCCTGGGATTCTGGTAGAATAACTACACAGGAAACCATGGTCATTGCACAGCCTCCCGAGTCACCTTCTGTCTACACTTAACCTACAAAATTAGCTCAGATACTGCCCCATTTCAGGAACTCACGATCTTCCTTCTCTTGATCCCAGGTGAATGCATCTGAAAACGGCCAGCTCCCACCAAGTAGTGTTCTGGCACTTGAGAGGTTACCACTTGGTTTAGCCTCTTCATATCTATCCATATATCCCATTACTTATGCACTCACTTTACCTCTGTATCCTCCAAATGCCCATGAATATCCACCCCTTCCTAGATGGCATCAAATTTCATTTTAGGTTTTAGGTGAGTCATGATGGCCACTTTGCCTATCAGAGAAAATCATTGGCAAGCATACACGCCCTTGAACTTTAATTTTGTGAATTCTGCTAATCACTGTGTCACTATGTTAGACTTAATTTTCTAGTGGCTACATCACATATTTTTAACTTGAATATTTTTTGTTTTTTTGTGGGGGGAAAATAGCTGAATGTAAATAGGGAGGAGGAAGAGAGTGGAATTAGGACTTTTCTCCATCCAGAACTGCCCTCTGGGGCTCCTTTAGTAACACGTGGAGCCACTTTCCCGTAGGAGAAGCAGATGGTAGGAGGTGTCCCTAATAGTTTCTGTTTCTGTAATTTGGGGCAATAATGTGTAGGATTACATATCTGTTCCTTTGTAGGCAGGAAAGTCTCTGTTAACCTCTCCTTTTCTTTCTTCATTCATTGAACAAGTATTTATTGAACACCTCCTATGTGCCAGGCACTGTGCCCCTTGCGGGGGATACCACTGAGTAAGACAGACAAGGGCCCTACTCTCGTGGAGTTGACTTCTGGTGGAGGAGACAGATGATAAGCAAGTAAACAAATAATGTAGTGTGAGATAGTGATTAAGTGCTATGGAGAAAATAANACCCTCAGTATCCTGACGTTTATAGGCCCCCTTTTTTTTTGGCTACATTGATATTAAAAACTCATGTGGAGGAACTCCAGGAATGTTTAGAAGACCAAAAGTCCCCAATGACAACAAAAAGCAACTAAGTGTGAACTTTGTTTCTCTCCTCATTCCTGTTTTGGTTGATTTCCCACATGTAGTCCTTTTTGCTCAGGAAGTCTTTGGGGGAAATTAAGGCTTTTTGAAAGCTCTGAACTGGGTGATCAGGTTAGCAGTGTCTGTCCACTGTCTTGAGAGGCTGGAAAATGAACTACCCGAAATAGTCACCAAAATATGAAACAAAGCTTGATTTTCTCTTCATATTTGAATTAATTTCTTCTGTTTGACTGGAAGGGGTTTTTGTATAACTAAAACCTCGGCGCATAAAGGAGATTTAAAAGGGGCACATAACTGAGTGGGTGAAGGTAGAAGATGGGATTTGTGGGGGGTACACATGTTACCATCAGAATTTTCATCTAGATAGCTCTGTTAACAAGCCTTTGGGAAGTCACTTCACATAATTTTCTTCCTTTTTGCGAAGAGAGGGGCTTGATAAAGCCCCTTCCAGACCTGAATTCCTCGACTACAATTTACTGTCGTGTCTTAACCCTCTTTCATGTCACAGTAGTGTGGAGCATTAGAGAAAAGCCTAGACTTTAGTTGATAGCGAGCCATTTGAAATATCACTGATAGAATTTTAGTTTTAGGAAAGATTGGTTTGATTTCTAGCTTTATTACTATTAGGTATGTGAGCTTGGGCAAAATCGCTTAATCTTTGAGTCTAGTTTTCTCACATACAAAATGAGGACATTAGGCTAAATGATTTCCGAGTTTCCAGCTAGTCCTAGAGTTCTATATTTCTACATAGTTGAATTATTTTATCATGCTGTTGCTGGGGAATATGACTAACACTTTTGAAGCTACTAATTTTATGTCGAGCTTTAAAGTCCATAATTGTTATCTTTGGAAAATATTATTTGACCTACAGTATGTCCAAATCAATTTAATAAAATCACTTTATAACAGGGTCTGTGCATGACATATGGTGGTATGAATTTGGGGGGGGGATGTCTGTCTGTCTATATGCGTGTGTATGGTGGAGTGGACTTGTGCATTATGTCTAGGTGACCATATAATATAGTGAAGAGGTTCCTGTTAATACTCAAACATGGACAACAAGCCTAAACTGGGACTATCCCAGCAAACCAAGATGTGAGGACGCCCTGGCCCAGGGGACAAGCAGTTGACCAAGGAATCAGGTCTGTGGCAGACTGGAGAAAGCCCACCCTCCTGAGAGGATGGCCTGCTCAGCGGAAGCTGTTTATTTCCATCGTAGAAACCAGGCCTCAGGGTCCCGCATGGTCTGCTCTTTTAAGGAAAAACCAACAATCCAGATTTTTACTTAAAATTTAATTATTTTTAAAGGTTAGCAATTAATTCACGTTTCCTGTGTGACCCATTTTGGTATTTGTATTAAGTAAATGGCAACCCACTCCGGTATTCTTGACTGAGAACTCCCATGGCCAGAGGAGCCTGGTGGGGTATACGTCCATGGGGTCGCAGAGAGTTGGACATGACTGAGCGACTAAACAGTTATCTGCATGCTGCCCACAGGCTTCTGTTTCACTTTGCAAGCTCTGCTGTGGCCTTTGATGGCTGTCACCCACGTCTGCTAGGGCCCGACACCTCTCAGCTAAGTGGTGGCCCAGACCTGAGCCACCGTCTCTGATAGTGGGTCTAGCATCCATCTGCCTCTTGGGGTGAGTCTGTGCTCCACTTCTGGTTGAGGTGGAAGTAGTCCAGACAACCCTTTCAGTGTGAGTGGGGTGGAGTAGAGAGGTCACACTTCTACTCACGCTCACCCATCAGATCACTCCTGTGCCTGCTGGGGGTTCAGGTATGAGAGCGAGAAGTCATGGCTCACTTCCCAGTTTCCCGATGCCTTCCCAGGGGCCTTCCAATGCTTGGTTCAGTCATTCCTGCAAATTTAAAGTATTAAGCAATGTTTTCTGTACAGCCTGCTGTTATCCTCAGCAATTTGAAAATAATAAGTGAAAGCAAATATCAGAAGATAGAAAAAATACTCAATGGTGAAATCAAACCCTGAAGAAGAGGTGAGAAAGTTGAGAGGATCACAGGGCAGGGAGCAGATGATCAGTTTAAGCTGTATTGCTGAGTCGGTACAGGGATTGAGATGAAGAGGGGTGGAGAAGCGGAAGGTGATAGAGCCCTTACTCTGTGACCTTGAGCTTAACTTCTCTGAACCTCAGGTTTCTCATTTGTAAAATGGTTTTGAAAATAACCTAACCTGGGAGATATTTGAGAAAATGAAATAAACACATATAAAGTACTTGCATGCTGTCGCGTCAGTCATGTCTGACTCTTTGCAACCCTATGGACTAGCCTGCCAGGCTCCTCTGTCCATGGGATTCTCCAGGAAAGAATACTGGAGTCAGTTGCCACGCCCTCCTCCAGGGGATCTTCCTAACCCATGGATAGAGGCTGCATCTCATGTCTCCTGCATTGGCAGGCAGATTCTTCACCACCAGTGCCACCGGTGAAGTACCTGACCTTTAGTAATAGTTATTATTAATCCCAGTTGCCTATTAAGGAAGATGAGTCACATTATCTGGAGTCCTTTTGTCCTGTTGAGCACTGTGATGGGTCTGGACATCTGCATTTGGGGTGGGACCCAGAGAAGGCTGAATGGCTCCACGTGGTGAGAAAGCAAAGAACTCGAGTGTCACAGTATAGTCTGAGACGAGAAGATACAGAATGGACTTGGGAATTGAAGAGAGGGACCCAGCAGGGCAGGGTGGTGTCTGGTTGCACGCTGTCCCGTATGGACCCTTGAGACCACAGAGTCCTTCCCCCTGAAGTCTTGGGATGCTCAGTTTGAGCGGATTTTTTACAGAAACTCATGGAAGGGCTAAATGCTGTGTCCAGACTGAAGTGGGGCAGAACAACTAAGGACCACACATCAACAGTTCTGGGGCCAGGGGAGGGCAGCCCTGAGACACACTCCAAGGGCCTCAGAAATTCTGGGAGAGCTTCCAGCTCCCACTAGCCAGTGTCACCCAAACCCTGCAGGCAGGGAGGCCTCCAGGTGTTACCGCTTGGTTCCCACTCCTGGTGTGCATAAGGTAGAGTAATTCTGAGGTCAGAAGGACACAAAGACATTTTAAATAAATCATTCTCACCTTATGTTTTAAAATATTAAGAGGCACACGAGCGACTCCGGAGGTTCCTGGGCCCTGTGTTTGTCATGTGTCAGCGGAGGTCTTGGTGGACTGTGACCTGTTGAACCAAAGCGCTTTCATTGTTCAGATGCAGGTATAATATTGGAGAAGGAAATGGCAGCCCCCTCCAGTATTCTTGCCTGGGAAATCCCATGGACAGAGGAGCCTGATGAGCTATAGTCTGCAGGGTCACAAAGAGTCAGGCACGACTTAGTGACTAAACAGCAAACAGGTATAATAGATGCAACTAAAATACATTTTTAGAATAAGATAATAGCACATATATGTTGCTCTTATTGATTTTCAGGTGAATTTACACAATTTATAGCCTGTTTTGCATGTACCCCATCAGTCCTGCTCCCCCATACTGCTTCAGAAAGTGGGTTCACCCTGACTTGACCTCCTCCTCTGTAAAGTTGGACTTGGCCCAGGTCTTCTCTGCATCATGAATTAGAATGGGAGTGTCATGTTGAGTTTTTAGACCCAGGATCTATAGATGGGTCTCAAAGAGATCCAGAACCTTCTTAAACTGTATGCAGAGTTTTGTGTACCTGTGGGTATATAGGCGTTTTTTGAGAAAGGCAGTCTTTTCAATTTAGCTTGTGACTCTGATGGATAAAGAACACTGATTGAGAAGAACTTTCTGATTGAGCCACACAGTTAGTTGTTGTGCAGGGACCTTGGGAAAAGGGACACCTAAGAGGTCAGAACAGCAGTGGGTCACTGGGATGAACTGAAAGCTGGGTAATAGTAAACAACACCAACAACAAAAGTAACCCTGTGCTGCTGTGTTGTGAGGCAAGAAGACACTGTTGGCATAAGGCGAAAGGTCCTTGTGTACCTGTTACAGTGGGCTCAGTGCAAGCCTATGTTACAATATTGTCCTGTGCTCAGGGGAAAAGTCCTGCCTGTGAACAATGTGAGAGAGTCTGTGTAGGTGAGAACAGCTGGGTCCTTCAGAAGGACTGGCTGGACACGCGAGGAGTCAGCTCCATGCATGGAAAATGCCGGAGCCTCAACCGAGTCTGGCTCTTAGTTGCTGGAGAGGCAATTCCTGATGTAAAATTGGAGTGAGGGCCCCAGTGCTGGGGTAGGTTGTACTTAGATTCAAATAAACCTATTTGCATCACTTGGTGTCGTGTCTTTCTATGTTTAGTTTCTGTGTCCCCCTTCGCTTGCTTGGTATACCAAATTAAGGAAATATCTCCCTGTTCATGGTTAAAGCAATCACCTTGAGCCTTCAGCCTGTCTGTTCCCCAAAGTGTCCTCTGCTCTTGCACATCCCCTCCCTTTCTGAAATAAGCTCAAGACCCACAGGGACTTAGTCCAGAGGGTAAGTCCTCCTCCTAACATCCTGTGAGGAATTAGCTGGAGATTTCAACTAGCGACCAGCAGGCCACACAGCATCACTGTTGCCAACAGTGTTTGGAGAAGAATCAGTTTCTACGTACTGTTGCCAAGACAGGTCACTCGATCCAGTACACACCAGGAGAAGAAATCAAAAGAAAGAGAAGTGTAAAATGAGATGACAGGGGACTTCCCTGGCGGTCCAGGGGTCAAGACCACCTTCCAATGCAGGGGTTGCAGGCTTGATCCCTGGTTGGGGAACTAAGATCCCACATGTCTCAGGGCCAAAATGTCAAAACATAGAAGCAAAATTGTGACAAATTCAGTAAGGACTTTAAAAATGGCCCACACCAAAAAGTCTTAAAAAAAAATAAGATAGAAGGAGTAGATGTCAACATAGTATTCATCATAGTGAGGCCCTGATGGCTCAGACTAAAGAATCAGTCTGCAATGCAGGAGATCAGGGTTCAATCCCTGTGGGTAGGGAAAGGGAATGGCAACTCACTACAGTATTCTTGCCTGGAGAGTTCCATGGACAGAGGAGCTTGGTGGGCTATATAGTCCATAGCATCACAAA
Organism: Neotragus pygmaeus; assembly: GCA_006410875.1. Classification (NCBI taxonomy): domain Eukaryota; kingdom Metazoa; phylum Chordata; class Mammalia; order Artiodactyla; family Bovidae; genus Neotragus; species Neotragus pygmaeus. The sequence continues at coordinate 1,225,917 of SJYV01019135.1, forward strand.
GAGTTGACTGAGTGATTAACACTTTCAGTTTTCATTATAATAAATATGAAGGGATTAAATTCTGCTGTTTCTGGACATTTTCAAGTAGACGGTAAACTTCACCACAAATATGTGTACAGGTTGATTATACATGTACAAGAAAGAAGTGACACAAAAGGTTGAAAATAAGAAAGTGAAAAAACATACCAGGAAAAATATTAACAGAAAATCAGTGGTGGCAGCCTTGCCAATAAAATGCAAGGTAAAAAGCATCCATTTATGCAGGGAGTAATTTGTCAAGGTAAATAGTTATGTACCTTTGTTCAACTAAAAACAAAGCTTTGAAAGAAAGTTTATGTGTTTAGAGGTACAGTGAGAAATTAATTCCCAACCACAACAGAACATATTAATCCTCATATCTCAGAAATCTGCAAATCCACTAGACAAAAATCAACCATCACTGTTAACAAACTTGATCTATCAGCTGTCTCTGAACTTTGTGCCAACAAACTCTCTTGGAACATTCATTAAAACTGACCATGTTTTATGCCAGAAAGGAAATCTCATCCGATTCCAAAATGCATAAATCCCGCAGGCCACATCCTCTGACTGTAAAACATCTTACAAATCAAAGGTGCTGAGAAGGAGACAAAAATCCTATCCGCTTGGAAATTTACAAAAAACTAGCAAAACCTCCCCTTCCCCTTCGGGCTGACAGCCAACCAGGAAATCAGTGCATGTGCAAACTGGTTAGAGATGAATGGCAGTGACGGTACCATGTAACATCTCTCAGTTGTGATGGAAATGCGTGAAAAATTTTATAGCCTTAAATTCATCTGTTTGGTAAGAAATGTTAAACTGAGCCGGGGACTTTCCTGGGGGTCCAGTGGCTAAGACATCATGCTCCCAATGCAGGGGGCCCAGGTTCGATCCCTGGTCAGGGAAATAGATCCCACATGCTGCAATGAAGATCAAAGATTCCACATGCCACAGCTAAGACCTAGCACAGCCAAGTAAATACATACTAAAGAAAAGCCATAAACCAAGCCTTTGAACTTAATATGCTTGATCTTTATCAAGACCATTTTTTGTTCTTGTTCCTTTCACCTATCACTGTGCTGAGTCATTTTGGAAAAATAAGGATAACCCATAACATACAGCACTGTTAGGACCCCAAGGAGTTGTTGGGGGGCAGAAGAGGATCCCGAGGAGCCACACATAGATAAAGTTGCCTAATGAAGTGCAGAATGCCTGATTACGTTTGATTTTCAGATATCTGACCTACTGATGCTAAACTTACTCATCGTTTATTCATTAATCTGAGATTCACATCTAACCAAGTGCCTTCTATTTTCATTTGCCAAACCTGGCACCCCTGCCTGAAGGAAGGAGGGGAAGGGGCTCTAGTTTTCAGGGGAGGGGTGTCATAGGGGAGTGAAGGAGACCCTCGGTGGGGTGAGTGGACAGCCCATTGGGTCGGACCGGATGCAGGGAGACCTTTCTGGTTTCTGCAGTAGAGAGATGCTGCACACCCTGGTGACATGCTTCCCAGGCAACAGGGAGAGGGAAGGTTCTGGGTTCAGGAGAATAGTCCGTTCCAGGACTCCTGGGCACCTGGACCCTGGGAAAAGCCTGTGTGGGCCCAAGTACTGAGGCTGGGGCTGCTGGGGGAGAAGCCTCTGGTGACAGTGGGGCAGGGATTTGGAGCAGTTTGGAGGCAGGGATCCAGGCTGGCGCATCCTCATGGCCCCCGAGAGGGTCCAAGTGGGGCTGTCTAAAGCGTGGACCCCAGGGCAGGGGCTCCTGACCACGTGCCTACAGAGGCTGAACTTGGGATGATATCAGGTCAGACCTGCCCAGTAGAAATTTCTTTTTTTTAATGTATATTTAAATATATATGGCTTTGATGTGAAGTATTTTAAAGTCTTTATCCAATCTGTTGCAACACTGCTTCTGTTTTGTGTTTTGGTTTTTTTTGGCCACGGGCACCTGGGATCTTAGCTTCCCGACCAGGGATGGAACCCACACCTCCTGCACTGGAAGGCAGAGTCTTAACCACTGCACCACCAGCGAAGTCCCCCAAACGAAGTTTCTGCCCCATGTGAATACACAAAAGTAATATTTACGGAACAGCCATTCTGAGCAAAGGAAGGACAAAAAACCGGAGTCCGTGAACTCCAGCCGTCTTCGATTACACATCTAGGGCATTCGCTAGTTGACATTCTCAGGTCTCTTCCTGATTTCCCCTGTGTTCTGATCTCATGTTCGCCAAAGTGCAGACCTGACTCAGACCAAGTGGCTGGGAGATGTGTGAATAACTCACTTTCCAGTGTTAAGTGTTTTCCATCTCAACAAAAATGCTAATCAATATCCTCAAGAGATCCTTGTACTGCAAGAAGCCTGGGAGAAAGACTGCTGGCAACCTCAGTGCTCAGCGTGGGGCATCCTCAAAGGCTTGAGAGGCCAGTGTTGTCAGGGACGCCTGCAGGGAAGTGGCTTGTGATCCTCATCAGCTCTGAAGCATCACCTTGGGGTCTCTTCTCTCTTTTCTTCACACTCTCAGAGAACACACACTACATCATGCGTGTTCAAGTTTCCCAAAGTCCTCGGGCCCCTCTGATCACTGCCTCTGAATATCGACACAATTTTAGTGCGATGATAGATGGTGTGTGTGTGTTGTTGTTTAGTTGCTAAGTTGTGTTTGACTCTTTGAGACCCCATGGACTGTAGCCCACCAGGCTCCTCTGTCCATGGGATTTCCTAGGCAAGAATACTAGAGTGGATTGCCATTTCCTTCTCCAGGGAATGCTCACAACTCAGGGATTGAACTGTGCATTGGCAGGCAGATTCTTTTACCATGCAGCCACCTGGGAAGCCCCCAATACAATTTTAATATGCACACCAATGGGGTGAAGCAATCACTCGATAACCCCCTTGAGTATGGAACAGTAAAATAGATATGTTTGCTTTGGAATTAATTCTATTTCATTTGCCTTCATGATTCAGTCTTGAATAATATAATCAAATTAGCTGACATTACTTAAGCAAACTTGAGTTATATGAGTAACTGGGAAAGAGCCAATTATTTGATGGAAAAAAGCCAAGCTGGAATAGCCCTCTAGAAGTTGCTGACTCATTCATGTTGTTGTTGCAGTCGTTCAGTCACTAAGTCGTGTCTGACTCTTCCAGACCCTTGGCCTCCACTGTCTTCTGGAGTTTGCTCAAACTCATTCATGTCCTTTGAGTCAGTGACACCATCCAACCACAGCTGAATATTAATCATACACTGAAGAGTTTTATGTTCTCTGGATAGTTTGGGGTATTTGTTAAGACCATGAAGTAGTGAGAGATGTTCATTTTCCTTTTCTAAAACAAAGAATGCTCTCAGGGAATCTCCCTGGCTGTCCAGTGGCTAAGACCACCTTCCAATGCAGGAGGTGTGGGTTTGATTCCTGGTCTGGGAGCTAAGATCCCACATGCTTTGCTGCCAAAAAGCCAAAACATGAAACAGTAGCAGTACTGTGAAAGTGAATTTGCTCAGTCATGTCCGACTCTTTGAGACCGTGTGGACTCTAGCCTACCAGGCTCCTTCGTCTACGGGATTCTCCAGGCAAGAATACTGGAGTGGGTTGCGATTTTCTTCTCCAGGGGATCTTCCCAACCCAGGGTTTGAAGCCGGGTCTCCTGCATTGCAGGCAGATGCTTTACCCTCTGAGCCACCAGGGAAGGCCAGAAATACTGTAACAAATTCAATGAAGACTTTAAAAATGGTCCCTGTCAAAAAGAATGTATCCTCATACTGAAGAACAATTTGCTTTATTATTTACTTTTTACTAGAAATAGTGTTGCTATTGTCTTTATTAGAGTTGATACATCCACCCATCTATTATTGAAGTATAATTTTCCTGCAATATTGCATTTTAGGTGCATAATGGTGATTTGATATTTCTTTACATCACAAAATGCTCACTAGGCTAAGTCTAGTTACTGTCTGTCACCATACACATCTTTTAAAAATATTATTGGCTCTATTTCCCATGTTGTCCATTTCATTCCCCATGACTTATTTATTTTGTAACTGGAAGTTTGTACTGTCAATTGCCCTCACCTATTTCTAGAGTAGATACATTTTAGAACAAAACTAAAGAAAACCACCCAGATCCATTTTATTAGCATGGCAGAGTCAAATGCCAAAGTTATTCTACCTAAGAAAATAAGAGCTGTTGAGCATGGAGAACTTCTATGTCACATGGCTAGAGTGGTCAAAAATGAAGTCCTTGGTTATTTTGGATCAAGCAAGTTAAGAATCAAATCATTTCACTTGGAAAAATGAAGTGATGTGGCTTTAAATGGATGGATAGCCCCCTCTAGTGGTCAAAGGGGGTGAGTCAGGGCTATTATACAGGTTCTTTGTTATTATCCATCTGGGTTCCCTTCCTCCCTGCATGCGTGCATGCTAAGTTGCTTCCATTGCGTAAGACTCTTGGGACCCTATGGACTTGTAGCCCACCAGGCTCCTCTGTCCATGGGTTTCTCCAGGCAAGCATACCATGTCCTTCTCCATTCCTACCTCCCTGCTGCTGCTGCTGCTGCTACTGCTAAGTCGCTTCAGTTGTGTCCGACTCTGTGCAGCCCCATAGACGGCAGCCCACCGGGCTCCCCCGTCCCTGGGATTCTCCAGGCAAGAACACTGGAGTGGGTTGCCACTTCCTTCTCCAATGCGTGAAAGTGAAAAGTGAAAGTGAAGTCGCTCAGTCGTGTCCGACTCCTAGCGACCCCATGGACTGCAGCCTTCCAGGCTCCTCCATCCATGGGATTTTCCAGGCAAGAGTACTGGAGTGGGGTGCCATTGCCTTCTCTGCCCTACCACCCTACAACTTTCTAAACATTTTTTTTTTCCCTCTTGGAGAGGGGGAATGCAAAAACTTCCATTCTACACGGGTTCTCTGGATTACTTTAAGAATATTTTTGTCGTCTTCAAAGCATCTTTCTGGGCCCACCAACCCCAAATGCTGTGAAAGCAACTACTGTGAATGTTACAAAACTTCACAATCCCAAGTTTTTGCCCATTCTCTGTTCAATTTATGCCTTTCTTATCTAAGTTAAATGTTGCCTCTCATGCCCCTTTGTTTCATATATCTACGTTTTTTGTTAATTCTAAGTTTTATTAATTATATCTAGGCTAGTCTTCCAATGCTCACTCATTTAAAAGATAAAAAGATATAATTAATTGGGCTTTACTGGTGGTTCAGTGGTAAATAATCTGCCTGCCAATGCAGGAGACATGGGTTCAATCCCTGGTCCGAGAAGATCCCACATGCCGAGGAGTAACTAAGCTTGTGCACCACAACTATTAAGACTGTCCTCCACAACCCAGGGGCTGCACCTCCGGAGCCTGTGTGCTACGTCTACTGAAGCCCAAGTACCCTAGAGTCCGCGTCGGAAACAAGAGAAGCCACCCTGCAATGAGGAGCCCTTCCTTTGAAACTAGAGAGTGGCCCCTGCTCTCTGCAACTAGAGAAGACGAGTGCAGCAACCAAGACCCACACAGCCAAAAGGAAATTTTAAAAATTATTTAAAGATAAAACTAATAACGCTAAGAAGACTCTGTGGTTTTGTTTTGTGAGAGGTGCATGCCCAGTCACTTCCGTCGTGTCCAACTCTTTGCCATCCCATGGGCTGTAGCCCGCCAGGCTCTTCTGTCCATGGGATTCTCCTGGCGGGAATACTGGAGTGGGTTGTCATGCCCTCCTCCAGCGGATCTTCCGGACCCAGGGATCAAACCCATGTCTCTTACATCTCTTGCATTGGCAGGCAGGTTCTTTTCCACTAGTGCCACCACGGGTAGTATTATGTAAAAAACAGAAGCAGGATGTGATTTCATCAGGCAATGTCTTTGGGATAATATAAAATGAAAATTAAGAGTCTAGCTTATAAATCATTGAGTTACAAACCATTACCTCACTTGTGCTATGGCTTGAAAAAGCAGATTTCCTTCCAAGAGCGCAGACCATTGCCTGTAAATCATACCATGGATGATAATGTTTTTTAAAAAGACTCTTAAACAACTGCTTGGTGAAACGTGCCAAGTGTTTCTGATAAGAAAGCCTATTGATGAAGCAATTCTTTTTGGCTCTCCATATCCCAAGCATGTGTGTCAGCGGATTAACATTATCTTCCCTTTTCATTTTCCTGCGGGGCTCATCAATGACCACTATCTGACTAAGGAAAGTTCCGCTAAACGTGTAAGAGTGCTCAAAAGATGGTTGAACAGCACAGCAGCCCAGTAGGGCATATTTCAGCTTAGAGACCAGAAAGGCTTATGTGCTTATAGGTGGTTAAAAGATATTCGTTCTTTTCTCCCTCTCCAGGCAACAATATGGGGAACTTACAAACCACCTTTATGATTTTTTTATAGCTACCCCTGGCACTTTAAGACCATCATTAACTCCATCTTCTGCTGTGTTTTATTATATTATATATATATTAAAATATATATTCATGCTTTAATTTTGCCTGCATTGGCTCTTCATTGCAGTGACCAGGTTTAGTTGCTCCACAGCATGTGGGACTTTAGTTCCCCAACCAAGAATCAAACCTGTGTCTCCTGCACTGGATGGCGGATTCCTAACCACTGGACCACCAGGGAAGTTCCTATAAAGCCACCTTTGTAGTTTATGGTGGGCTGCTGTCAAAGGGGTCGCAGAGTCGGACATGACTGAAGTGACTTAGCAGCAGTAGCGGTAGTTTATAGAAGGTGACATCTCCGTCTTAAGATACTTATCATTGTCATGGTTATAGTAATTCAAAGGGGAAAAGATTTTCTGTCTCCGTGTTATGCGCAGGACACTGGAAAGGGTGGTGGGTGACTTGCAAAACTGAGGGGGCAAAGCTAACCAAGAAACCCGGTCTCCTGGAATCACCATTGGATCATGCAATTCCACTTCTGGGTACAGACCCCAAAGATTTGAAAGCAGGGACACCAAGAGATATTTGTCTGCTTGTGTTCATAGATGCAGCATGATTCATACTTGCCAAAAGGTGGAAACAACTCAAGTGTCCATTGATGGATGAATAAATAAGCGCCATGGGGTCTATCCACACAATAGGATGGTACTCAGCCTTAAATAGGGAGGAAATTCCTACACATACTGTGAATACAGCATGATTGAGTTTGAGGACATTATGCCGAGTATCATACAAATATTGTATGATTCCACTTATATGAGGTACCTAAAGTGGTCAAATTTATAGACAGAAAGTAGACGAGTGGCTGCCAGGGATTGGAGGAGGAGAAATGGGGAGTTAGTGTTTAAGATGGACAAAATTTGTTTTGGGGAAGCTGAAAAAGTGGTGGTGACAGATGGTGGTTGCATAACGTCTGAGTATACCTGATGCCGCTGAACCATGTACTTAAACATGGCTAAATGGGGGCGTCCCTGGCTGTCCAGTGACTGAGACTCAATGATTCCAGTGCAAGGCGTACAGGTATGACCTCCGGTCAGGGAACTAAGACCCCATGTGCCATGTGGTGAGGGCAAGAAAAAGAAGACTCAAATGATAAGTGTTATATGTATTTCAACACAATGACAACAGAGATCCCAAAAAGGGAATGGCATTTTGGAGAAATATTTAGAATGCAGAGTCGGGAAAAAAATCGTAGTGGAAGCAGAATTTGAAGGACTTTTCCCGGCCTTGACTTTGGTCCCCTATTTCTAGCCAGTTGCTTGACCTCTCTGTGCCTCAGATTCCTCACCTGTAAGACAGGAATAAGATTTGTCCCTATGGCAACTGGCTCTTGCAAAGCTGAAAGGAGATGGATACAGAACCTTGCAGAGGTAGCATACAGTAAATACTGGCCATCATTGCTGTGATTAGAGTTTAACCTGGCCAAGGACTCTCCTCTGATCAATAGCAGCACCTCCTGCAAAAGGCATGTCAGCCAGTCTTCTCCACCATTAGGGTGTACCTGTCACACATCATGTTATCTGTTGGACTGAATTGAAAGCAGAGTGCTACCATCTTTGGAAGGAAATCACTGCAGCTTAAAGATGATCAGAAAATGCATTTAAGAAATTTGAAGGTGTCACGACACTGTCAATACTGGACTCTTCCTATAAGTGAAATCAAAGAATGGATCTATATGATTTTCAAATAAAATAAATGTACACTTAAAAAAACCACCACCGCCAGGTATCCTGTTTGGCAAACTGGTGCTCTATCAATCAGGGAATTTCCTCCTTCATCTGGATAACTGCTGCTTGAGGCAGCTCAAGTAGATGAACTTGAGTGTTTCCCTGAGTGAAAGACACCTTGCTAAGGCTGAAAATACAGAGAATGATATCAGACATGCTCTTTAGTTATTTATTTAGCCTAGTTGGAGAGAAAGGCTTCCAGGGGGACATCCCTGGCAGTCCAGTGGTTAAGTCTTCACCTTCCAATGCAGGAGATATGGGTTTGATCCCTGGTTGGGGAGCTAAGGTTCCCACATGCCTCTCTGCTAAAACAAAACAAAACAAAAGCAATATTGTAACAAATTCAATAAAGACTTTAAAAATGGTCCACATTAAAAAAAATCTTAAAAAGACTTTCAAACAAATCATCATAACATAGGATCATAGAACACCCATGGAAGTCTGATCAAGGCACAGTGTGAGTGCAGAGGTGAGCATGAATAGCCCTATATTCATTATCTAATGAATAGGTCCACAGATCCAAGAGAGACTTCCTCCAGGAGTCTTTTAAGGGATGTGTAGGAGTTTGACAGGGATGATGAGAAAGCACACTTCAAGCAGAGGAGACTGTATACCCCAGCGGTTCTTCAAACTCACTGTGCTTCAGAAATCACCTGGAGGGCTCACAAAAAGCTCCATGACAAATTTCTGATCCAGTGGGTATAGGGTGGCACCTGAGAAATTTTTGTCTCTATCAAGTTCCCAGGGGATGCTGGTGCTGATGCTGTTGCCCTGGCGACCACAATTCACGAGCTGCTGAGTGACACGAAGACCTGGAGCATGAGTGACGACATGCGTTTGGGAAACTGTAAGTAAGACCATATTACTGGAACTTGAAACGTCTAAGGGATGTGGTTAGAGAGCTTGGGAGAGGTCTTAAGTTCCAGGGAGGGGTGGGCAAGGGAGATAAACACACAGCTGTATGCTCTAGCTACTGCAGACACACTGTGCTATAGTATTGGATCCTGGCAACAACTCAGGAAGCAGGGAGCATCACATTCATTTTACAGACGAGGTCATTGAGGAGCACAAGGCTAACTGATTGGAGAGAGAGATGTAGGAGGCAGAGGACCCTGGGCTTGGAGGCTCATGAGATGTGGATGAGCAGTCTCTCGGTCTTGACTTTGGAGGTAGATGCCAGCGACCAAGACAAGAAGTGTGGGGAAGGGGCACATTGACAAATATTCTGTCCAGAATTAGTGGGAGCAGGTAAATGTCCTCCTTCCCACACTTACCTGTCCCCCCCACCCTTTCATTAGGACTTTCCTGCTGGCTCAGACGGTAAAGCGTCTTGCTTACAATGCGGGAGACCTGGTTTGATCCCTGGGTTAGGAAGATCCTCTGGAGAAGGCAATGGCAACCCACTCCAGTACTCTTGCCTGGAAAATCCCGTGGACAGAGGAGCCTGGTAGGCTACAGTCCACGGGGTCACAAAGAGTCGGACACGACCGAGCGACTTCACTTCCCCTTTCATTACGTGCTTTCTGGTTAATTTTGTCTTCTATCTTCTCATTCACTCATTCTCTTTATATTTCCCTTCTTATTATGCGATGCTCATCACCAAATTATACCTTATTAACAAATTTTCTCCATCCTCGTATAGAACTAATTTTTTAAACCAAAAACATAAGGATGCAACTGGACAAGGAAAAAGGGACAGAACTTTTGCTCGATGTTGAAGTCAAAGCACCTTGAGAGAGCATGTCTTTTTTTTATTATGAAAAATTTTAAAGAGGGAAAACAGAATATTGACACCCCTACGTCCATTACATGGATGTAACAATTATTAACAGTTTGCAATTCTACCTTCATTTCCCTTTCAAGAGCATTTTAACGTGTTTGAGACATTATGACACTTCACCTATAAAAACTTGAATATTTGTCTTTGAAAATAAGGACATTTTACTATGAACCACAGCAGCACCATCATTCATAAAAGATGAGCAGAATTTATTCAGTCATCTAATGCCCAGTCTCTATTCAAATATCCCAAGATTTTCTCATGAATTTTTTTCACATGTGGAAACAATTTTAGTGACCATCCATATACATATCCAACACCGCTAGTTTTTGTAATTAACATCTTGCTTTTTACTTTGTCGTGTATGTAGCCACCTGTACGTCCATTCACCCCTCTTAGTTTTTCAATGCATTTCAAAGCAGTATGCAGATCTCAGCATTCTTCTTCCCCAAAACACTTCAGCATGGGCATCACAGATTGGCGTTCAGTAATTTTGTTGTTTTTCTTGTAGGGGTAAAATTTACCTGTGTAATGACACACCTGTTTTAAGTGTAATATTTGATGAGTTAAGACAAATGCGTACATCTGCGTAACCCAAATCCCTATCAAGTTACACATTATCATCACTCCAGAAAGCACCCCCAGACCCCTTTCGCAAGCCCAACCCCCAACCACAGGCTACCCCTGTTCCAATTTTTCCTACCATCACCTCTTCCTTAACTTCATTTAAATGGAAGCATACAATGTGTTCTGTTGAATGTGAGGTTTCTCTAACGCAGGACAATGTTTAATACTCACCCACATTGTCTGTGTCTCAATAACTTCCTCCTTTGCCTTGCCGCGTATTATCCCGTAATTTTGGTTGGTGGACAATTGGTCAGTTTCCTTTTTTTCCGTTGCTAATGAATAAAGCTGCAATGAACATTTGTGTACAGGGTTTCTTGCTGTACAAATGACTACTGGTTTGTTTTAACCACAGTCCAATCAAGGACCGCATGTTGTATTAGTCCGTGGGCTTTTTATGTCTCTTTTCATTTTCAGGGGGAGGGATCAAATTCCCTGATGTATCCACAGCTCCAGTTACCTGCTTGGCATGAAGAGAAGCTAAATCCTCTGAGTGAGCTACTGAGTCACCTATGTGTCGACCTTAGCTTTTGACTGTAATGGTTTCTTGTGCCCCTTGCCTATGGTCAGGAGGGAAAAAAAACCTCCAGGCAAGAGATCTCAGAACTCCATAATCTAAACTCTTTTCTGTGATGTACTGTCAGCTTGCGGCCACAGGAGGGCGCTTGCTCACTTTGAATGATATTAAATTCATCAGGCCCGGCAACCAGGGCTAAAATGTTCTTCCAGAAAACAAATCTTTTAAGATTTTTCCTCCGTGTTTTCAGGTCTGTTGAATTCAATAGTGACGTCTGTTCAGTTACTCAATGAGTATTTACTGGATACCCACCATGTCTGATCCATTGAGCTGGCACCGTGGGTGGCAAGGAAATGAAACACTTTCCTGGCTGGTGGCTCTCCCACCCGCCGCGGGAAGATAAGGCAGCCACAGAACATCTCTGTGTGAACTTGACGTCAGGAGCGTCAAGCTGAGACACGCAGGCGGGTGTGAGCTGGCACTGGGCTCGTCCCATGCAGTCCTGAATGATGTCAAGAGCAATGGTGGAAGGCCTGGAAGGTTCTGGAACATTGGATATGTTTAGGAAGGTTGGAAAGGATTGGGTGGCCCAGAGCTAGGAGGTTTGGAAGGCTATTCCAAATGCCACCGGGGGAATTCAGTGATGGGTGGTGGTAGATTGGAGAAGAGGGGCGGGGCAATGGGGAAAATTGGGCAGAGGATTGGTTGGTCCAGTTGGAGGTGATGGCACCTGTGTTAATGATGACGTAGGGAGAATGGCTGAGAATCACCTCTGAATTCTGTGGGCATGAACAAGACCACCGGGAGGAGTAGAGAAAGAAGGCATGTTCTGGCATGCTCTCTCTCTCTCTTTTTTTTTCAAATTATTTATTTGGCTGTGTTAGGTCTTAGTTATGTTATGCAGGATCTTTTGTTGGGGTGAGAGGGCTTAGTTGCCCCGTGACAAGCGGTTTCTGAGTTCCCTGACCAGGGTTTGAAGTCGCATCGCCTGCGTTGGAAGACAGATTCTTAGCTATTGGACCACCAGGGAAGTCCCAGAGCACTCTTGTTTTGAATATTGGTTTGTAAAATACGGGGTTTTAATATATTGCATTATATTAATAATACTCTTTAATATATGGGTTTTTAATATATGACATTATATTAATAACACTTTTTCACCCAGATGGTTTCAAGCGGTGAGATATTTTTTGCCCTTTTTTTTTTTTTTAAAGTTACTCTGAGGAGTTCCCTGGCGGTCTAGCGGTGAGGAGCTCCCTGGCGGTCTAGCGGTTTAGGATCCGGAGCTCTCACTGCCGTGTTGCGGATCAAGGAACTAAGATCTTGCAAGCCATACAGTGCAGGCCAAAAGAAAAGTTATTCTGACACTTATTCTGATGGTGGCACAGAAGGCTTTATTTAGGACGGTAGGTGTCAGGACTCAAGATGCAGGAGAGATCAGGCTCAACTCTGAATACAGCAAAGACAGCTGGGGATTTATAATCAATGGTGGGGTAGATTGGTGGATGGACAGTTACCAAGAGGACACATTGAGGGTAGGGAATCTTGCTAAACTGACTTGGCAGGATTCTTGCTGAAGACAGGACAGGTGATCAGATATCAAGGGTAGGGGGTCCTTTCTAAAGGGACTTAGTCACAGCTGGACCAGCTGATGGAAGTCAGCGCCCAAGCATGAGGCCTGGGGAGAAGAGAGCTCAGAGGAGCCAGACTTGGGTTTGGACAGGGAGAGACTTGGTGTCCTGTCTCAGGCATTAACCGATCTCCCATGAGTGCAAATTTCAATATGTAAATTGGGAAGTATTTCTAAAGCAGAAAGCCTAAAAATATATCATTTAAAGTGGGAAGTATTCCTATTATTTAAATAGGAGCATGATCATGATGAATTGGAAAAATGCGTGTATCTAAAGCAAGATGAAACCTGAAATCATTTTCATACAAATATCGAGATTTTTTTTGACATTCTAAGTCAGTAGGAGAAGTCTGTTTGATTTACAAAAGTAAATGAAGCGTGAGATAAAGAAAGGATTTGTGATCTTTTGTTCATACTTTAGAAAAAGATGGTGTTAGTGAGTTAAAATAGATGTATTAAATAAAATGAAAATAGAAAATGCTTTTGGTCCATTGAAATAAGGTGGTGTGTTAGGTCATGACTAGATCCTCTGTTAATAGGCTAATTTGTACACACACACTGATTTGCATAAATATCCATCCTTCCTCCTACACACTTTACTAAGTTTAAGGTACAAAGGTTTCCCTAACAATCTATATTTTTCTTCCCCCCCCCATTCTCCCTTAAACGCCCCTTTTCATCACCAAGGGGCAGCTAGATGCATGGGTTCTGGAGTTGAATGTAGCACCACCATCTCACCCCATCCATGTGGCTTTAGTTTGCCCGACTATGTCATGGGGTAATAATACTGCAGCCTCTCAGGAGAGGGGCGGGGCTGCCACAGTTCCTGGCTTCCACGCAGGCACGATCCTTGTATCTGGTTGAGAAGGTCTTGGATCCAAGTTTAATGTAAGGTGGAAGTCCAGCCAATTCTCTCTGCTTTGTGAATTAAAAGGGAAAGCACTTTTCCAACTTGCCCGTGGAGTTTGAAGCTTCCCTAAACTTCTTGTGTTACGTGGTTAAGGCTGAGTTAGCAACTTGCACTTGATCCAAGAAACTTCAGTAGACCCTGTTTAATGCTTCTCTTTTTTATGGAATCATCCAACTTTAAAAAATCCATTTCTCTCTTATATATATGTTTCTGTCCATGGGATTTCCCAGGCAAGAATACTGGAGTGGGTTGCCATGCCCTCCTCTAGGAGATCTTCCTGACTTAGGGATCAAACCCGTGTCCCTTGCTCCTCCTGCGCTGCAGGTGGATTTTTTTTTACCACTGAGCCACCAGGGAAGCCCCATATATAAGCCCACGGAAATTAAAAATAGAGCAAGGTGTATACACCTAGGATACAAGCTCTTTCTTCAACACAGCACTTGCAGAGATCAGATGAACTCAGGAAGAGGCTGGGAACTCGGCTCCAGAGCCCAGAGTCAGAAGTGATCAGTTATGGTTTGTTTCTCTGCGATGCCCACTGAGCACTCCGGGGAGCTGGCCCCAGGTGGGTGTGCAATAGGGCAGAATGACCTTACCCTCTGGAAAGTATCCTCACCCGTGGACTGGCTTATCGGGGAGATTGAAACTCTGCGAGAATGAACAAGGAAAATGGATGAAACCAACCAGATTTTGTTTGCTCTTGGTGGGGCAGGAAAAAGAAATAATAACCAAAAGTTTGTACTGTTTTTAAAATTTTTTTTTCAAAGAATTTTTTTGATGTGGACCATTTTTTGAGGCTCTTTTATTTTTAAAGCTTTTTAATTCTGTGTTGGCGTACAACTGATTAACAATGTTATGATAATTTCAGATGGACAGAAAGGGCACTCAGCCATAGATACACATGTGGACCATTTTTAAAGTCTTTATTGAATTTGTTACACTATTGCTTCTGTTTTATATTTTGGCTTTCTGGCCATGAGGCATCTTAGCTCCCCAAGCAGGGATCAAACCCACACCCCCTGCATTGGAAGGTGAAATGCCACTGGACCACCAGGGAAGTCCCAAAGTTTGCCTCATTTTACCTGGGCGGGCAGTCCTCTGACACTGGGCTGCGTGTCTCAGCTTCAAGGCTCAAGGTCCCAAGCAGGGGTATCTGTATTAGTGTCTGCTGTATTTCCGATAAGGCCACACTCACAGGTTCACAGTGGACATGAGTTTAGGGGGGCGCTGTTCACCCCAGCACATTATCCAGGTGGTCATACCTTGGCCACATGCCTGCACCTGGGCTACCAGGGAGCAGGAATATAGGTGCCTCTACCTTTGCTAACACAAGTGAGCTGCCTCGAAGCAAGACCCACGTGATGGGGGTTCCCTCCAAGAAGAAGGATGTCTGGAAGCTTGACAGTCAAAAAGGGGAGGCTTTTCCCGACCATATGACCTGATGGCAGTAATGAGCACAGTGGCTCCATCAGCATAAACCTGAAGTTAGCAACATCTCTAATTCTTGGCTTCTGCTTCTACTTCCGTTATCTTCTCTCTCTCTTTAGATTATTTATTGGCTTCAGTGGGGTCTGCATTGAGAAGCATGAGGGCTTTCCTTAGTTGCATCAAGCGGGGGGCTGCTCTTCCTTGCAGCGTGTGGGCTTCTCATTGTGGTGGTTCTCTTGTTGTGGAGAGCGGGCTCTAGAGCATGGGCTCAGCAGCTGTGGTACATGGACTTAGTCACTCCCAAGTATGTGGGATCTTCCCGGATCAGGGATCGAACCTGTGTCCCTCGAATTGCAAGGTGGGTTCTTAACCACTGGACCATCAGGGAAGCCCTTGTCATCTTTTCAATCATCAGTGAATACAGAGTGAATGCACAACTGATGGACTCAAACTGAGTTGGGTCTTTCCCTATTCTAGGGCACTCAAGGCAACCCAGATGAGTCTCACTTCTCTGGTGGGGACTCTACAGTTGTCTGATGGATATGTTCTGTCTTTTCCCTCATCGGGGGCCAAGAACACTGCTCACAGAAACACTGATCTCCATGATGATGAACACAGGAGACGGCCCTGAGTATCAGCTCGCAGGCATTTCTTCATTCCGGGCCCAGAAATTGGCAGGGGTTTCCCAAGTCCCTGAGTGTGACTGCTGGATCTGCCAAGATACCCAGTTCCCTTTCCTTAGCACATCTTAAATTCTCAAAGAGCAGAGACCATCTAAGTCAAGGACAAGTCAGGACTGCCCTCTCCCTGCCTCGCCGACCTCTGCCCGACACACTGTGCAGCTGTTCCGAGGAGTAACACTCGTAGGACTTCCCTGGTGGTCCAGGAGTCAAAAGTCCACCTTGCACTCCGAAGGACACTGGCTTGGTCCCTGGTCCGGGAAGACCCTACGTGCCTCGGGATGTGGGATCTGAGTTCCCTGACCGGAACTAAGCCAGTGTGCCCAGACCACTGGGCTCACACGGGCCCTAGAGCCTGTGCTCCGCAGCAAGAGAAGCCACTGCAATGCGAGGCGCTTGCTTCACAGCGAGAGAAAGCCCGCGCACAGCAACCAGGGCCCAGCACACCCCCAAAATAAAAGAAGTAAATCAGTAAGTATTAGCAAAACATAAAGTAAGAAAGAAAGAGGAATACCTGCAGCCCACTGTACCCTGAGCAGCAATCATGGCAGGCGCTCAGCCGCTGCAGCACCACTGTGTATCACGTACAAGGTCCTTGACACGAAGAGTGAAAAGCCTCTTGAAAAACCAGCACCCCAGTCAACTTCTCTCCAACCTCGTAGCCAGGCTCCCAAGGGATCCAGGAGGCAGCCCAGATACCTCACTGAGAGGTCACCCCCAACTTCATCATTCTGCCACTGGCCACTGTCATCTCGAAATGCCACAGGCATGAGGGCCAACTTAAAGGCTTCATCTTCCAGTGGATGTGCGTTTTGTGCTTTGCATCATTAAGCTGAAGAATGCGATAAGACAGAAAGATAAGATGCTTCCATATATTGTATTACTGGAGGCCAGAGTTTCTTGGCCTCAGCGCTATTGACATTTGGGACGCGTCATTCTTTGCTGTGGGGCCATCTTTGTCCCTGCAGGATGTTGAGTGGCGTCCCTGACCTCCACCCACAAGAGGCCCAAAGCATCCTCCCAGTTGTGACAATCAAAAAGGTCTCCAGACACTGCCATACTTCCCCTGCAGGGAGAGGGCCGGCAGAATGTCCCTGGTTGAGAACTGCTGCTCTAGGCTGTGATTAGGATTCAATCCTAAAAATAGGAGAGGACAGAGTATACGTGTGCATCCAGCATTTGGAAAACTTCGGTGCTTATTTGCACAAGTCATGATTTCTCTCCATCTCTGCTCCCAGCTCTTTATCAAGAGACAAGAGAGGCTGATCAAATCCATGACCAAGTTGCTGTGGATGACAGCCCTACCCCAGAAACAAAGGAACCAGATGTTCTAAAGCACAAGAGAAGAAAAGAAAAAAAAAGAGCAGCTCTCCACACTATTTAATTCATATTTTTATTGGAGATGCCTCAGCTCCTCCATGAAACTTAAGTATTAGGGGAAGAGCAGAATTAATTCAAGCAACATTTGAAGTCTGGTTCTGCTGTAGGTTCTTTGAAAAGATGAATGAACAAAGGGAGACAAAAATCTGCTCTTGGAGGAGCTTGTCCCCCAGCCGTGATGAGCATGGTGTTGTGTATAATATTATAAAATTACTATTCAGCTCTCCTCCCAAGCTCTTCTCTTTTATCATCATCGGCCTTCTCTTTTATCTCCTTTCCTTGGCTGCACATTCTAAGTTTGCAAAGAGCAGAGCGCACGTAAGGAGAGCACAGCTTTGTGCCTGTCAAACACCTGGGGCGTGCCCTGGCGGCTCCTTGGCCCTGAGGGCATCCACTCCTGACGAGTAGGGGGCGCTGTGCTTCTCTGTAACCACCGGAACCGGAAGTTGTGTCTGGGCTTCCCTTGGCGGCTGAATGCGTGACCTTTCCCATGCCCTCCCGGAATGGATCTTGCCTTGGGGATTTTTTTCAACACATGGGCGAAGGAAATAATCATGCAGGCAGATTAGAGATAGTTTTGCCAAGCATCCGTTTCTCCCCTTCTAGGATCTGAAGGATCCTGTCTCCCGGGGACCCCTTTACTCCAGGGCTCACAGAAGGACAAGATCAGCATGTAGTGAAGTTTGGCACAGACTTTGTGAGTTTATGTCATGAAAAGCAAAGTGATGGGGTTTCAATGCTGTAGCTCTATTTTTTTTAATTAATTAATTTATTGTTGGTTGCGCTGGGTCTTTGTTGCTGGACACGGGCTTTTCGGTGAGCCAGGGATACTCTCTAGCTGCAGTCCGAGGTGGCTTCTCATTGCGGTGGCTTCTCTTGTTGCGGAGCATAGGCTCCAGGAGCAAGGGCTTCAGCGATCACGGTGCGCGGGCTCAGTAGTTGTGACTTGTGGACCCTGGAGCACAGGTTCAGTAGTTGCGGTGCACCGGCTCAGTTGCCCGGCGGCAGGCGGGGTTTTCCCTCAGGTGCCAAACCCGTGTCCCCTGCATCGGCAGGCAGATTTTTAACCACTGGACCAACAGGGAAGTCCACAGATCCAATTTTTAACAAGCAAATGCAAAGAAAAGATAAGCCCCCC
Source organism: Neotragus pygmaeus (assembly GCA_006410875.1). NCBI lineage: Eukaryota > Metazoa > Chordata > Mammalia > Artiodactyla > Bovidae > Neotragus > Neotragus pygmaeus. The sequence goes on from SJYV01019135.1 coordinate 1,244,178, forward strand.
TTCTGGACTGTGTCCCTTTTCCTGTCCCTGAAGCTCACGGGGTCTGAGAAATAAACACTCAAACAGGAGGAGGGAGAGGGCTGTGTGCACAGGGTGTCTGTTTCCTGGGGTGTCACACATGCACACGCACGCCTGCATGGTCATTGTGGCACTGCATGCTCAGATCTCCCTCCAAGAAAGATCTTGTCCCTCTGTGGGAGTTGTGATTAGACACCTCCAGCATCTAGTCTCTATCTCTGCTTTTCAGCAGAGGCAGCCCCCAGGCAGGCCAGGGCAGGGCTCGGGCAGTGCCCGAGCGTGGCAGGAACACAGGGCGGGCCATTTCTGCCCCACGTGGGATCCTTCACATGGCCAGTCTTTCCTCTGGAGCTCGGGGCTGGGGGTTGGCTGAGACCCTCAGATCTGCCTGCCCCAGTCCTGCTTCCTCTCCTCTTTGTCTCGGGCGTCACCCCCAGTGAAGCTCCCGTCCTCCTAACTCAGTGTCCACTTCCCAGAGGACCCGACGCAATGCTCATGTTGTTGCAGGAAGTGGGGACCCCTTCCAGGGCCTGAGAGTGGGCTGTTGTCTAAGACTCAGAAATGAATTGTCCGAAGAGACACACGTGCTGGCAAAGCAAGAGACTTTATTGGGAAGGGGCGCCCAGGGGGCGAGCAGGAGGGTGGGGGACCCCAGGAGAACTGCTCTGCAATGTGGCTTTCGGTCTTGGGTTTTATAGTGATGGTGATATTTTCTGGGCTGTCTCTGGCCAATCACTCTGACTCAGGGTCCTTCATGGTGGCCCATACATTGCTCAGCCAAGACGGATTCCAACTAGAAGGGTTCTGGGAGGACATGTGGGCTGGCATCTCCTCTCTCCTTTTGACCTTCCTCGAATTCTAGACAGTGGTAGCTAATAGTTCCTCATTCCTTACCAGGACCTCCTGTTGCAAGACAACTCATGCAAGTGGCTACTCTCTTGTCTGGCCAGGGCAGGTGGTTTCAGCCAGTGTTTCCCCTAACAATGTGGTTCCCTCCTAGGAACATGTGATTAACAGTACTTGGACCTCTTGTTGGAGAGGGTGCTGTCCAGTGGTTTTGAGGGGAGGGAAGGCATTGAAGGGCTTTCCTGATAGCTCAGAGGGTAAAGAATCTGCCTGCAGTGTGGGAGATGCAGGTTTGATCCCTGGGTCAGGAAGATCCCCTGGAGAAGGGAATGGCTACCCACTCCAGTATTATTGCCTGGAGAATTACATGGACTGAGTTGCTTGGTGGGCTACATTCCATGGGGTTACAAAGGGTCGGACACAACTGAGCAGCTAACACAGTCACAGTCAGGGGATTGAGACCAATCCCTGGCTCAGAAGGGACCTCACTTACTCACCTCCATGTACCAGGTAGGGAGAGAGGTGATGTATTTCACTCCTTTCCGGATGAAAAATCAGACCAAGGAGTTTTCGCTAGCTTGGCATTTTACAGCCCAAGAGGCAGTGAGCTCGCCTCCGTATCCATGCTTGGGGAATTTAGTGAGCACAAGAGTAGGCTGTTTCCAAAATGGAATTCATTTATTTATTTTTTTGGTAGATTAGGATCCCCAGAACCTCAGGAGGCAGAGGGGAAAGCCTTCCTTTGTCTGTTTTATTTCCCACTGGCAGCTCCCCCTTTTTGGAGCTGCTGTGAGAATGTAAAAAGCTACTGCAAAGACTCTGTGCTTTTGCAAAAATGTCTGTCCAAAGTGCCAGCTGCCCTGGAAAAAGCCCCTGAATTGCTCTTCCTTTAAAAAAAAAAACAATTTCTGCTCTTCATCTGTCTAAGAGGTTGATATGAGGCCAGTTAAAGGGGCAGTCACACCAGACTTTCAGTCTCTTCTTTCTCAAAATTTTCCAGTAATGCAGGAATGCAGCCCCTTCATGCTATTTGTGAACCTCTCAGGCTTTAGGAGCCCTTGACCTCATCTCCTTTCATCCATGTCAGTGACTGGCCTCCTCTGAAGAACCAGAAGGTTTAGTGAAGTATCATTGCCTGACCCTGGGATGCCAGTCTGAGTCGCCCAGAAAACTGGGGGAAAACTGTCCCTAGGGTTAGTTGCACTGACCCCTAACACCATAGTGTCACCTTAGACATCCCCCCGCACCACCCCCATCCAAGTCACCTTCCTAACAGCCATCTTTCTTCCTTCCCTGCTATGCCCAAATCCTGATTTTGTTCTGGTGGCTAGTATCTAGGAGATAAGATGAACCATGACTGAGATCAGTCAGTAAGTCCATGCTGTTCCCTTTGACAGTGATTGGTCACTGGGGTGGGTGTGTGACCCAGCACTTAGCCAGTGAGACATAAGGAAAATTCTGATGGGAGCTCTTGGGAACGGTTTCCCTTCAGGACACGAGGGGAAAACAGCATCGTTCTAACTGCAGCTTCCTCTGAAGCTCTAATGCATCCCCAGACGAGGCTGAGCCATGTGAAGCTGCTGATTGGACCTGAACGGAAACGACAGCTTTGTGCAGTCTGCTTTCGTTGTCGTGTTAGTGGCTGAGTTGTGTTCGACTGTTTGTGACCCCATGGACTGTAGCCCACCAGGCTCCTCTGTCCACGGGATTTTCCAGGCAAGAATACTGGGGCGGGTAACCATTTCCTTCTCCAGGGGATCTTCCAGACCCAGGGATGGATTCAGCGTCTCCTGCACTGGCAGATTCTTTATCACTGAGTCCCTAGGGAAGCCCGAGCCCTAGTTATAGAGTGGAGATCCCCCTCCTTGGGTTCGGTTAATTTGTTACAGCAACTAGCAGAACTCAGAGAAACATTTTAACTCCTAGATTACCAGTTTATTGCAAAGGACAGAATTCAGGAACAGCCACGTGGAAGAGATCGCATGCAGCAAGGGCTGGGGGTAGGGCAGGGCCCTTGCCCACTCGGGGGCATGCCACTCTCCTGGCGTCTCCACGTGTTCACACCCTGGGCGCTCTCAGGACCCTGAACTCTGTCCTTTTGGGTGTCTTTGGAGGCTTTGCTATGTAGGCATGATGGATTAAATTACCGGCTGCTGGCAACTGATTCAACTTGTGGCCCCTCTTTCTTTCAGGATGGATGTGGGAGGTGGGTAGGACTGAAAGTTCCAGCTCTCCAATCACCTGCTTGGTTCCCCTGGCAACCAGCTGCCACTCTCAGGTGCTTTCCAAAAAGTCACCTTCTTAACAAAAGACACCTTCCTGGCTCTCAACACTTTAGGAAATTCCACGGGTTTTAGGAGCTCTATGCCAAGAATGGGGCTAGAGACCAAGTTTGCGTGTGTGGAAAGCTGAATCCCAGTCCTGCACTAACATGATGGACAGACTTCGGCAAATTATTTCACCTCCCACGGATTGTTTTTTTTTCCAAGTGAAAAAAATATTTGCCGTCTGTAAGGCAAGTGCAGAGAAAAAGAGAGCAAGCTGGGCAGTCAGGCAAGGAAAGGGAAATTTATTAGAGGGAAAAGAGGGTGACTGGCTCTTAACAAGAACCAGCGTCCTCCCTTTCTGATGGAGTCCTTATGCCCCACCAATGAAAAATTCTCTGAGGGGATGGGTACGTATCCAGAGGTCTGGAATCTGGTGGTCTCACAGCTTTGAGAAGATAGGCACCAGTGAGAAAACAGCATGCCATTTGGGCAATTTGGTCAGTCTCACGGGTCACTGTGATTTTATTCTTTGTTTGTGAGGTTGACATAATGAGCCATCTTATCAGTGAGACCCCATGTGGACCCTATCACCCTCCCTTATTGGTGGAGTGGGAGGAGATGAGATGTGCAAACAGTCTGAAAAGGGCATCGTGAAATGCATGTGAGGGCCCCTCAAATGTCATTTCCCAATATCCGGAGCCCAGAAGGCACCTCACTGCTCCAGCGGTGCCCTTGGTCATGTAAATATTGCCTCAAGCTTAGGGAACAACCTCCACCCTCCGAAGTCTGTCTCTTAGGGGCGCTGGTTGGGAGGCTTCTCATGAATTAGATTCTGCAGTCCTGCATTTTAGTTGAAAATCCTTAATGGAAGGTCTGCAATATAAGAGGAGAGGAATTACAAACTCTCGATCAGTCGATGTCTCTGCAACTGTAGAAGCCAGGATGGAAACAAGGCTTTGCCTTAAAGGAGAGCCCAGGGAGAGCCTAAGGGTGAGAGAGCAGAAGGGAGCCGAAAGCCTTCTCTCGGGAAAACAAAGGCAGGTGTCAACTGCAAATTGGCGCTTGCCACCCACCTCTACGAGGACTAAATTGTGTACTGCTGCAGCTGCTGACCTCCAAAGCTCCCTGAAGGAGTTCAGGGTGGAGAGCAGAAATGAAGCACTCTGTGCTCTGGGAAAACTGGCTGGACAGGTCTTCAGATAGATATTTACAGGAGCCGATCTTACCAGCCCAGTTCTCATTATCTCCTCATATCTAGAAAAGCACTAAAATTCTTCACAGTGACGACTGCTCCTTGTGACTAGCAGAAACCTTCGGAAAAAAATACATGCTTGATTGCATGTATTCCCCCTTCACCAAAGTCACATATATTCTGACCTCCCCCTCGCCCCTGCCTCTTTGGAGCAGTTTCTCAGAGTTATCTGAGGTGCTGTCTCCTTGGGCTGCAGTCCTCATTCTGCCCCCAGTAAAACTTAACTCGAGACTCTCACGCTGTGCAATTTTTAAAAGTTGACACAGGCTACAGAGGAAGGAGAGAAGGTGGGACACCCCGCTCCTACCCTGAACAAGGAAATTTGATGGAACACGCTCCCCACATTGTGTCCGCTGAGAAACTGGATCCAGTCCAGATGCCGCTCTCCTCCTCCTCCCTTTGTACATATTTCCTGTGCAGACAGCTTCAGGAGGCATTTCCTGGGAAGGTTATTTCTTCAAAGCCACCCTCCCTCCCTCTCCCTCCCTCCCTGTCTCAGCTAGAATAGGAGTCTGGTGACATTGCTACAGACCGCGTCAGCAAGGGGGCAGCCAAGTCCAACACATACGACATGAGGACCCCGTCCATCCTCAAGCTGGCAGGACAACCACGCTAGCCACTTCCTTTGAAATGTCCCTCTCTCTCTCTTTTTTTCTATGATTAAGATGTTTCCTGTAATACACAGGCCTATTTTTAAATCCACTTTCCATTGGCTGGGAGTAAAGAGTGGAAAAATACAATGAATTGTGGAAAGAAGTGGGACATAGGTCTGTGTCAACGATGGGCTTTCAGAGGCACATGGAAACCTCCCCTTGACAAGCTATCATGATTATTTTTAGAATTAGAATGAATTTCAGGGTTCTCAGGTGGCTCAGCAGTAAAAGAATCTGCCTGCCAGTGCAGAAGATGCAGGTTCGATCCCTGGCTTGGGAAGATCCCCTGGAGAAGGAAGTGGCAACCCACTCAGTATTCTTGCCTGGAGAATTCCACAGACAGAGGAGACTAGCGGGCTACAGTCCATGGGGTCACAAAGAGTCAACACAACTGAGTGACTAAGTGCGTGCATTCGTGCCATCAAGTAGTTACATCCCATGTGGCAGGAGCCGATAACCCACAAATAAAGGAATGTTAAGTCTGTCAGTTACCAAGAAAGTGCACACCAAGTGTTAAGAAGGAGAAGTGACATTCTGCAGGGCAGTCAGGAGGTGCTTCACAGAGTTGATTCAGGAAAGACACTTAGCACTCCTGCAGGTATATCTTTGGCCAAAGCAGCAACTCATGTGACCAAGGCTATCATCCATGGGGCAAGAAAGTACAATTCTCCCTCATGGAAGGACAACAGACATTTTGGGACAACAATATAGTTTGCCACCATTGGTAGGTAGAGAGTACTGATTGTGTGGTTGGAATTTAACCTGCTGTTGTGAGGACCAGCTGATTTCCTTAAGGGGCACTTGGGGATGTCCTGAGCAAAAACTTTCTTACTTCTCCACCAGGAGAAAAATCAGTTATTTCCCAGATAAGCAATGGGCAGACCTCGAGAGTGACAGTGGGAACAAGAAGACATGAATGGATAGAAAAGATGTTGGAAGCAGGACCCTGTGGGGCCTTCCTGAGGACAGACACCCCTCCATATCCCTCTGCCCCATCCTCCCAACCCACTCACCTCTTGTTTGTAGAGGAGCTTTAGCCTCCTCGGCTTTCTCCAAGTTTCAAAGGGTAGATTTAATCAGAGAAGTGAGCAAATGCAGAAACACAGGAAAGCAGTGAAGCAGGACAAAATAATAACAGTTTAGTCATGAAACAAAGTCAAGGACCCCTAGTTCCTCCTCAAAGGCTATATCCTTGAGCTGTTTTGGAGAAACTGAAGCCCCAGCAGGTGGAGGAACTTAAGTGCATGCTGACCACCAGCACGTCTTCCCAGATGGTTGAAACCAGAAGGTTGATGACTGAGATTCCTGAATCATCACCCTGTTACCCCAACACCAAGGAGCCTGGTGAACTGCCGTCCATGGGGTCACAAAGAGTTGGACATGATTGGGCACTTGCTTCTTCTTGGTATCCACAGGGGATTGGTTCCAGGACCTCCCATGGATACCCAAATTCATAGATTCTCAAGTCCCTTATATAAAATGGCATAATTTTTGCACATAACCTGTGCACAATCTTCCATATACTTTAAATCATCTCTAGATTACTTATCACGCCTACTACTAAGTAAATGCTATGTAAGTAGTTGCTGCTACTGCTAAGTCACTTCAGTAGTGTCCGACTCTGTGTGACCCCATAAACGGCAGCCCACCAAGCTCCCCCGTCCCTGGGATTCTCCAGGCAAGAACACTGGAGTGGGTTGCCATGCTGGCATGTGGCAAACTCGAGTTTGACTTTTTGGAACATTGTGGATTAAAAAATTATATTTTTTCCATTTGTGTGGTTGGTTGAATTCATGGGTGCAGTGTCCACAGATACAGATGACCAACTGTAATAGCGAATGAGCAACTGAACAAATTGTCAGCCTTGGCAATAACAAGAGATGCAAATGAACAGCAGGAGACCACGTGTTTTAGTTTATTGAATGAACAAAGATTGAAAACAGGCAAACCTGAGAGACTGTGTGGGGGAAAGGATTGTCCGAGGTTCCTATCTTAGCATGGGCTGCAGGGAATTTGGCAGCAGGGATGCAAAGCCTCTTTGACCCAGTAATTCACTTTTAGGAACCTGTCTGGTGGGTTTCAGACAGCTTTCAGCTACTTATTCTCAGAAAATAATCAGAGCTGTGGGCAAAAACTTGAGCACGAAGAGGGTTTCATGACAGTCGTCATAGTGTCAAAAAATTGGGAAACAGATAAAACATCTAACGCCTGGGATTTGATTAAACACGGGGTTCCAACCAAGAACAGAAAAATATGTGACACATGAGAAACGATGTCGTTGAAAAGATCTCCTGGGGCTGCTTGTGAAGGGCCGGGAGTGTGGCATGGTACCACCTGCATAGGTCCAAGACGCAAAAGGTAGTAATTTCCCGCCATCCCAGGACAGCACAAAACCTTGCCTTTCCTGTCACCAGCCCTCCAACTTTTTCCAGAGGCAACTGACACCGCCACATTCTTACAATCCTTCCAGAGAAATTTTGTGCAGGACTGTTGGAAAGGATGTCCGTCTGGGTAAAGAGACATGATATCTGGTTAGAGAAGATCCAAGGATGTTCTCAGGCTGAGGAAAGAAACCTGCAGATCAGGAGAGACTGCAAAGAAAAGAGAGGGACTCTGTGTGGTACCCACAGGAGAAAGGAGAGAACTGAGTGGTGGTGTTGCCTACGCATAGTCGAGAAGGGGCGGAGGAAGGGAGGGGCAGAGGAGGGGAGGGAGGCCAGCAGGAGGCAACCCCATGGTTCAACATGTGAGCGGTTGGACACACGGTAAGAAAAAGGAGTAAACACTAATATTCCATTGTAAATGTACACCATACCTTCTTTATTCATACATCTGTCAGTGGACACTGAGCTTGCTTCCACGTCTTGGCTGTTGTAAATAGTGCTGCTGTGAACACTGGGGTGCACGCATCATTTTGAATTAGAGTTTTCATCTTTTCCAGATGCACGCCCAGCAGTAGGATTGCTGGATCATATGGTAATTATGTTTTTAGATTTTTAAAGGCAAGTTCATGAAATATTGCCATTTGTAGCAACATGGATGGACCTAGACGTTATCATACTAAGTAGAGTAAGTCAGACAAAGAAAGACAAATACCACATGTTATCACTTATATGTGGAATCTAAAAAAAACTGTATATTGCACAATCATTATATGCATGAAGCCTCATTTTATATGCTCCATCAAAATCGTGGATCGTCTTTGCTCTGTATCTTAGTATCTTCATTCTCAGTTCAGTTCAGTTCAGTCGCTCAGTCGTGTCCGACTCTTTGGGACCCCATGAATCGCAGCACGCCAGGCCTCCCTGTCCATCACCAACTACCGGAGTTCACTCAGACTCACGTCCATCGAGTCCATGAGTCCATCCAGCCATCTCATCCTTGGTCGTCCCCTTCTCCTCCTGCCCCCAATCCCTCCCAGCATCAGAGTCTTTTCCAGTGAGTCAACTCTTCTCATGAGGTGGCCAAAGTACTGGAGTTTCAGCTTCAGCATCATTCCTTCCAAAGAAATCCCAGGGCTGATCTCCTTCAGAATGGACTGGTTGGATCTCTTTGCAGTCCAAGGGACTCTCAAGAGTCTTCTCCAACACCACAGNTTGAACTCTGCATTCAGATAGATAGTCAAGGTTGATGAAGAGCTGGTAACAAATTCTGGGAAATTCTTAATTTTGGATCGAATGCTACCAGAACTAAAAACCAGAGGTCACAAGGTGTGGTACTTTTGATTGGGTTTTTGGCTATATAATTATTTTTTGTTAGTAAGTATAGATACTAAGGTATATTTAAATTTTAGGTGCTGCTTTTTTCACAAATGACAAGAATGTTGGACATTTTGATGGATTACTGTCACTTTAGAAATTTCAACTTTAGCAGGCTTGATGGATCCATGTCATATTCAGAGAGAGAAAAAAATGTAAGACTGCTTATGTCATCCATACTTAATTCTTTGTAACTCCTTTCTTGATTTCTGAAGTGATGTTCAATAGACCTAGGGACTTCCGGGTGGTCCAGGGGTTAAGACTCTGTGCTTCCACTGCAGAGGGCACAAGGCTGGGCCTCTGGCTTATTGCCACAACCTGGGCAATAGGCATGATTATTTTGTTTTATGGGAGATGAATCTGAGTTTTATCTCTCTTCCACCAAATTGGTCTTTTCAACTTTATGGCTTCTGCTGCTGATGCTAAGTCACTTCAGGGGCTGTCAGTGTTTATTTATTCCACATCAGAAGTCCTGTAGATGCCTGAGAACTATACTCAGCTTGAAGAAGCCTGGCTTACATCCCATGGCACAGCACACTGCCTTCCCCCTCCTTTGCTGATAAACAGATGGTGATAAGATAGCTACTTACTAGTCAGTTTTTTAACCGCCTTCCAGGAAGGAACAGTTTCTTTCTTAATTCCTTATGTTTACATCCCTTTTGCTTTTAGATACACAGCTTCAACACAGATCCAGATGTGTTTATCTTTTTAGTGAGTACCCGAGCTGGTGGACTGGGCATTAATTTGACTGCAGCAGATACTGTTATCATTTATGATAGTGATTGGGTAAGTTGGAAGTGTAGCAATAGACAGATTATATTTCCATTTTAATCTTTCATTGTATATTTTGCAATTTCATTTACTTATTTTGAAAACATATCCACTATAAGATGAGAATCATTGCTTTGTCAAGTGTTCTGTCTGTAAAGACTTAAACGTATTTTATCACTGAAGTAATGCTTAGAAGCCTAAATTCAGTTAAAGTGAAGAAGTGAAGTCGCTCAGTCGTGTCAGACTCTTTGCGACCTCATGGATTGTAGCCTACTAGACTCCTCCGACCATGGGATTTTCCAGGCAAGAATACTGGAGTGGTTTGCCATTTCCTTCTCCAGGGGAACTTCCGACCCAGGTATAGAACCCGGGTCTTCCTCATTGTAGACAGATGCTTTACCGTCTGAGCCACAAGGGAAGCCCAAATTGAGTTAAGGCACTGTTTAAAAGATTCTGGTTGGATCATCCTTATTGACTCTGCCCACATAGTATGAGTTTAACTAATTTTAACCTTAAACTGTTAAATGTTTTTCTTTTTAACTTTTAAGAACCCTCAGTCTGATCTTCAGGCCCAGGATAGATGTCATAGAATTGGTCAGACAAGGCCAGTTGTTGTATATCGTCTTGTTACAGCAAATACTATTGATCAGAAAATTGTGGAAAGAGCAGCTGCTAAAAGAAAACTGGAAAAATTGATCATCCACAAAAGTAAATAATATTTTGTAGTACTTTTTTGCCTCAGTTGTCTATTGTGTGTTGTGAGTTTTGTTGTTACTTTCTTTATAAGAGAAATCAGTGCAGGATTTAAATAAGCAGTGGGGAATTGGAAGCTATATGCACTTTTAAAGTATCTTAAGTCTGAAGTCTGTCATGGCACTTTGACGTGATGTTACTGATTATTCTCTTCTTGTTTTAAAAAAGGTTTTATTGAAGTATAGTTGATTTCTAATATGTTAGTTTCAGGTTTGCAGCATAGTAATTCACATTTTTTATATATTTTACTCCACTTAAAGTTATTGAAAAATAATGACTTTACTGCCCCTTTCCTTCTCCCCACTAACCACTGATTCTCTATATCTGTGAATCTGTTTTCTTGTTTGATTTTTTGGATTCCATATATAAGTTTTAGCATACAGTATTTGTCTTTCTGTCCTTTTTCATTAATCATAATACCCTCTAGGTTCATCCATGTTTCAAATGGCAGAATTTCCTTTTTTATGATAACTAATACTCCATTTTGTACTCTTCCTATCCATTCATCAGTTGAACACTTTGGTTGCTTCCATACTTGGCTATCATAAATAATGCTTCTATGAACATTGGGATGCATGCATCTTTTCAAATTAGTATTTTTGTTTTCTTCAGATATATATCCAGGAATAGAATTGTAGGATCATATGGTCTTGGGTTGGCCAAAGAGTTCATTCTGGTCTTTCTGTAACTATCTTACAGGTGGGATGGATTGAGAGATTGGGACTGACATGTATACTCTATTATGTATCTCGGTAACTAATGAGAACTGACTGTCTAACTCAGGGAACTCTACTTAGTGCTATGTGGTGCCCTAAATGGGAAGGAAATCCAAAAAAGAGGGAATCTATGTATACATACAGCTGATTGACCTTGCTGTACAGTAAAAACTTAACATTGTAAAGCAACTATAATAATAGTTGATAACTGAAGTCACTCAGTCGTGTCTGACTCTTTGTGACCCCGTGGACTGTAGCCTACCAGGCTTCTCCATCCATGTGATTCTCCAGGCAAGAATACTGGAGTGAGTTACCATTTCCTTCTCCAGGGGATCTTACCGACCTGGGGATCGAACCCGGGTCTCCCACATTGGAGGCGCTTTAACCTCTGAGCCTATACTCCAATTTAAAAAAAGAAGATTAAAGGTAGTGCTACAATAAAATTGCTTACTTTGCTGAGCCCCCACTATTTAAAAAATATTTGATTCCAGTATACCCTTTTCATAGTTTCAATAATAGAATATTAAAAACAGCAATTTTTTTTTATCTAGAAAAGATTCTGAGAAATAGGGAAAGTGATGTGGGTGAAGCGTTGGCATTTTATATTCTGTTCCCTGAGAGTCCTCGGCGTTCTGCTTTTGTTTATTCAATATAAAATTCTGTTTGGGCGAATGACTTGATGGCTGCCTTACAAAAAAATTGAAAATCATCTTACGTACATTTTGAAGCATAGAGAAATCATAATAATGTTGAAAATGACTAACAATTTATGCTGCCTTTCTACTCACAAAAACTTTCTCCAATGTATTTGATTTTGAGAGAAATAATGGATTAGGTTTTAGACATCTTTAATTTGACTTGATGGAGCATTCAGATTGTAGTTAGAATTTCCGTTGAAGGAAAAAGGTGCTTGGTCCAAGTAAGATTTTGTGCAGATTAAAGTTTTTTCACCTGTGCTGCTTTTAGGGACTTGAATGATGAAATAAATTGTATTTTGTTTATTTAATTTGGTTTAAATTGTGTGTGCTATGTGCTTAGTTACTCAGTTGTGTCCGATTTTTTGTGACCCCCATGGACTGTACGCGCTAGGTTCCTCTGTTCATGGGGATTCTCCAGGCAAGAATACTGGATGGGTTCCCACGCCCTCCTCCAGGGGACCTTCCCAACCGAAGGACTGAACCCAAGTCTTCCTCATTATAGGTGAATTCTTCACCAACTGAGCCGTCAGGGAAGCCCAAGAATACTGGAGTAGATAGCCTATCCCTTCTCAAGGGGAACTTCCCAACCCAGGAATCAAACCGGGGTCTCCTGCATTGCAGGCGGATTCTTTACCAGCTGAGCTACCAGGGGATTTTAAATTAGGTACAGTTTATAGTTTTATTTTCCCAAGTTTCATTTTTAGTAATTTTAGAGATTAATTTCAGAGAACAAGTTGAAAATAATTTTTTAAATGCTGACTGTTTTATTGAGGTGTAATACACATACAGGAAAATTCCAAGCTAAGTATATGGCTTGATGCCTCTAACAAGTTATACTCAAATAATTGTCATCCATATCAAAGTAACATTTCTGTTTTCCAAGAAAGTTCCCCTTTCCAGTATTTCCCAGGCTCTTGCTCCATACTAGAAGGCAGTCACTATTTCAGTTTTTGTCACATGGGTTAGTTTTTCCTTTAACTTCACACCTGGATTCATTTGTACATACATATTCTTCTTTTGCCTAAGCTACGTATATATGATGTATTTTGAGATTCATCTCTGTTGTGTTAGAAGTTTGTGATTTTATGTGTGTGTGAAATAATTCATCCATTCTTTTGTTGATTGATGTTTGGTTTACAGATTTTGGTTCTTACGAATAAGGTCCTCTTGTTATAAGTATTAATGAACATGTGTATTCATTCATGCTTTGTCTTAGGGTGTGTATAGGTTTGCCTATAGAAAACTTCCAAACTTTTTCCAAGTGAACATACCACTTTCCTCCCACCTGCAAAGAATGAGAACTGCAGTTGCTTTTCTTTTTTACCAACACTGTGTTTGTCTGTCCTTTTTATTTAATGTAGGGTATTCTGATTGGTTTGTAATGTGTTATATTTTGGTTTTAAAAGCAATTTGAATATTTNAAGTCTTCCTCATTATAGGTGAATTCTTCACCAACTGAGCCGTCAGGGAAGCCCAAGAATACTGGAGTAGATAGCCTATCCCTTCTCAAGGGGAACTTCCCAACCCAGGAATCAAACCGGGGTCTCCTGCATTGCAGGCGGATTCTTTACCAGCTGAGCTACCAGGGGATTTTAAATTAGGTACAGTTTATAGTTTTATTTTCCCAAGTTTCATTTTTAGTAATTTTAGAGATTAATTTCAGAGAACAAGTTGAAAATAATTTTTTAAATGCTGACTGTTTTATTGAGGTGTAATACACATACAGGAAAATTCCAAGCTAAGTATATGGCTTGATGCCTCTAACAAGTTATACTCAAATAATTGTCATCCATATCAAAGTAACATTTCTGTTTTCCAAGAAAGTTCCCCTTTCCAGTATTTCCCAGGCTCTTGCTCCATACTAGAAGGCAGTCACTATTTCAGTTTTTGTCACATGGGTTAGTTTTTCCTTTAACTTCACACCTGGATTCATTTGTACATACATATTCTTCTTTTGCCTAAGCTATGTATATATGATGTATTTTGAGATTCATCTCTGTTGTGTTAGAAGTTTGTGATTTTGTGTGTGTGTGAAATAATTCATCCATTCTTTTGTTGATTGATGTTTGGTTTACAGATTTTGGTTCTTNATTCATTTGTACATACATATTCTTCTTTTGCCTAAGCTACGTATATATGATGTATTTTGAGATTCATCTCTGTTGTGTTAGAAGTTTGTGATTTTGTGTGTGTGTGAAATAATTCATCCATTCTTTTGTTGATTGATGTTTGGTTTACAGATTTTGGTTCTTACGAATAAGGTCCTCTTGTTATAAGTATTAATGAACATGTGTATTCATTCATGCTTTGTCTTAGGGTGGGTATAGGTTTGCCTATAGAAAACTTCCAAACTTTTTCCAAGTGAACATACTACTTTCCTCCCACCTGCAAAGAATGAGAACTGCAGTTGCTTTTCTTTTTTACCAACACTGTGTTTGTCTGTCCTTTTTATTTAATGTAGGGTATTCTGATTGGTTTGTAATGTGTTATATTTTGGTTTTAAAAGCAATTTGAATATTTTTAATTTTTTGTAAATTTTTTCCAGATCATTTCATAGGTGGTCAATCTGGATTAAATCAATCTAAGAACTTTTTAGACCCTAAGGAATTAATGGAATTATTAAAATCAAGAGATTATGAAAGGTGAGATTGTTTTTACTTTAGAAAAATATAATTCATAGTTTTGATTTATCCTGTAGACCTGAATAATTTGTTTTCTTATAGGGAAGTAAAAGGATCAAGAGAGAAAGTCATTAGTGATAAAGATCTGGAGTTGCTGTTAGATCGAAGTGATCTTCTTGGTAAGTATCTCTTATGGTTTTACTTACTATTTTTATGGAAACTTTGAAACATATACGTAAGTAGAGAGAAGTGTAGTATACCCCTGTGTATAACTCATTCTGCCCTAATAGTTTACAACATTTAGCCAATTTTGTTTCATTGCCATTTTCTTCAATCAGAATGTTAAATTCATACCATAGCCACTTTTAGGCATCTTTTATTGAGAGCATGTTTTTAAATATCGTCACTATGTCATTATTACATTTGAGAGACTTGGCACTAAAACTTTAATAGCAGCTAATACCCAGTTCATATCCAGATTTCTCCACTTGTCCCAATCTTTTTACAGTTTGAATCAGGATCGCAATTCCATTGTTCTTGCTATCTTTTTTCTTCCCTATCACTTTCCTCCTCACTTTAATGTTACTGTATTTCATATTATGTATATAAAATTTGTGTGTTTTCCTTTAGTTTACATCCATCAGTAATAATCTTGGCATTTAAATATCTTAAACTGTGGATAATAACTTCAAAAACTTATAGGTCTAGGTAGCAGTACATGAATAAGGATAAGTTCAGTTCAGTTCAGTCGCTCAGTCGTGTCCGACTCTTTGTGACCCCATGTATTGCAGCATGCCAGGCCTCCCTGTCCGTCACCAACTCCCAGAGTTCACTCAGACTCACATCCATTGAGTCAGTGATGCCATCCAGAATTGGCCAACTTCTCCCTCTCATTGTTCTTTGACTTGTTCCTCAATCTACTTATTTTCTGTGAAGTGGTAAATAGCTGTGAAAATAGCTCTACCGGCTTAATAAAATCCAAGTTCTGTATTTTAGGAATACCAGTGCTTTGTTCTCATTTTAAATCATATAAAGAGATGCATCATGTCTGGGTTTCTTATTTTTAGTTAGCTAAGATTAAGATTAATCAGCTGATTCAGGCTGATCTTCATTTATTGTTCTATTCTTCTATTTAACCTGATTTTTTCAGCATTTATTTATTATGATTTAGAACCATTATTTTTTTGAGCATTACAAAATGCTGATTTTCTTATTCTGTCATTCCATTATTAGCTGGAATTAGTCTATTATAACTTTCCCATATAAAGTATTTGGTTACTCTGAGATACAATCTGTATAAATAAGATAGGGCTTCCCTGGTAAGTCAGTTGGTAAAGAATCTGCCTGTAGTGCAGGAGACCCAGGTTTGAACCCTGGGTCAGGAAGATCCCCTGGAGAAGGAAATGGCAACCCAGTCTAGTAATCTTGCCTGGAAAATCCTATGGGGGAGCCTGGCGGGCTGCAGTCCATGGGGCTGCAAGATAAATTGCTTCTTTTATGTATAAATTGTAAGAATAATGAGTTGATACCTACAAATGGTGATCATAAGTTATTTTGAATACAAGTAAATATTTAAAACTCATCCTTTCCTACTCATTCTGTAACATGGGTATCTATGCTCTTGATTATTTATGTATATTATATCTCCAGAATGGAAATAAATAATGGTATCTTTTCCAAATCGTGTTTAGCAGTGTTCCGTTCAGTTCAGTTCAGTACAGTTGCTCAGTCGTGTCCGACTCTTTGCGACCCCATGAATCACAGCACGCCAGGCCTCCCTGTCATCACCATCTCCCGGAATTCACTCAAACTCACGCCCTTCAAGTCATTGATGCCATCCAGCCATCTCATTCTTTGTCGTCCCTTTCTCCTCCTGCCCCCAATCCCTCCCAGCATCAGAGTCTTTTCCAATGAGTCAACTCTTCGCATGAGGTGGCCAAAGTACTGGGGTTTCAGCTTTAGCATCAGTCCTTCCCAAGAAATCCCAGGGTTGATCTCCTTNACTCGAGGCTCAGAGAAGTTAGGCCACTTCCCTGAGGCCACACAGCATCCCAGAGGAACACAGTTCTCCCAGCTAGGAACACCCTCTACCCCAACCCTCTCCCGTCCTAGGACATGAACCTCCAAATCTGACCTTACCCAGCCCCTGCATGTGCCCGTCCCCTGGGCAGCCTAGGCTTCCATCCCAGCGTTGCCAATAACGGCCAGGGAGACCTGGGCTGGTGGCGTCCTTGTTTCTAAATCTCAGTATTTTCAGCTGGAAAATGGGACGAATTGCAGACCGACAGACTGAGACCATAAGGATGCTAGGCGTTCAGCGGAAGCATCTTTTAGGGAGATTATTATATATTTTTATTTACGACTTTTCTGCCCCCTGGTGGCCGATCCTGGGATAGTCTCAGAAGCTCCCCGCCTTCTGGGCTACCGCCTCAGCTACTGGCTCCATAAGGGAGCCCTAATGTAACCACTCTTCCTGCTCCGCAGCAAGAGAAGCCAACGCCACGAGAAGCCTGCACCAAGAGAGTAGCCCCCGCTGGTCACACCTGCGCAGCAATGGAGACCCAGCACAGCCAATAAATAAATAAAATGATAAACACCAGCCTTTATCAAAGTTCTCATTAGGAAATGGTTAACATCCAGTGCAAGGTCCAGGGCCTGAAGAAAGTGAAGAGAGCAGGGGAGGCTTGTCCCCTCCCAAGATGGTGCACCCAGGGGCACCCCACCCGTCAAGACCTAGTTTCTGGAAATGGAGTCACATGAGCCAAAAAGCCGGGGGTTGGGGGAGCAAGGCTTTCCCAGGAGACAGCCCTCGGGCTCAAAGTTCAGGGTTCAGGACGGCAGGATCAAGATTGCAAGGGGAGCGTCTGATCTGCCCAGCACCTGGGCATGGTGGAGTTTGGTCTCCCACAGCTGCCCGGGCGTTGCTTCCAGCCCCCAAAGCTGTCTCCTCCTGGAGAAACTGAGTCCCTGGGGACAACGGAAGCCCTTCTGAAAGGCTCTCCCCCAAGAGGCAGTCCCTGGCCTATACTGGTCCTGAAGCTGAATGGGAGGGAGGAGGTTTTGGCCAATAGATGTCAGGCAGTGGGGAGAAGCCGGTGGAGTGGTGAGATTGTGGGGGTTGGGGGTTTCTCGGGAACCAGGGATGGTCTCCGAGTGCAAGAAGAATCACCAGACAGAACAAATCCTAACAATACAGACTGCATAACACACGAAGAGCCCTCCTTGGTGGGGGGTGGGTAGGGTTCTAAGCCTCTTCATTCAGGGCGCTGTACTCTCAACCACAGATGGAGTCGCTGCAGTGGCTTCAGGTTCAATTCATTGCTTCTAGGGTGTGGAAGGGGCATGTCTGGCAGGCTGCTTGGAGGAGGTGACTGAATCTTCACATGGCCGTGTTCTTGACTTTCTCGTAGTCCCTGCGCTCCTCATTTTCCTCTAGCTCCAGCCCCAAGTTTCTCTTTCCTTTCTTCTTGGCCTTTTTCCCCTTCCCAGCTTTTTTCTCCTCAGCCTTTTCCTCCTTCTCTTCTTTCCCCTTCTTGTCTTCTTTTCTGTAAGGACACAAAGACCCCAAACCTTGGTAACAAACCAGAGTCATTCCCACTTAAGAGACCCTCACCTGTGCCAGGCCTTTACCTGTGCCAATGCTTTACAAAAAGTCTTTGCTGAATCTTCAAAACAGCCCCTACAAGGCAGCCTTGTGATTTCCATTTCACAAAGGCAGAAACTAAGGTTCAGTTGTTCATTGGAAGAATGGATGGATGGATAGGAGAATGGATGGATGGGAGAATAGGTGAATAGATAGATGGATGGGTGGATGGATAGGTGGATGGATGGGAGAATGGATGGGAGGATTTATGGGTGGAAGTGTAAACGGATGAATGGGGAAGGAATGAACCTGGCAGGGAGCAAACTATGAATTAGGAGCACTTATTGGACCTGGAGCTTCCAGCACATCCTGAGAGCAGGAATTACACTTTACTGTGGCTGAGCTGGGTCTAAACAAAGCATAGTCCAGCCCAGACCCCTCCCTCAGGCATCTTGGGCTCAGCTGAGAATCTTCCAGCCAGGATAGTCTCCTCTCAGCTCCCAGCTCCTACTCCTGTCCCCAAACCTTTGCCCAAGTTGGGGTGCTTGCTCCATAAGAGCCTCCAGCCCTGAGCTCTCATCAGAGTCACATCTGAAAAGAGGATCATGGGAGACGCTGAATCCAGGAGAGTCACCCACACCAAATCACATGCTTGCACACAGTCTCTGGACTATACCACACCACCATCTTATTCAACAGGCATTTAGTAAGTGTCTACTGCATGCCAGGCCCTGGGCAGGGCCCCGGGGACACAGCCTGGACCAAAGCTAAGTTCTGTTCAGAAACCGGTAAATGACTTAGATAATTTCAGCTGGCAATATGTGCAAAGAAGATGCAAGGCTGTGTCAGAGAGAGCATCAGGAAGGTTGTTCAGGTTGGGCTTCTGTGGGGAGGAACCANCGGGGACACAGCCTGGACCAAAGCTAAGTTCTGTTCAGAAACCGGTAAATGACTTAGATAATTTCAGCTGGCAATATGTGCAAAGAAGATGCAAGGCTGTGTCAGAGAGAGCATCAGGAAGGTTGTTCAGGTTGGGCTTCTGTGGGGAGGAACCATCTGAGCAGGGACTGGAGGAGAGACAGAGCCAGCCAGAAGATTTGGGCAAAGGTGTACAAATCAGAACAAACAGTAGGTGCTAGGACCCTGGGGCCAGAGTGTGCTTGAGGTGTTCAAGGACAGAAAGAGGTCATCAGTGCACACCCACCCCTCCTGTCCCTGAGAGGGGCCTCATACAGACCCGCTGACCATACACACGCACATGCTCCCACAGCGGTACCTCAGATCCACTTCCTTATATGGGTTGGGATTCTTCCTGAATGAGGGCCTCTCTTCATCCTCAGCTCTGCAGAAGAGATGGGAGTCAGAGGGGTGGGGATGGATAAAGGGCAGGAAGTGGAGGCAGCCTCAGTCTCCCCTAGATTGAAGGAACTCCAGGAAGCAAGAGCTGGCGGAGGGAAGTGCATGACTGCCCTGGGCTGTGGGTGCAAGGGGAGCAGGGAATGGGGAGACAAGGAAAGGGACCAGAGAGGGTCATGAAGTGGGAGGAGGTGCCCAGCACTTTGGGAGTGGGAGGGGAAGGGGCGAGGAATGGGGCTCCCACCTTGCTTTGGAGCACCAGAGGCGGTTGGCCAACATGAGGACGAAGACAATGAACAGGAACCCCACGACCGCAGCCAGGCCCACCAGCCAGGGTTTCAGGCGGCGCTCTGTGGGGAGGCGGCAGGAGTGGGGCTCAGAAACGGGAAGGGTGGAAAGTGTAGTGTCAGTCCCTCAGTTGTGTCCGACTCTGTGCAACCCCATGGACTGTAGCCCACCAGGCTCCTCTCTGTCTGTGGCAAGAATACTGGAGTGAGTTGCCATGCCCTCCTCCAGGGGATCTTCCCGACCCAGGGGTCAATCCCAGGTCTCCCTGCATTGCAGGTGGATTCCTTACCATCTGAGCCACAAGGGAAGCACCAGGGAAAGGTGGGGGCCCCCGAGAGGACTGGGAAAGAAGAGTGCAGGAGATGCTCAGACATTAACATGTGCGACCTAGTTCCCCAACCAGGATGGAACCCGTGACCCGGTCAGTGGAAGTGTGGAGTCCTAACCCCTGGACTGCCAGGGAAGTCCTTTTATTTGTTTGCTTGTTTTTGCGACACCGCAGCTTGTGGGCTCTTAGTCCCCCGACCAGGGGTTGAACCCAGGCCTCGGGCAGTGAGAGAGCAGAGGCCTCAACACTGGACCGCAGGGAAGTGCCTCAGAGATGGGGGTGCTCAGAGATGGGGTGGGAAGCCCCGAGGGAGTGGGGGAGTTGGGGAGGGGGCCTCCCTTCTCTTCTGCCTGTCCCCTCTCTTCTCAGGGTCCTTGGTTTCTCATCAAGTGAGGAGGGGGTGAGCCCATGTCCGAGCCCATCCCCCAACCCCTCCTCCCACCCTCAAACCAGAGGTCAGGGCCTTACCCTTCTGGGCCTCAGTCGGCGGCAGGAGCAGACCCATGAGCAGAAGCAGGATCCCTAAGGTCCCCATCGTGCAGAGGAGCCAGCAGCTGGGGTGCTGGAGTGTGTGGTCCCCCCGTCAGAGTCAGGGGAGGCCTTGCCCAGCTCCTGATAAGGGGTCAGGCGGGTCTGGGGGCGGGGCAGGCCCCAAGTGAGGGCCCCTCCCTTTGCCCCACCTGGTTGGCATCCCACACCCTCTCCCCCGCCTTCCAGGAGGGCAGACTCTGGACCTGGTTGTAACGATTAACTCAGGAGTCCAGCCCCTCTGCTCTGCGTCCCAGCCCTGGACAACCAGCCTGTGGGCCCCCCAGGCTCACCCCACAGGGCCCGAGCTGAGATGGCCCTGGCCTTGCTTCCTGACTCTGTGGTTTTACACCTCACTACGTTTCTTTCTCTGCACACACCACAGACTTTTGCCACCTGCATTTTACAGGGAGGCCAGGAGTGCCAGGCTGGGCAGAAACAGCCAGCACTGGGATGAGAGCAGGGTCTCTCTCATCACCAGTTTATACTGCTTCGGTGCGGCTCCCTGGCCCCGGAGCACCCACAGCCAACACCAGGGAGAGCACAAGGAGCAGGAGGGAGGGGCCGCCGTCCACCTTCAAACCCTGGAGAAGGGGCCCAGAGCAGCCGGTGACTCAGGCCCCAAGCTGTCCTGTGCGTCAACCTTGATCACTAAGTTGATTAGATAGATGGCCCTGTCTGGCAGAAGGGGGACCCTACCCCCAGCCGCCATGGGACAGCCACAGCCCAGGCACGTGGCAGGAAGACTGGGGTGGGGAGGCCTGGCCCTTCTGCAGGCTTCCAGCATCACTGCCCCCTCCCTTCCTGAGGTCTGACCATGGCCGCGGTGCATGAGGGCCCCTGAGTGGACCCCAAGGCAAGCCCAGTCAGCCCAGCCCCTCAGGCTCACTTGAAGTCCATACGGGTGCCCTGCCCCATGCAAAGCTCAGGAGGGAAGAGGGCCCCTGTCCTTGGGATGCCCTCAGGCTAGTTAGGAAGTCAGGACCCCCAGAGACAGACCACCCCATAATCTAGCTGAGAGGACCTGGAGATGGAGCAGCCCAGGAGAGCCCATGCCTCTGCTTCCCCAGGCAGGTTGCTGGCTGGGCTGGCCTCATCCCGCAAAAATTCTCTCCGCTTCAACCAAGTCATGTCTGGGCTGCATGCTTCTGTTTTCCCATCTAATAAATGGGTTGATAAATCCCACCTCAGAGGGGTGAATGAAATAAAATACAGAAAGGGCTTGCTTAGCATCCCACAACTCTAGCTAAGGGTTGGCCGCTATTGTTGTGAGTTTTTTTTTTTTTTT
>SJYV01019135.1:1267507-1301965 GCA_006410875.1 Neotragus pygmaeus
CCCTCCCTTCCTGAGGTCTGACCATGGCCGCGGTGCATGAGGGCCCCTGAGTGGACCCCAAGGCAAGCCCAGTCAGCCCAGCCCCTCAGGCTCACTTGAAGTCCATACGGGTGCCCTGCCCCATGCAAAGCTCAGGAGGGAAGAGGGCCCCTGTCCTTGGGATGCCCTCAGGCTAGTTAGGAAGTCAGGACCCCCAGAGACAGACCACCCCATAATCTAGCTGAGAGGACCTGGAGATGGAGCAGCCCAGGAGAGCCCATGCCTCTGCTTCCCCAGGCAGGTTGCTGGCTGGGCTGGCCTCATCCCGCAAAAATTCTCTCCGCTTCAACCAAGTCATGTCTGGGCTGCATGCTTCTGTTTTCCCATCTAATAAATGGGTTGATAAATCCCACCTCAGAGGGGTGAATGAAATAAAATACAGAAAGGGCTTGCTTAGCATCCCACAACTCTAGCTAAGGGTTGGCCGCTATTGTTGTGAGTTTTTTTTTTTTTTTTATCTCCTTAGTGTTTTTGATTTACAGGTTGCCCAGGGCTTGGTGGAAACTGGGCTGGGTTAGGCTCTGGCAGAATGGGGGAAGCTGGAGCATGCAAATAAAACAGTGTCCAACCACTGGAATCTGCCAGCCAAGAAAGACCATGTTTTCTCTGTCAAGACAGCGCAGATCAGTGGAGAAAAGGCTCTAATGGGCATGAGTCCGCTTTATATCAATAAAACCGCCAAAGGGGTTGGAGCGGGCCTCCTGGGCCCCAGGGCAGGGCCCAGCTCAGTCAAGCTTCCAAAAGGAGCTCCGGACTGGCGGATCTTTGAAGACAATGGAGGGACGGCGGGGGGCCCGGTTGGGGGCTTCTGCGGGGGCCCCCTCGCCACCCCCACCAGCATCCTCCTCGCCCCGCCAGGCCAGAGCCAGCTGCAGGTCCAGCTCTTCCAGGTCTTCACCCTCAGGGCTCTCGGGCAGCTCCCGGGGGGCATCCTCCTGATCCGGCTTGGGGCCAAAAGCCCAGTCTGCGACAAGAAGGTGATAAGGAGCGTCCCCAGGCATGGCCACCTTCTGCCCCCTTCCCTGGCTACGGGAGACTCTTGGGACCTCCCTCCCACCGTGATCCTGCACTAGCCCACGCCAGGTGTGGTGGAGAGTGGCTCACCAGCCAGATCGTGGGCAAGGTCCTTGATGAGATGGCCCACAATGGCGTAGGCCACGGCCACCACCAGGAACGCAGCCAGCAGCAGGTACAGCACGCCCCTGGGCAGGCGGATGGCATCCAGTGGTGGCGGGCGGTACTCCTCATAGAGTGGCGGGGCTGGGCTCCAGTCATCCATCCCCTCCTCAGCTGCCAGCCCGGGCATGACAGCCACCCAGAGCAGGAGACGCCCGGAGGTGACCTGCCTGGCGGAAGTATTAAGGAGCTTTGGGTAAGAGGATTGGGACTCCCCTGTGGCCACCATCTGCCTGGGTGATCACATTGCAAACCACTTCCGCCCACTGCCCCCCTCCCTCGCTCAGCAACAGCCACTGCCAGGTGCTACCCTGCACATCCATCACCCCCCACAGGGCCTTAGCACAGGTTGCTCCCTCTTCTGGGAAAATCCCTACCCTCCTGGAGCTGACGGTCAAGATGGGGAGATAGGGGGTTTCCCAAGTGACTCAGTGGTAAAGAATCCACCTGCACTGCAAGAGATCCAGATGTGGGTTCAATCCTGGGTTGGGAAGATCCCCCGGGAGGAGGGCATGGCAACCCACTCTAGTATTCTTCCCTGGAGAACCCCATGGACACAGGAGCCTGGCAGGCTATAGTCCACAGGGTTGCAAAGAGTCAGACGTGACTGAAGTGACTTAGCATGCATGCATGCGTGCACATGGTGAGATAGACTCTGAGAAAAGCATAACCTTAGAGTAATGACTGTATTGTGTTAGAAAGTGAACAGTGGGGCGGCCCTGGGGTCCAGTGGTTACGAATCCTCTGGCAAATACAGGGGACGCAGGTTCAGTCCTTGGTCTAGGAAGATTCTACATGCCACAGGGCAACTAATCATGCTAGTGCCTGCAAGCTGCAACTAAAACCCATGTGCCACACGTCCCAAAGCCCATACGCCCTAAAGCCCGTGCTCTGTGGCTAGAAGCCACTGTTCACCACAACTAGAGGAAGCTCCTCTGTGTAGCAACGAAGACCCAGTGCAGCTAAAGTAAATGATATTAAATTAAAAAAAAGAGAAAGTGAACAGTGGTTTGAGGGTGGGGTGGGAGGGAAGACCACCCTGCCCTCAGTGGTTTGAGAGCAGTGTAGGGCTGCTAGGAGGGAAGTTAAAGTTTGCAACAGGGAAGCCAAGGTCACGTTCAGCTGATATTTGACCAGAGNGCACATTATCAAAACCAGGACATCAATAGCAGTACAATGTCTATGTCTAATTGCATGTCTGAGATCTTCATATTTTTTCTTTTTTAAAAACTTTTTGGTCGAGCCACATGACATGTGAGTCTTAGTTCCCTGACTAGGAAGCAAACAGGCACTCCCCTGCAGTGGAAGCATGGACTCTTAGCCACTGGACCACTGAGGAAGTCCCTAAGCCTTTCATCTTTGAATGCTCACTTTTTCCTGTAAGTTTGTTCCATTTTTAGGTTTTTAAAAATTATTATTTTATTTTGGTTGCACAGGCTCAGCAGCATATAGCCTTAGTTGCTCCAAGTCATGTGAGATCTTAGTTCCCTGAACAAAGATAGAATCTGAATCCCTTACGTTGGAAGGCAGATTCTTCACCGCTGGCCCACCAGGGAAGTCCCATTTCCAGGATTTTTAACTTACTCTAAGAATACACATCTAATGTTTATCTTCTCCTTGAGGTGGGGGTGCTGTTTTTCCTCATCTGTTTACTTCTGGGGCATCCCAAGGGGCCTGGGCCCTCCTACAAGGCAAACCCCCCAGGGGAAGAATTTGTAGACTGAGTTCCAGATCTTGCTGGGCAACCTTGGCAGTCCTCTCACGCACTTTGTCTCTTTGGGTCCTCCATTTGTTTTCATTTAATAAATGAAAGGAGAAGAAATTGAAACAGGTGCACCTTACTCCTGGGGAAGAGCTCTGATTGCAGATTTGATGAGAAAGCTGTTCAAACTGTGGCCTGAAATGACATGCAACCTCCCGTGATAGGGGCGATGGTAGGCGAGCTGCACGCAGATAGGCAGGGGCTCCTGCAGGTGCTAAGGGAAAGCTCAGCCTGATCTTGGGGCCAGAAGTGGACCCCCAGTCCCCACACTCCTATGACCTGGTGTGGATGGGGCTCCCCCAACAAGGATTTCTCCAGCTCCCTGACACCAGCTGGGCATCCTGCAATTGAGCTCGCCTTCCCGCTCTGTCTACCAGAAAACAGTGATGGATCCCACAGGGGAAGGGCTTAGTCCCATAAGGCTGCCCCCACCCAGCTTCCGATGCCAGTCACAAGTCCAGGTTGTCACCTGTGTTACCAGGTCCAAGCTAGCTTTGCTCTCCACCTGGCAGGCCAATAAATCTGACAAGGTGTTGAGGTAAGGAATAATGACTATTCAGAAAGGTGGCAGACCGAGAAAATGGCAGACTAATGTCTAAAAATAACCATCTTGTTGGGGTCTGGATGCCAGGTTCTTTTATAGAACAGGAAGGAGGAGAAGGAAAGGAAGTAAAGTAAAAAAGGTCATAAGTTTTGCAAATATCTCCTGGAATGGCCAGCCTCAGGGAGGGGATGTGTTACTTTCTTCCTTCCTATAGCCATTCACAGGTGGACAGGGGCAGGATGTTTCCTGAAACAAAGGCACTTTGGTTTAATATTCAGCAGAGGGGCAGTGTTCCCTGAGCCAGGCCATTATGTATAGACAGTATCCTTTTAGTGAACACAAGCAACAGAAGGAAAGGTTAAAGGAAAAGAAACAGAACCAACGTGGAGTCAGATTTTGTTCCCGGTAACACCTGTGCTTCTGATTGGCTCTCTCTCTCTCTTTTTTTAATGATTGGCAGTGCTGAGTCTGCTACTGCATGCAGGCTTTTCTCTGGGGCGGGGGCTCCTCTTCGCTGCAGTGCTTGGGCTTTTCATTGCAGTAGCTTCTCATTGCTGTGGAGCACAGGCTCTAGGTTGCACGGGCTTCAGTAGTTGCAGCTTGTGGGCTCAGTGGTTTTGATTTCTGGGCTCTAGAGCACAGGTTCAGTAGTTGTGGCACGCAGGCTTAGTTGCTCCGAGGCATGTGGGATCCTCCCAGACCAGGGATCGAACCTGTGCCTCCTGCATTTGCAGGTGGATTCTTTACCACTGAGCTATGAGAGAAGCCCTCTGATTGGCTCTAAATACAAGGTTTCCACAAACGCCTGTTGAAGTGTGATGATTGCTAGAATTACTCACAAAACTCAGGAGAACTTTGTGCTTACTAGATTACTGGTTATTATGAAAGGATACAACTAGGGAAAAACTAGATGCACGGAGGCATGGGGCAAGGTCTGTGGGAGGGGACCTGGGGCTTCCACACCCTCCTTGGTGTGCCATCCTTCCAGTATCACCAAACCCAGAATTTCTGCGAACCCCATCCTTTGGGGTTTTTACTGAGCCTCCATTACAGTCATGATGGATGAAATCATTGGCCCTTGGTGATCAGCTCAACCTCCAGCCCTTTCCTCTCCTTGGAGGCGGGAGTTCAGGAGGTGGGACTGAGTGGTCCAAGCCTCTAAGCCTGTGGTTGGTTCCCCTGGCAACCAGCCCACATCCTGAGGGGCTTCCCAAAGTCTTCTCATTAACATAAACCATGGTCAGAAGGGGCTTGTTAAGAATAGCAAGCATAACTTTATCTCTCTTATCACTGAGGAAATTCCAAAGGTTTTAGGAGCTCTGTGCCAGGAACAGGGACGAAGATCAAATACATATTTCTTATTATAAATCACAGTATCATGAGATGGAATCTAGGTTTTTTACATTCTAGTGAGTATGAAGTGGGTCTGTGAATTCTCAGGAATTTAAGCAGCTGTAGCTTCTGGCTCCTTGAACCTTTAAGAGTGATCTTTAATTTTTTTCAAGTATTTCTTTTTAAAAATTATTTTATTATTCTTATTGTTATTTTATCTATTTTTATTTTTTGGCTGTGCCACGGGGCATGTGGGGTCTTAGTTCCCCAACCAGGGATTGAACCCGTACCCCTGCAGTGGAAGCGCAGAGTCCCAACCACTGGATGGCCAGAGAAGTCCTGTGACCTTTATTTCTGAGTTAAGTTTGGGGCAGTATGTAAGGAGACAGGACCAAGGACCCGGCCTGACCAGTTGGGTGGATTCAGGACTGGCGCTGCGGCCGCTCTTGGCTCTCTTTCCACGGGTCTCTGTGTCCTTCACCGGGAATTAGCCAGAGGCGCCTGGAGTGGGGTGTGGGGGAGTGGGGTGCATCATTCATCCACCTCTGTGGGGCTCAGGGGGCTTCTGAACCAGGAGGGGGAGCTGCAGAGTCTGGAGAAGCCTGCGGGTGATTTGTCCCAAATTCACCTTTCCAGAACGTTCAGCTGCAGCGGGTGAATGGATTTGGGGTTTTCTCTCTCCTCCTGAACAGTCTGTATACAAAAGCGAAGGAAACCAGGCTACTGGGGAGACAGTGCTTAATGATCTGAAAACAAGCACCGGTGTTTTTCTTGGCTAGGGCGAGAATGGTTACCTTGATTGGAACTAGCCTTTCCGAAGCACATTTCAATCAAGGCTGCCTTTGTCTGGGTGGCGTGAGGGTGAGGTGATGGACCGGATCGCCCCCTGTGTGTGCTATGAGCACCCTGACCCCCTGTGTGCGCAGCCCATGAAGAACATGATGTTGAATCTGAATTTTTGCAAAGGGCTCTATTTCAATGGGATAATTCTTCAGAGAATCCATCTTTCTTTACACGTTCTGATTTAATCCATTGGTGGGCTTCCCTGGTGGCTCAGACAGTAAAGAATCTACCTGAAATGTGGGGGGCCAGGGTTCAGTCTCTGGGTCAGGAAGATCCCCTGGAGAAGGGAATAGCAACCCACTCCAGGATTCTTGGCTGGAAAATCCCATGGACAGAGGAGTCTGGTGGGCTACAGTCCATGGGTCACAAAGAGTTGAACACGACTGAGTGACTAACACTTTCTTTTCACTTTTCTTTTAAGTAACACAGCATAAGGCACCCAGGAAACAGCAGCTGTAAACAAGCCTGGGATTCAGAAGGAAAGGCTTTGGTGGGTGGATTGGGGCCTCCTGAAGTCTAAGGTCACTGATTCCACAAGAGGATGCCAGCAGCGGGAATGAGAGGGGAGGTCAGGATCTGAAAGATGTCAAAGCTTCAAAGTCAGGGGAGGTTACAGCTAAGTGACCTTATACAAGTTACTTAACTTCTCTCTTTCCTCAACTGTAAAATGGAGTGTGAGAGCAGAATAATGCCCCTCTCTCAAAGATGCATGCATGCGAGCTAAGTCACTTCAGTCGTGTCTGACTCTTTGCGACTCCATGGACTGTAGCCCACCAGGGTCCTCTGTCCATGGGATTCTCCAGGAAAGAATGCTGGGGTCGGTTGTCGTACCTTCCTCCAGGGGCTCTTCCCAAGCCAGGAGTTGAACCTGCATCTCCTGCGGTCCTATATTGCAGTCAGATTCTTTACCGCTGAGCCACCGGGGAAGCCCCCCTCTCCTAATCTCTGGGACCCGTGATGATGTTAGATTACATGGCAAAGGGGAATTAAGATGGCAGCTGACTTGAATATGGTGAGGTTATCCTAGATTTTCTAGGTGGAACCAACCAAAAGGGAGACAGGAGAGGAGCTTGAAGTGATGCGCTGGAGAGAGGAACCAGCTTGCCGTGGCTGGCTGGCTTTGAAGGAAGAACAAGAGGGAACATGAGCAAGCGAATGCAGGTGGCCTCTAGGAGCTGGAAAAAGCAAAGCTATGAATTCTCTCCCAGAGGCTCCCAGAAGGAAGGCACCCTGCTGACACTGTGATTTCAGCCCAGCGAGGCTGGATTAGACTTNAAGAACAAGAGGGAACATGAGCAAGCGAATGCAGGTGGCCTCTAGGAGCTGGAAAAAGCAAAGCTATGAATTCTCTCCCAGAGGCTCCCAGAAGGAAGGCACCCTGCTGACACTGTGATTTCAGCCCAGCGAGGCTGGATTAGACTTCCAACTACAGAACTATAAGGTAATACATTCTGCCACTTTCAGCCACTGAGTCTGTGATCATTTGTTACAGCAACAAAAGGAAACTCCTTTTGTTACAGCCGCAAACGGAAATTATCCCTTGATTATTATGGGGGATAATCGTAGTACTCCTCTTGGAGTAGCTATACTGGATCAATTATTACATGGAAAGCACTTGGAACAGTGCATGGGTCAGTATCACATTGATGGTGATAATGATGGAGAAGATTGTTACCGGCCTGAATGAATATACTTATCTTTTTTTTTTTTTTTTTTAATTATTTGGCCACGTTGGGTCTTAGTTGCAGCATTTGGGATCTTCATTCTGTCGTGTGGGATCTTTTGTTGAGAGTCACGGCCCCTCTAATTGTGGTGCGTAGGCTCTGGAGCACTNAATATGCTATCTAGGTTGGTCATAACTTTTCTTCCAAGGAGTAAGTGTCTTCTAATTTCGTGGCTGCAGGGAAGTCCCTAAGGATACTTGTCTTGAGGGATGCCCACATTTGGAGTGTGAAGAGGAAGGGAGAGCCACAGTGGAAAGAGGGATACAAAGGAAAACCAGAGGGTGCAGTGTCAGGGACCTCTCAGGTGAGAGCAGGAGGCGGTGACGCCCAGTCACGTGGTATGGGAGGCGTGACAGCAGAGACCCCAGGGGCCTCGCCTAGCGGGGTGTGGTGGAGAAAGCCCTGGAACAGGACCTTGTCTGTGGCGCTCCATAGCTGGGCCTTTCGATCTGGTAGGGACCCAGCACATGTGGTCCCAGAGTGCTGAGGAGGGGGTTCATCTGAATCTAGATGGGCTGCAAGTGTAAAACGCATACTGGATTTCAAACACCCAGGACGTGAAAAAGCAGGTAGATGATCTTATTAATAATCTATGTTGAGGGACTTCCCTGCTGGTCCAGTGGCTAAGACTCCATCCTCCCAATGCAGGGGGCCTGGGGTTCAATCCCTGGTCAGGGAGCTAGATCCCACACGCCACAGCTAGGAGTTCGCACACTGCAACCAAAGATCCTGCATGCTGCAACAAGGATCAAACATCCTGTGAGCCACCACTAAGACTCGGCACAGCCAAGTAAATAAAATAAAATTAAAAAAAATGTTGATTACATGTTGAGATGGTAAGATTTTGGAAATGTTGAGTTAGACAACACCTAGTTTTTAAATTAGTCTCACTTTGAAAAAAAAATGTAGCTGCTAGAAAATTAAAAACTGCATCTGTGGTTCACACTAACGCAGGGCTAGGATAACTATGTCACCAACCAGGGGTGTGGGCTCAGGCAAGGATTCTCTGCCCTGTGGGTTCTGCCCCTTTGCTTGTAAAACCAGGTGACTCCAAGGTCTGTTTTGGGTGTCCTGGGGTTTGGTGGCCAGAAGGTCTCGGGGAAGCATAGATGGGATCATTTTGTAGAAAGGTACGTTGCAAGAGATGAGGGTCAAGGAGAGGCAAAAGGGAAACCGAGGCCAGGACTCCATTTCTGTGGAGGTGGATGATGTGGGCTAGGAGAGAGACAAGCTGAGAATCATCGCTCATGCTCTCGCAGAGACCTGGGTAATTTATACCCGAGGAGCGGGAACAAATGTAGGGGGAGAGATTAGATCGACAGGAGAGAGGGTGGATTGATGGAGGAGCCTCATCGAGGGAGGCGAGAAGAAGATTTACGAGCTGGGCAGGAGGTAACCTTGGAGGGGGCTGGGAGAGAAGGAGCGGGTGAGAAATAAATTAAACAATTAGCACGCTCATCCAAACCGTGCCTCAAAGGACGAATGAAATAGAATTGNGGATAACTATGTCACCAACCAGGGGTGTGGGCTCAGGCAAGGATTCTCTGCCCTGTGGGTTCTGCCCCTTTGCTTGTAAAACCAGGTGACTCCAAGGTCTGTTTTGGGTGTCCTGGGGTTTGGTGGCCAGAAGGTCTCGGGGAAGCATAGATGGGATCATTTTGTAGAAAGGTACGTTGCAAGAGATGAGGGTCAAGGAGAGGCGAAAGGGAAACCGAGGCCAGGACTCCATTTCTGTGGAGGTGGATGATGTGGGCTAGGAGAGAGACAAGCTGAGAATCATCGCTCATGCTCTCGCAGAGACCTGGGTAATTTATACCCGAGGAGCGGGAACAAATGTAGGGGGAGAGATTAGATCGACAGGAGAGAGGGTGGATTGATGGAGGAGCCTCATCGAGGGAGGCGAGAAGAAGATTTACGAGCTGGGCAGGAGGTAACCTTGGAGGGGGCTGGGAGAGAAGGAGCGGGTGAGAAATAAATTAAACAATTAGCACGCTCATCCAAACCGTGCCTCAAAGGACGAATGAAATAGAATTGGGTGCCTCACAGGATGAGACAGTTAACGGGTGCTGGAGGGAGTCAGGAAGGGGAGAAAGTGTTTGCTGCAAGAAGGAAAATTAGAGTCGCCTGAGGAAAATGAACGCAGTGGGGCAGAAGGCCAACAGAGGAGGGGAGCCCCGGCTCCCGCAGAGAAGACACAGGCCCCCCGAGGCAGCATTTTGAAAGGCCCCACATGCCAAGACAAAGGTAACTGCAACCCAGATTCCAAAGGAAGGCAAAAATCAAGGACGAAAATAAGCGTGTTTTGCTCTCTGACCCTCATCAACCTATTTTCCCAGTGTTTGTTCCTGCTGAACCAGAGAGGACTCACAGTCTCTTAATTCCTCCCATATCTTTTTGAGGCCAGAGCATCCTTTGCAAATCATCAATTCCCATATCAGGGGTGAGAGGTACCTCCAGCCAGGAGAGAGGTTTACATCTCCTGTTTGAAATCTTACTTCCTGCCTCATTTCTTCTTTTTTAAAAAAATTAATTAATTAATTTTTATCCGGGCTGGGTCTTCGTTGCTGCACAGGCTTTTTTGAGTTGCGGTCACTACTCCTCAGTGCTTCTAAACTCAATACTTTCTCTTGTTGCAGAGCACAGGCTGTAGGCCACTCGGGCTTCAGTAACTACTGCACCTAGGCTCAGTAGTTGCAGCTCCCAGGCTCAAGAACGCAGGCTCAATCGTTGTGGCACACAGGCTTAGTTGCTCTGCAGCATATGGGATCCTCCCAGATCAGAGATCAAACCTGTGTTTCCTGCATTGGCAGGTGGACTCTACCACTGAGCCCCCATGGAAGCCGCTTGCCTCAGTTCTTAAGCTCGCTATGAGAAATCATCATTTTTTTTCCCTCATGTTATTCTAGCTTCATACATGAGGCTTAGTAAAATCACCACCATTGCTTTTTTTTTTGTTTTTGAGGGGGTGGTGAGGGGGTGGCCATGCTGCAAGGCATGTGGGATCTTAGTTCCTTGACTAGGGATTGAACCTGGGCCCCCTGCATTGGAAGCACAGAGTCTTAACCTCTGAACCACCAGGGAAATCCCATTGCTTTCTTATTTTTGACCCTTTTGCTCATTCTTGTTCACCCCTTGGGGAAGCACTTCATCTTTGTCTCACTTGGAGGAGGGGTGGGGGACATTGTTGGTTCCACATCCCTGGGGTTATCTGGTGAGATAAGTCAGAGACTGCACATCCTCCTGCGGCCATCTCTTCCGTTCTATGGCTTCGGTGCAGAATCCCCTTACACCTTATTTAGCTGGGGCGCCAAGTCTTCCTTGCTGCGAGTGGGCCTTCTCCAGTTGCTGTGAGCGAGGGCTACTGTCTAGTGGTGCTCAGGCTTCTTGTGGCAGCCTCTCTCGGTGCAGTGAGCGGGCTCTAGAACTCAGCTCTTTCTTGTGGTGCACGGGCTGAGCTGCCCAGGGGCATGTGGGATATTCCTAGACCAGGGATCCAACCCGTGTCCCCTGCATTGGCAGGTGGATTCTCTACCACTGGACCACCAGGGAAGACCCCCTTACATTTTCTTAACCAGCCTTCCAGCCATTAACACCATATAACAGTTTTCCCCAGCTGGGAAACTTTTCTCCATGGAAGATAGGGAAGCCTCAGCCCTATTTCCTTTTCTCTGCATCTCAAAATCTAAACCCCATCTTTCTCCTGTTGCCACCACAGTTAGGACAGATGGTCAGTGTTTCTTTTGCTGGCTTCTGACCCATCCCTCTGGCCAAATAAGATCTTGGCATTTGGGGGGCCAAACCTGGGAGGTTTCTCTTCTCCAGCCCCACACCCTGACTTTTTTTAAAAAAAGCCACTCTCTGAAGTGTTGATTTTCCTGCTATTTTTAAGTTCAATCAGATTGGATTTCATTTCAGGAAACACCTCACCCTTTCTGTCCCTCTTTCTCCTCACTGTCCTTTCTGGTGTCGCTCTGTCTGCTTTGGCTAAGGAGACCAGCTGAGGACTGAAACAATGTATTACTTGGAGCCAGGCGTGTAAAATGAGGACGCTTTTCTTTCCCAAAAAACCTTCGTGCCCCCAAATGGAAACATCTAGCTCTCAAAACACGAGCCTCTTGGCTGCTCTGGCTGAAAGATGCTGCCCGTGAGGAAGGAAGAGAACGTGTGTTATTTTGCAAAGGCCAGAGGTTCTTTCAGAGGTTTCTTCTGTCCTCCGAGGTGGGAACTCGATGCTAAAAGCCAGTGACAGTTCATACCGGCGGCACCTGCATTGGGCTCCTTGCCAAATCAGCAGAGCCCGTGACACATGTTGTTCATGGAAACACTGAAGAAACTGGACCACAGAGGGTTAAATGCCCAGTGTCACATGGCAGCTTGCCACAGTGATGACACCAGCTCCCGGGGCTCCGGCACCTGGGCACACTGGCCTGGGCTCTCTGGACTCTTCCACTGGGAGTTGGGGGAAAAGGAAGAAAGAGCCGGCTCATGGAATCTGGTCCAGATTTGCCTGGATCCCCCTGGTTTTCCACTTCTAATATTTTGGTGCTGCCTGCTCCAGAGTCAGCCCAAAGGCAAAGATCTCCCCAACTGGCCTTTACTCTTCTTTTTTTTGTCCATGCTATGGAGCATGCAGGATCTTAGTTCCCCAGCCAGGGATTGAACCCATGTCCCCTGCTTTGGAAGCATGGAATCTTAACCCCTGGACCATCTGGGAAGTCTGATGGCCTTTCTGATGTTTGCATTACCTGCCTCTGTTGCAGGCTCTGTGAATGGGAAGGCCATCTGTCTTACATCTTGACCCTGGCTCTCTGATGTGAGGATAAACCTGGGGTCTTTGTCTCTTACCAGCCTTCCAGGACTTCACGTGGGGGTAAAGCCCTTGGAATGTTCCATCAACTCCCTGCAATGTGCGACTTTTTGCCCCAGGGTCTTCTGTAAGAGATGGACATGGTTCCACTCAGCACTCTGACCCAGTGCTCCAAGGTCCTCATTTCCGGCTAGACTGAAGTCCTTTTGCCACTTGCTTGGTTCTTGACTCAGGTGTTGTCCTTGCAGACAAGGCCAGTTGTCTCATATTCTTTGGGTACCTGCCTCTCTCGGATGCTGGTCCTGGATGGATCCGGCACATGGGCTCCACTGGTGCTCAGCCTCCTTCTGACTCACTATCCCCCTCCTCCACCCCCAGGACCAGGACTTCTGCCCATTACGCTGCCTGCTTTTGGCCACATGGCATTGCCTTCAGGATAAACATCTCTGGGTGACACAAGATTGATGCCTCCTTAAAAGCCTTCCCGTAGCTTGCACAATGCTCCCTTTGTAGGAATTCCTGTTTTACTGCAGGGCGATGGCTTGCTGAGACTGAGCTGCTCCTTACCAAGACTGTGCCCCCGCCCCCTCACCCCAAAGCTTTCAAGAATCAGGAATTTGGAGCAGCCATACTTCCCAGTTGGGTTTCTGCTCTGAGTCTGGACAGAGTCCAGATTGGAGCCCTGAGCTGGAGTGTTCAGACCCCTTACAAATGACTCTCCCCTAGGAAAGCCATCCAAGACACGACTCCCAGTCTCTTACTTTGGAGCTGGGGAGCTCCCACTCCCATTAATCTCAACTCTGCTCAAACCTCCAATGACAGAGGCAGCTTGGACAATCCCCATAAAGCAGCCTGGGCATCAGTATCCAGGCAAGGAGGTGGGTCGTTGCTTTTCTGTTTTGCACGGAAAGTATCTGAAAGGTACATTTCACCTTATTCTCTGGTGGCCTCCAGGAGGCAGAAGGTCGCTACGGGCAAGGGCAGGAGTCTGTCACCCAGTGCTGTGACGGGTGGCAGGGAGCGCATACATACGACACAGGAGAGCAGAAAGCACTCACCACATTCATCTCCTCTGTGCCCAGAGCTCCCTCGGGAGCTGGCTCGCACAGGAAAGCTGGCTCTGCTTCTACCCGCTCAAACTCCTGAATGTCTCTGCTAAAGATCAATTGCTTAGTTATCTCATAATTATAAAGCTAATGTGTGCTCACTGCAGGAAATGCGAAGGGGGTAATGGAAGGCAAGGATGATAAAAACGATCAGTCGACGTCATCTCTCTTGTATCATCTCTCCCCTTGGACATGACCATCATTAAATTCTTTTTTTTAAATGGAAGTGACATTCACATGATGTAAAATTAACC
Source organism: Neotragus pygmaeus (assembly GCA_006410875.1). Classification (NCBI taxonomy): domain Eukaryota; kingdom Metazoa; phylum Chordata; class Mammalia; order Artiodactyla; family Bovidae; genus Neotragus; species Neotragus pygmaeus. Next base: position 1,281,095 of record SJYV01019135.1, read on the forward strand.
ATTTTAATGTGAGCAATTCAGGGACTTCCTTCCCAATGCAGGGGGCCCGGGTTCAATCCCTGGTCAGAGAACTAGATCTCGAACGCCCCAACATAGATCGAAGAATCTGCATACCACAAGCAAGACCAGATGTGGCCAAACAAATAAATAGATAAATAGTAATTTCAGTGGCATTTACTACATTCATAATGTTTTGCGACCAACACCTCTATCTAGTTCCAAAACCTTTCAATCACCCCATGAACTATAGCCCATCAGGCTCCTCTGTCCATGGAATTTTCTAGGCAAGAATACTGGAGTGATTGCCATTTCCTTCTCCAGGGGATCTTCTTGATCCAGGGGTCAGACCAGCATCTCCTGCATTGGCAGGAGGATATTTTACCACTGAGCTACCTGGGAAGCTTCTAGGGGGTTACAGCATATTAACCTGTAACTGTGGGCTTCCCAGGTGGTACTAGTGGTAAAGAACCCACCTGCTAATGCAGGAGACACAAGAGACACAGGTTCAGTCCCTGAGTCGGGAAGATCTTCTGTAATCCTCAAGGACCAAGGAGCGAGGTGGGCTACCATCCAGAGGGTTGCAGAGTCAGACACGGCTGAATTGACTTTGCATATATGCACAACCTGTATATTGCCTTGAATGAATTTCAGGCATAGAGTATACCCCAATAAAAATTAATTTTAAAATGTATACATTAACATACATTTAAATTAATTTTTTAAATGTATGTAACAAATATAACCCCCTGTGTAATCTCTATCACAGTCAAGCTCTGTACTACTTACAGCACTCCAGAAAGGTCCTCTGAACACTTTTTCAGTTAGTCTCCCCTTTGTCCAATCCAAGCAACCACTCTTTTGATTCCCATGTCTTTTATTATCTGTTCTGAAGTTCCAGTAAATGGAATTGCCCAGTGTATTTTCTTCTTTGTTTATCCATCTTTCAGTCTGCACTATCTTTTTTGAGATTCATCTATGCTGCTTCATGAATCAGCAAAGTTTTTCTTTATTGTTGCTGAGGAAGTACAATTCAATGGTATGAATAAAAAATAGCAGCATGAATATAAAATTCTGTGAGTAGATAATTTATTCATTTGTTCTCCTATTGATGAATGTTTTACTGAGTTCTATTACAAACTATCTCCGACCTCACAAGCAATTGTGAAATATGTGCGATCTAAAAAAATGGTATAGGTCAACTTACATGCAAAGCAGAAACAGAGTCACAGATGTAGCGAATATAACCTCACAAGCCATTTTCAATGTCTGCCTCATGTCACTGGTTGGTCCTAACAGTTTGTGTGTGTGGGTGCTCAGTTGCTTCAGACCTGTCCGACTCTTTGCGACTCTATGGACTGTAGCCCACCAGGCTACTCTGTTCATGGGATTCTCCAGGCAAGAATACTGGAGTGGGTTGCCATGCCCTCCTCCAGGGGATATTTCAGACCCTGGTATCAAACCTGCATCTCTTGCATCTTCTGCATTACAGGTGGGTTCTTTTCCACTGAGCCACCAGGGAAGCCTTCTAGCAGTTTCCTGAGCAGTTTTATTATTTGTGGGCATTCGTGTTCTTCTGTTGGAATGACCATCCTTAAACACAAAGTTCTGTCCAGGATAGATGCTTGCCACATTGAAGCTGAGAACATTTTAAAAGCCTTTGACATTTCTGTCTCACCACTCTGCTGCTACTGCTGCTAAGTCGCTTCAGTCGTGTCCGACTCTGTGCGACCCCATAGATGGCAGCCCGCCAGGCTCCCCATCCCTGGGATTCTCCAGGCAAGAACACTGGAGTGGGATGCCATTTCCTTCTCCAACGCGTGAAAGTGAAGTTGCTCAGTTGTGTTCGACTGTTAGAGACCCCATGGACTGTGGCCTACAAGGCTCCTCCGTCCATGGGCTTTTCCAGGCAAGAGTGCTGGAGTGGGTGCCATTGCCTTCTCCGTTCAGCACCCTATGTCTGTATAAAGAACCTACATACTGGGTGGTCACATGACTCAGTTCTGGCTAATGAGCTCCAAATGGAAATCCAGTGGAGACTTCTGAGATCGTGTTGCTTTCCTTATCTAAGCACCACTCCTCTTCCTTGTTATTTTTTTCACCTTGCTTCCGCCAGGGACTTGAGGCTGGAGGTGGAGCAACCACTCTGAGGCCATGAAGGGATGTTCCCCAGTAAAGATAAGGAAGCAGAAGAACATTCTATCTGAGAGGCTGGGCATCTTCCACTGGCTTCAGAGGCTGAATCTGGGACCAATAAATGGAAACTTCAATAAAGAAGGTATCATTTGTAGAAAGAAGTTATTCCAATTAGGAAGTCAGTGACTTCCTTCCTTATCAACAGAGATATTTCCACAGGAATGGAACATCCATTTGGGGGATAGGGGGAAGGGGCTTGTTGTTGTTTAGTTACTAACTCATGTCCGACTCTTTGCAACCCCATGGACCACCAGGCTCCTCTGTCCATGAGATTTTCCAGGCAAGAATACTGGAGTGGGTAGTCATTTCCTTCTCCAGGGCATCTTCCCAACCCAAGGATCAAGCCCATGTCTCCTGCGTTGGCAGGCAGATTCTTTACAGGAAGAGACAGGAAGAGGCGTACAAGCAGAAAATAGAGTGATCACTGATGCTCCTCTTACTCTGAATTTGATTTTATGACCCAGCTCTAATGGGTACATTTTCTGCCTTGAGTCTGTCAAAGCAAAGTGGCCATAGAATGCCTCCCTTCCCTCCTCATCTTAAAAAGGGCATTAGAATTCATCTTATTTCTTATAAGACTTCAGAAAGTTGATGTATCCTTTAAAATTAAGCCCAGATCCCTCTACCTCCCTCAAGTACACACTCATCAATCTCTCTTCTGTGAGGTTTTATTAGAAGGTCTTTTGTGTGTATTAAAAATGCAAAATATCTACCCAATGCCAAATTCCAGAAATGCACAAACATGAAAAGGTTTAGTTTGTAAAGGCTTCTTATGACAGCTGCCACAGTGGTCATTAATATGGAAATTCCATTGGCTGAGAAGGTTGACTTTCGGTCATAAATTGCCTCTTTCCTCCTGATAATCCTGTCTGACAGCTACAGCTGTCTAGACAATGGAAAAATTAACACCAGGAAACAGAATAGTTTAGAAACCTTTGGAGCCAAATACTTAAAAACAAATTTTAAATCCAGGGTAAGAAATGTGAGACCAATTAGTTAATTATTCAAGGAATCCCTCCAGAGTACCAACTTTGACTAGTAAGACCTTATGCCTGAGAAGCATTTTTAATACTTTGACAAAGTACTTTTCCATACGTTATCCTCTTTGATCCCTTGGAATGTGTGACTTTATTTCTGAGACCTTCCCCCATGGTTGTAAAGACCACCAAAATGTGACACCCCAGCTCGCTAGCATCACCATCACCTTCTCTTTAAAAATTAGCTCTTTGGGAGAAAAATGCAACCTCAGCTCATTCAGATATGTCAATATGGGACCTACTTGAGAGAAAAGAAAATTATGTGTAACTCTTTATTTTTTTTTCTCCTTAACTCTTAAAATCCTCCAGTTTTAACATGATTACCAAGACCCGCATGATTTGGCCACTGTCAACTTCTTCCCAATCTCATTTCTTGCTAATTTCCCTTGATCCATTTTCCCTCTGTCCAAACTGGCCTTTTTAAACTTCTTCCAATGACACCTCCTCTTCGACCTGTCCCCACCATCTTTTTGTACATCCCTTCACCTGGTAAACACCTCCTTATTAAAAAGGCACTTCCTCAGGGAAAGACCCTTCTCTCTTCTTCCATACCATAATAGATCAAGTTCTTCCAGATTTGAGGTAAGTAAACTGCAGCTTTTGAGCCAAACCTGGCCCTTCATCTGCTTTTGTAAATAAAGTTTTATGTGCACACCACCACATTCTTTGGTTTATGTATTGTCCATGTATTGCCTATGGATGGTTTCTTTTCCCTTTAACAAAAAAATGTTCCCCAGAGTTACTGAAGTATGACTGACAAAACTGTATATATTTGGGTTGTATGTATTAGCAAAGCAGCATGATGTTTTGCTATCTGTAGGCACTGTGAAATGAGTACCACAATCAAGCTAAAGAACCTATCCATCCTGTGTGTGGTGAGAACACACGAGATCTGCTCTTTTAGCAAATTTCAAGTATATAGTATGTTATTATTAACTGTAGTCACCATGCTGTGCATTCGAGCTCCAGAACGACTCTCTGACCAGCATCTTCACTTGCCCCTGACCCCCTGGTCCCTGGCAAGCATCATTCTACTCCATGTTACTGTGACTTTGACTATTGTTTTAGATTCCTCATATACTTGAGTTCATGCCGTCTTTGTCTCTCTGTGCCTGACTTATTTCACTTAGTATCATGTCCTCCAGGTCCATCTCTGCTGTTGCATATGGTGGGATTTCCTTCTTTTGAAACTGAGTAATATTCCATTGTTTTATATATATATATTTGTTTTCATTGATGCACACTTAGGCTGTTTCCATGTCTTGGCTACTGTGAATAATGTTTGTGGCTGTTTTCTTGATACCATGGCAGAGCTGAGTAGTTGCAACAGAAACCGTATGGCCTACACAGCCTACAAGACTTACTATCTGGCCCTTTATGAAGAAGTTTGCAGACCCAGACCCCTGCTTCAGAGCATTGATATTGGTTTGCAATGATATACTTGTTATTAAGATCATGTGGCAAATAGACTCAAGGGATTAGATCTAATAGAGTGCTTGAAGAACTACAGATGGAGGTTCATGACATTGTACAGGAGGCAGTGGTCAAGACCATCCCCAAGAAAAAGAAAGGCAAAAAGGCAAAATGGTTGTCTGAGGAGGCCTTACAAATAGCTGGGAAAAGCAGAGAAGCAAAAGGCAAAGGAGAAAAGGAAAGATATACACATTTGAATGCAGAGCTCCAAAGAATAGCAAAGAGAGATGAGAAAGCCTTCCTCAGTAATCAGTGCAAAGAAATAGAGGAAAAAACAGCATGGGAAAGACTAGAGATCTCTTCAAGAAAATTAGAGATACGAAAGGAACATTTAACGCAGAGATGGGCACAATAAAGGACCGAAATGGTATGGACCTAACAGAAGCAGAAGATATTAAGAAGAGGTAACACAAATATACAGAAGAACTGTACAAAAAAGATTTTCATGACCCAGATAACCATGATGGTGAGATCACCCACCTAGAATCAGACATCCTGGAATGCGAAGTCAGGTGGGCCTTAGGAAACATCACTATGAACAAAGCTAGTGGAGGTGATGGAATTCCAGTTGAGCTATTTCAAATCCTAAAAGATGATGCTGTGAAAGTGCTGCACTCAATATGCCAGCAGATTTGGCAGTGGTCACAGGACTGGAAAAGGTCAGTTTTCATTCCANATATATATTTGTTTTCATTGATGCACACTTAGGCTGTTTCCATGTCTTGGCTACTGTGAATAATGTTTGTGGCTGTTTTCTTGATACCATGGCAGAGCTGAGTAGTTGCAACAGAAACCGTATGGCCTACACAGCCTACAAGACTTACTATCTGGCCCTTTATGAAGAAGTTTGCAGACCCAGACCCCTGCTTCAGAGCATTGATATTGGTTTGCAATGATATACTTGTTATTAAGATCATGTGGCAAATAGACTCAAGGGATTAGATCTAATAGAGTGCTTGAAGAACTACAGATGGAGGTTCATGACATTGTACAGGAGGCAGTGGTCAAGACCATCCCCAAGAAAAAGAAAGGCAAAAAGGCAAAATGGTTGTCTGAGGAGGTCTTACAAATAGCTGGGAAAAGCAGAGAAGCAAAAGGCAAAGGAGAAAAGGAAAGATATACACATTTGAATGCAGAGCTCCAAAGAATAGCAAAGAGAGATGAGAAAGCCTTCCTCAGTAATCAGTGCAAAGAAATAGAGGAAAAAACAGCATGGGAAAGACTAGAGATCTCTTCAAGAAAATTAGAGATACGAAAGGAACATTTAACGCAGAGATGGGCACAATAAAGGACCGAAATGGTATGGACCTAACAGAAGCAGAAGATATTAAGAAGAGGTAACATAAATATACAGAAGAACTGTACAAAAAAGATTTTCATGACCCAGATAACCATGATGGTGAGATCACCCACCTAGAATCAGACATCCTGTAATGCGAAGTCAGGTGGGCCTTAGGAAACATCACTATGAACAAAGCTAGTGGAGGTGATGGAATTCCAGTTGAGCTATTTCAAATCCTAAAAGATGATGCTGTGAAAGTGCTGCACTCAATATGCCAGCAGATTTGGCAGTGGTCACAGGACTGGAAAAGGTCAGTTTTCATTCCAATCCCAAAGAATCCGAAAGAAAGGGAATGCCAAAGAATGTTTACTGCACAATTGCACTCATCTCACATGCTAGCAAAGTTATGCTCAAAATTCTCCAAGCTAGCTTCAGCAGTATGTGAACCATGAACTTCCAGATGTTCAAGCTGGTTTTAGAAAAGGCAGAGGAGCCAGAGATCAAATTGCCAACATCTGTTGGATCATCGAAAAAGCAAAAGAGTTCCAGAAAAGCTTCTACTTCTGCATTATTGACTACACCAAAGCCTTTGACTGTGTGGATTACAACAAACTATGGAAAACTCTTCAAGAGATGGGAATACCAGACCACCTGACCTGCCTTCTGAGAAATCTATATGCAGGTCACGAAGCAACAGTTAGAACTGGACATGGAACAACAGACTGGTTCCAAGTCAGGAAAGGAGTACGTCAAGGCTGTATATTGTCTGCTTATTTAACTTCTATGCAGAGCACATCATGCAAAATGCTGGGCTGGATGAAGCACAAGCTGGAATCAAGATTGCCGGGAGAAATATCAATAACCTCAAATACTCAGATGACATCATCCTTATGGCAGAAAATGAAGAAGAACTAAAGAGCCTCTTGATGAAAGTGAAAGAGGAGAGTGAAAGAGTTGGCTTAAAATTCAACATTCAGAAAACTAAGATCGTGGCATCCGGTCCCATCACTTCATGGCAAATAGATGGGGAAACAGTGGAAATATTGAGAGACTTTATTTTGGAGGGCTCCAAAATCACTGCAGATGGTGACTGCAGCCATGAAATTAAAAGATGCTTGCTCCTTGGAAGAAAAGTCATAACCAATCTAGACAGCATATTCAAAAGCAGAGACATTACTTTGCTAACAAAGGTCTGTCTGGTCAAGGCTATGGTTTTTCCAATAGTCATGCATGGATGTGAGAGTTGGACTATAAAGAAAGCTGAGCACTGAAGAACTGATGCTTTTGAACTTTGGTGTTAAAGAAGAGTCTTGAAAGTCCTTTGGACTGCAAGGAGATCCAACCAGTTAATCCTAATGGAAATCAATCCTGACTATTCATTGGAAGGACTGATGCCGAAGCTGGAACTCCAATACTTTGGCCACCTGATGCGAAGAGCCAACTCATTGGAAAATACCCTCATGCCGGGAAAGATTGAAGGCGGGAGGAGAAGGGGATGACAGAGGATGAGATGGTTGGATGGCATCACTGAGTCAATGGACATGAGTCTGAGCAGGCTCTGGGAGTTGGTGAAGGACAGGGAAGCCTGGCATGCTGCAGTCCTTGGGGTTGCAAAGAGTCAGACATGACAAGAGACTGAACTGAACTGAAGATTATGTGATTATCTCTTACTTCTTCTAGACTTTGGCCTGGAATTGGACAGTTACTCAATTAAATATTGGTGAATGAAAGGAAAAAAAATAACTGGAGAAAAATAGAGTAATTTAAAAAGGAGAATGAAAGTAAGAGAGAAAGAGAAAAAAGGAACAATAGTTGGGCATATTCTGAACCTCTGTGATGCTACAGATCTGTTCTTTTAAGTAGTCATGCTCTGTTTGCAGAAATTCTCGTTTAATGGTTCTGGCTCTTTTTAGGAAAAAAAAAAATTATTTATTTGGCCGCATAGGATCTTAGTTGTGACACGTGGTATCTTCTCTGTGGCGTGTGGGATCTTCTGTTGGGGCATGCAGGCTCTAGAGGGCAGGCTCAGTAGTTATGGCACTCAGGACTAATTGCTCCACAGCATGTGAGATCTGAGTTCCCCAGCCAGGACTGAACCCAAGCCTTTAGCAGTGAAAGTTGTGTTCCTAACCACTGGACTGCCAGGGTGCACCCCAAAGGGTTCTTTTAAGTGCCTTTGTTTTTGACCTGCCTACTGTGCAGCAGTAACTCACTGGAGAACACCGTGACTGAGCCAAGTGACAAAAAAGGTATCTCATGAAGGTTGGCTATTTATGGAAAGTCACTGAAATGGCCTCTCTGCTTCTCATGCATTTCTGCTTTGGCAGGGCAAACACTTTTATGCTCATTTTTCCAGATGAGGAAATGCAGTTCAGTCGCTCAGTCGTATCCGACTATTTGTGACCCCATGGGCTGCAGCACGCCAGGCTTCCCTGTCCATCACCAACTCCTGGAGCCTAGTCAAACTCACGTCCATTGAGTCGGTGATGCCATCCAACCGTCTCATCCTCTGTTATCCCCTTCTCCTCCCGCCTGAGGAAATTAACACAGGTTATATTACTTCAATGAATGTATCAGGGACCTAACATGTGCATTGTTTTGACACCGTACAAACTACAGAGCTACTTTGTTTTATAGCTGGTGGCGACACATGCGAATCTTTTATAATACAAGTCTTTTAAAATAGTGGGATGATAAGAATCTTTTAAAATATCTCTCTCTTTCCAGGCCGGGGAAGCTGTGACTTTCTAACACTTAAGTAGGACATGGAGAGTGTTTTAAAGTTAAGTTTCCAAAGATGAGACAGGACTGTATTCCAGGTGGCGGCTGCCAGGGAACAAGCGTTGTGGAGAAGGGTGACTTTGACAAATCTATGGAACAGTATGAAGGGGCCAAGTTTCTGTTCCAGAAAATAGCAATTGTTGGCAGTATAGGTTTAGATTCTACCTTGACTTTCCCCGTCTCCACCTCTTTCCCTCCCTCCAAAAAGATTCTTTTCCTATTTTATATTTTAAACAAGGAAACGAAAAGAATTGGCATGAAATGAATTATGTCTTTCCCAGCATACACTTGTCTTCTGCTTGACGGTGGCCAGGATTCACCCCAGGTGGAGCAGTGGTAAAGAATCCCCCTGCCAATGCAGGAGATGCAAGAGACTTGGGTTCGATCTCTGGGTTAGGAAGATCCCCTGGAGTAGGAAATAGCAGCCCACTCCAGTATGCTTGCCTGGAGAATTCCACAGACAGAAGAACCTGGTGGGCTGCAGTCCATGGAGCTGCAAAGAGTCGGACACAACTGAGCGACTAAGCATAGGACTCATCACAGCTATGCTTCCTTGTGGAGATATCCTGTGTCGATGGGTGATGGGGGACCATGTAGGCCAGTGATAGGCAGTCTGTGAGTTTCCATGAGGGTCTGTGTTTGGAGGTTGATGGAAGGTTGTCTACGGTCTCAGGGTCTGAAGTGTGTGCTGATCTAAAGCAAATGTTCCTCCCCTAAAACACAGCACCCTTGACTTGAGTCCGAGGAGCAACTGACTGGGGGACAAATGTGTATACACACACTGGTACCCTGGACATCTCAATAAGAATTGATACCCTGTAAGTCCATAAATAGCAACAAAGGTCTAGAAACAATGGTTGTTTTTTAAACTTTTTTTTTTTTTTTTTGGCTGTGCGGCATGTGAAATCTTAGTTCCCTGACTAGAGTTTGAACCTGCACCATCCTGCATTGGAAGCATGGCATCTTAACCACTGGACTGCCAGGGAAGTCCACAACAGTTAGTTATTTTTACAGTCAAAGTATCTGATGGAAGACCTTCAAAGGGTAGAGGTATCGTAAATTCCCAACAGAAGGATAATTTTGCAACAATAATTTGGAGCCCGAAGGGGGAAAGATCTGGAGCTAAATGCATAGGGAGTTGGCAGAAATGCAGGCATAAAAATTCAACCTGCAAAGGCCACAGGAGTTTTCCAACCGAAGAGTGATTCTGAGCTGAAAGTGAATGAACCAGAACTGAAAGTCTCAATTTCCTTCCTGTGTTGTAGGAAAATTGGGACTCTCAGTCCTCTCTGGGTTCCAGTGGAAATAATTGTCTGCTCTCTTTCAAATGGTGAAACCAAGAGTGGGACCATTTCGTGCCTGAGGCTTTCTCTTGTGTCTCCTCCCATATCTTCTCATCACAGCCTTTTTCCAAGCCAAGCATCACCCAGCCACCCCTGCCCCCACGACTGCCTGGTCAGAGGACAATTTTATGTTCCGTGAAGGTGACTTTGGTATTTGGTTTAGGGGGGGAAAATGGCTTATTTAACTCAATTTGAGCCTCCCCCAGGACAGCCCATGAAAAAATGCCAGAGAAAGATGGGTCTCTGCCTTGACACCCAAGCAACACAGTCCTGCCCTCTCAGATATGACAGTGTGTGCCAGACCCATGGGACAGGAGATTTGGGGTCTGCTTCCGGTCTGCTGTTAACAATGTCTTATCCTGGGGCTTCCCTGGTGGCTCAGTAGTAAAGAATCCTCCTGCCAATTCAGGGGACCCGGGTTCGATTCCTGATCCGGGAAGATCCTACATGCGGCAGGACAACTGAACCCGTGTGCCACAGCTACTGAGCCAGGGCTGTAGAGCCTGGGAGCTGCAATTGCTGAGCCCAGGTGCCCAGAGGCTGCGCTCCGCAGCAAGAGAAGCCACTGCGGTGAGGAGCTTGCGCGCCACAATGAACAGTAGCCCCGCTCGCCTCCGCTAGGGAAAGCTCAAGCACAGCAATGGAGACTCAGCACAGCCATAAATTAATTAAAAACATACATTATTCCTTTTTAAAAATTGCCCCGTTCCCTCATCTGACAGATGTGCCCGTAGATGAGGTTAACAGAGAAGTAAGCTCCGTGTTCCTGGGAAGAAGAGAAATTTACAAACCCCAGGTGCCATGATTAGTTGCATTAAGGTGGGAGCCATGCATGGCAGGCGTCCCTCAGACCCCCATCCCCTCCTCCTGAAACCTTAGTTCATGTCAGCGCAAAGCGGCAGAGGGCTCCTTGCCAGCCTCTGGGAGGGGTCAGAGGTGCCCCGAGAAACAGATCTCTGAAAATAGAATTGGATAGAGGAGATTCAAGTGCTTCTCTGGGACAATTAAGGAAGTCCTGGAAAAATCAATTTGTCCCCATGCCTTTGAAGCTGGCTGTGACAGAGGAAACTGAAATTCTGTTCTTCCAAGTGGTAAGACACCTCTGTGCTCTGGGTGTCTGGTCCTGAAAGAGGCTGTATCTGGTGAAGTAGAGGGGAAGGGGACTGCCCCTGCTCAGGGAACCAATAATAGGGCTCTCAGAGCGGGTGTTTTAGGGATGCTTGGGGGCCAAGGGTTGACATATATACTTTAGGGCTGTGGGCTTTATTTTTTTCTTTTTTCACTTTTTAAACTCTTTTATTGAATTTGTTACAATATTGCTTCTATGGTTTTTTGGCCACAAGGCGTGTGGTATCTTAGCTCCCAGTCTGTGGATGGAACCCGTAGTCCCTGCATTGGGAGGTGAGGTCTTAACCACTGGAGCACCAGGGAAGTCCCAGGACTCTGGTTTTTAAATGATGTTCTATGATGGTCCTAGGGGGAGGATGGGGGTCCCCAGGGGTCAGTAATACCCTTGAACTTGGCTGTGGGTGGTAGGGGGACTTCCCTGGGTCTGGGACTTAGGGAGCTGACTCTGGCCAGGCTCTCCCCTCAGAGTCCAAGGGTGGGTGTGAGAGGAAGCCCCTCCCCTGCCCCACCCTCATCCCAGCCTTTGCTCCAGACAATTCCTGATACCTGGGACCCCAGATTTCCTGGTACCTGGGACCCTAGAAACCCTGCCCAAATATCCTGGGTCTGGGATAGACCACCTTGCTGATGTGTGTGTCTCCAGATGTGAGGGGTGGCCCACAAGCAGCTTCCAGGAGATGTGAGTAGGGCTGGGTGTGCAGAAGGCTCTTTGTGGTTCAGAATATATGATGTATACCTGCCATCCAGTACACGTACATGCTGTGTGTGTGGGTATGTGTGTGTATGGGGGTGTGTGTGTGTGTATGTGGATATGTGTGGGTGGGTATGTAGTTGAGAATATATCATTCTATTTCCACTTCCCTCTGTTAAACATTTTTTTTGAAACTTTCTATATTCTGGAGTATACTTGATTAATCATATTGTATTAGTTTCAGGTGTACAGAAGAGGGATTCAGTTTCCATTAAAATTTATTTAAACTGGAAGTTGGGTTTTTCTAATGCCCTGTTGGCATCTTTGGAGGTCATTCTATGCATCTCAGTGATTTAAAACTGAGCAGGTGTTAGAATTAGAGTTGGTTCTACAGATATGACCAGGGGTAGAAACACCAGAAAACACTTGGAAAGACGCTGGACATCACCCAGATGCAACGTGCTGTGGTTGCTGCAGTGATTTCCTTGCTCATGAAGGAGGACTCTTTTTTTTTTTTTTAAGTTTCTTTAACTTTCCANACATTTGTGGGGTACATCCTAGCAGTAGGATTGAGGGTCAGAAGAATCTAGAATTGAGACTGGGTTGGAGAAATTTACTGGAGTAAATTAAGCATTGCAGAGAGCTTCATCCTGCTGATCTTCCTGGGAAACATTTTTTTTTCAAGCGCTGGCAACAGCTGGGTCCTTACAACAAAGGAAACAATAAACACACTGAAAAGACAACCTATGGAGTAGGAGAAAGTATTTGCAAATCATCTATCTGATAAAGGGTTAATATCTAAAATATCTAAAGAACTCCTACAGCTCAATAGCAAAAAATCAAATAACCTGATTTTAAAATGGGCAAAGCTCTCAACTAGATATTTTTCCAAGGAATATATACAGATGGTCAATAGGTACATGAACAGATTTTTGCTCAGCATCACTAATCATCAGGAAAAGGCAAAACCATAATGAAGAATCACCTCACTCCTGTTAGGATGTCTATGCACAAATGTTGGTGCGGATGTGGATCAAAGGGAACCTTTGTGCATGANATATCTAAAATATCTAAAGAACTCCTACAGCTCAATAGCAAAAAATCAAATAACCTGATTTTAAAATGGGCAAAGCTCTCAACTAGATATTTTTCCAAGGAATATATACAGATGGTCAATAGGTACATGAACAGATTTTTGCTCAGCATCACTAATCATCAGGAAAAGGCAAAACCATAATGAAGAATCACCTCACTCCTGTTAGGATGTCTATGCACAAATGTTGGTGCGGATGTGGATCAAAGGGAACCTTTGTGCATGGCTTCCCTCATAGCTCAGTTGGTAAAGAATCTGCCTGCAATGAAGGAGACGCCAGTTTGATTCCTGGGTCGGGGAGATCCGCTGGAGAAGGAAAGGGCTACCCACTCCAGTATTCTTAGGCTTCCCTTGTGGCTCAGCTGGTAAAGAATCTGCCTGCAATGCGGAAGACCTGGGTTTGATCCCTGGATTGAGAAGATCCCCTGGAGAAGGGAAGGGCTATCCACTCTAGTATTCTGTCCTGTACAGCCCATGGAGTTGCAAAGAGTCTGACAGGACTGAGCGACTTCCATTTTCGCTTTGTGCATTGTAGGTGGGAATATAAATTGGTGCAGCCACTATGGAAAACTGTGGAGGTTCCTCAAAATATTTAAAATAGAACTACCATACGATCCAGCAGTCCCACTTCCAGCCAAAGGAGTTGAAATCAGTATCTCAAAGATGCAGCATTATTCTTCTTATATGCTCGTGGCAGCATTTTTCACAGTAGCCAAGACATGGAAGCAACCTAAATGTCCACTGATGAAAGAATGAATAAAGAAACTGTGGCTTGTGACTCGATGAAATGGTATTCAGCCATGAAAAAGGAGGAAATCCTGCCATTTGTGACAGTGTGGATGAACTTGGAGGCTGTTACCCTAAATGAAACAAGCCAGGTATAAAAGGGCAAACACTGCGTGATACCACTTATATGATGAATCTAAAAGAATGGAACTCAGAAGCAGATGGTAGAATAGGGGTGGCCAGGGGCTGAGGGGAGAAGGAAACAGGAAAGATTTGTCAAACGGCACAAAGTTTCAATTATACAAAAGGAATATTAATTCCTGGAGACTTCCTGTACACCACAGTACTTGTAGTTAACAATACTGATTTGTCGGCTTAAAACTTGGTTAAGAGGATAAGTTTAATAAGTGTTGTTATCACACCCCAAAATAAAAGAGCAGGAAGACACTTTTGTAAGTGATGGATATGTTTGTGGCATCTAATTGTGGAGATGGTTTCAAGGGTGTATACTTATTTCCAAACTCATCAAGAGTCGATGTGAAGATCAACTTTTTTAAGGGGGTGGGGACTTCCCTGGTGGTCCAGGGGTTAAGAATCCTCCTTCCATTGCAGGAGACTTGGGGTGAACTCTGCAACCCAGATGGGGAACTAAGATCCACATGCTGAGGGGCAGCTAAGCATGTGCTCGGCAACTAGAGATCCTGCATGCTGCAGCGGAGATTCTGCGTGCTGCAACTGAGACCTGACACGGCCAATAAGTAAATAAACATTTAAAAAGTTAAAAAGGGAGTGGATCATATTTAAGTGAGTAAGTGGAACAGGAAGACAATGAGTCACAAGATGGCAGTGTTTCAGGAAATGGATTTTATTTGGAGTCTAAGGTTTGAATGATATTGTGCATGTGTGTGTGCTAAGTCACTTCGGCGGTCTGACTCTTTGCAACCCCATGGGACTGTAGCCTGCCAGGCTCCTCTGTCCACGGGATTCCTCCAGGCAAGAATACTGGAGGGGGTTGCCATGCCCTACTCCAGGGGATCTTCCCGACCCAGGGATCAAAACTGTGCCTCCTGTGGCTCCTGCATTGCAGGCAGACTCTACCACTGAGCCACCAGAGAAACCCTTGAATGATACTGGCCACAATGAATTTGTGAAATGACAGGCTCTTATTGAATCTCATCTCAAAATGTAAGATTTATTAGCATTTGAAGAATGATGTATTTAAAATTCTCATCAGTCCTAGAATCTGATCATGCTGGTTTAGTGGACCTGGGAAGCAGCATCTCTTTGCCATCTTCTCGGTTTCGTCCCAGTATCTGGATAATCTCTGGATCCTTTCTGGACGTTGGGCAGAAACCGCATGTCATTATCATCCCATTCGATCTGGTGTTCTCACCACCTGCTCCTCCAGTGGCAGGTCTGGTGTGTGTATTTACACACCTTCCACTGTTTGTTTTCAGATCAAATATGTGCAAAGGAAGCAAAGGCCATTCTTTGTTTGCTTTGCCTTGTGAAGCTCGGTCAGGTGATGGGCTGGACTCAGCACCTGAATGCACTCAGTGCCTCCACCCCCCTCCCTTCCCCAGGACCCACCAAGAACCCTTGGCCCCTTAACCATGCTTTTCAAACTTTCTCAATAATCACAGTCCATTTCAATATTCCAATCCATTACACTCACACACATGTACGGAGGTGAGAGTCAAAATATTTAACATCTGGTGGGGCCAAGAAGCTGACCCATCAGAATTTGGTCTTAAAGCAGAGCCAGGCCTGGAAACCCCCTGCTGTGCCAGAAGTTAACCCTTTTGTTGCTGAATCTGAAAGGGGTTGTGGGGAGAGGGTATCCCAGGGCAGCAGGAGGAGGACATGGTCAGGCAACAGTTGTCCCCCAACCAGTAGAAATGCATTTGAGTATTTTAACAATGGGTACAGTTGTAATGCCGAACGCCAGCTGAATCTCAGCTTTGCATATATATACATACGTGAAACAAAAGTTCCATAAACCAATACTTAGCTTTTCTGCTGTGACACTCTCTGATGTTGTTCTGTTTCATTCTGGTTTGTTCCACTTCAACCCAGCCCATTCTTTTGCTTTAAAAAGTGCTGACCCAGAGCTTCTAAACTGATTTCACAACACACTGATTGCTCAGGACCCACAGTTTGGAACACTACTCTTTTTTGGTAGCTCTCAAACTTCTTCATGCCTAAGAAGTAGCTGGGAAGTATGTTACAGATATAGATTCCCCATTCAAACCCTGCTGGGCTGCAGCCTTTATTTCAGAAGTCCTCCAAGTCCCCTAAATGATGCTGATCCTCATCAGTGGTTTAACAATCACTGTTGCAGAAACACGTGTCCACCCTGGGATGTGAAACACAAACACACAGACACACAGACATATATATCCTTTTCTGGATTCTCTGTGTTTTTCTATTTATCTATGTGTCCAATCTGTAATGAAGGAGGGAAGATATTTTTAGTTGCAAACAAGGAAAACTCAATTGAAAGTGATTAAAACAATGCAATGGGTTTATTGACTTATACTTGAGAAGTCTGGAGCTTCAGGCAAGGCAGGATCTCACAGCCTAGATGACACAGTGAGGACCAACTTTCTCTCTCTGCATTTGTCAGCTCTGCTCTCTCTGTCTCGGTGCTACCTTGGTCTGAATCCAGGAACTCCAAGATTACATGCTTCCTTGGTCATATCCAACAGGAAAATGAGAGGCTACATCAACAGGCCCTCTGGAATTAGGCTAAGTTATCCTTTTTGATCTGATTTAAACACAGCATCGAGGTAGGAGAATGGACCATGGCTTATGCCAATCAGACTCCATCCTAGAGCTGAGGATGAAGTCGGTCCCACATAAACCCTGGCTATTCAGGGTGCTCTTTGGGAAAGGTAGGTTAGATGCTCTGGATTGCAAAGAATCAACAGTTGCACCTCCATTTGCTGAGACCTTACCTCTTTTAATGAAAACTTTTTATTTTGTATTGGGGTATAGCCAAATAACATGTTGTGATAGTTTCAGGTGAACAATGAAGGAAGGTAGCCATACATATGCATGTATCCATTCTCCCCCAAACCCCTCTCCCATCTAGGCTGCCACATAACATTGGGCAGAGTTTCGTGTGCTGTATAATGTAGGTCCTTTTTGGTATCCATTTTAAACATAGCAGTATGTACATGAGACCACACCTTTTTGATGATTACAGCTTTGTAGTATGTTTTACCATCTTATTACTGTCTTTTACACAATTTCATGGTTTTTCATTTTAGATGAATTTTAGCATCAGCCTTTCATTTGTATTAGGAGGTTGCTTGAAATTGCATTGAAGTGGTGGATTAAAGTGGGGGTGAAATCAGCATCTTTATAATGCTGAACCTTTTTACCCAAAGAATAAGATAAGACTTTCCATTATTCAGGTCTACTCATATTCTCCAGTGAAGCTTTATAAGTGTTCTCACACTGGTCTTGGGCATTTCTTCTGACTTTATGCCTCAGTATGCTCTGATTTTGTTTGACATAGATGGATCTTTTGGGCCCCTGATATTGTGTCATTGGTTGAGGCTGTCATAAAGGAAAGTTGTTGACGTTGGTGTACTTATCTTGTATCTTGTACTGTATCTTGTATCTTATCAAGGCTTAGTTATAACACTTTTTCAGCTGGTTCTCCTCATGGGAATCTTTGCCCCATTTCTCTCCACAGATGTGCTACAGTTTGGCTCCATCTCTTCTCCCAGGAGTCACAGGTAGTTTCTTTTATTTTTAAGGTATCGTTAAAAAAATTTAAATTTAGTGGCTGTGCTGGGTCTTCACTGCTGCCCTCGTGCTTTCTCCAGCTGCAGGGAATGGGGGCTCCTCTCCAGCTCCTCTCCTCCTCCCCATTGCAGTGGCTTCTCTTGCTGCAGGGCACAGGCTGCAGGGCACAGGCTCAGTGGCTGTGGCGCACGGGCTTAGTTGCCCTGCAGCAAGTGGAATCTTCCTGGACCAGGGATCGAACCCATATCCCCTGCATTGGCAGGCTAATTCCTAACCGCTGGACCACCAGGGAAGTCCCACACAGGGTTTCTTAATCTTTAGTTCCCTCCACATCTTCTTAGAGCTTGTTCCACTTTACTTTTCCTGTTTCATCCCTCACCATCCACTCCCTACCAGAACCCCTCTACTCCACGAGTCAAAAACATAGTCAGCATCTTCAGATGTCATGGGTAGTGTGAAGTGGACATTTTCCCCTAACCCTGTCTTAATATATAAAATTCTTTGTGGGATACCACTGAGGGCTATTATTTACAAGCTGCCAAACTTTGGGTAATAATTTTTCTCATACTTGGCATCCAGTTTAACTGCCTAATGGGGCCAGTGGAAATACCACTGTGTATCGGGAGAGAGGAACTCTTTTAGAGGTTGGGGGAGGTTGTAATTTGGCCCTCCTCATTAAAGCTCCAATAAATATTTTACTATCACTGCTTTTAGAGATAGAGAAGCAAGTATTTCATCCCCAAACTATTAGATTTTTTAAAAAATTTCATATTTTACTCTCTGCAACAGGTCAAATAGTGTAAAAACAGGTAGTTAGTTGCAGAAGTTCAAGTAATGTAAAGGTGTTAATAATTCCCTCTTATGGATGATATAAGATGTAATAATACCCATCCAGGTAACAGGCAGTAACAGTTTAGCATGTGTTCTTGTATGCCATGCTTGTACTTATGAGCTTGTTTAGCATGTTTTTTTTTTAAATCAAAGTATAGTTAATTTATAATATTGTGTTAATTTCAGGTATACAGCACACTTATTCAGTTATACATATGTATGGAGATCTATATCATTGTTTAAATTCTTTTCCCCTTATAGTTTATTGCAAGATATTGAGTATAATTGCTTGTGCTATACAGTAAATCCTTGCTGTTTATCTGTTTTATATATGGTAATGTATATCTGTTAATCCCATATTCCCAATTTACTCCTTTCCTCCTTACCCTTTGGTAAATATAAGTTTGTTTGCTATGTCTTTGAGTCTATTTTTGTTTTGTAAAGAAGTTCATTTGTCCTATCTTTTAGATTCTGCATATGTGATATCATATAAAATTTCTGTCTCTAACTTACTTCACTTATTATGATCATCTCCAGCTCCATCCATTATTGGTTTCAATTTTAAAAAAACAAATTTGTTGTTCAGTTGCTCAATCATGTCTGACTCTTTGTGAGTCCATGACTGCAGACTTCTCTATTCTTCACCATCTCCCAGAGCTTGCTCAAACTCATGTCCATTGAGTCGGTGATGCCATCCAGCCATCTCATCCTTTGTCATCCCCTTCTCCTGCCTTCAATCTTTCCCAGCATCAGAGTCTTTTCTAATGAGTCAGGTCTTTGCAACAGGTGACCAAAGTATTGGAGCTTCAGCATCAGTCCTTCCGATTAATATTCAGGACTGATTTCCTTTAGGATTGACTGGTTGGATATCCTTGCAGTCCAAGGGACTCTCAGATCTTCTCCAACACCACAGTTCAAAAGCATCAATTCTTTGGCACTCAGCTTTGTTTATGGTCCAACTCTCGCATCTATACATGATTACTGAAAATACCATAGCTTTGACTAGACAGACCTTTGTCAGCAAAGTGATGTCTCCTTTTTAGTATGCTGTCTAGGTGTGTCATAGCTTTTCTTCCAAGGAGCAAGCATCTTTTAATGTCAAAGCTTCAGTCACCATCTGCAATGATTTTGGAGCCCAAGAAAATAAAGTCTGTCACTGTTTCCATTGTTTCCCCATCTATTTGCCATGAAGTGATGGGACCAGATGCCATGATGTTCGTTTTTTTTGATTACTGAGTTTTAAGCCAGCTTTTTCATTCTCTTCTTTCACCTTCATCAAGAGACTCTTTAATTCCTCTTTGCTTTCTGCCATAAGGGTGGTGTCTGCATATCTGAGGTTATTGATATTTCTCCTGGCAATCTTGATTCCAGCTTGTGCTTCATCCAGCATAGCATTTCTCATGATGTACTCTGCAGGGTAGATGAGTTAAATGAGGTTAAATGAGCAGGGTAACAATATACAGCCTTGACGTCCTCCTTTTCCAATTTTGAACCAGTCTTTTGTTCCATGTCCCATTCTAACTGTTGCTTCTTGACCTGCATACAGGTTTCTCAGGAGGGAGGTAAAGTGGTCTGGTATTCCCATCTCTTTAAGAATTTTCCACAGTTTGCTGTGATCCACACAGTCAGTATTCTAGTCACATTACAACCTGTTATTGTTTTTAACAGCTTTCAGTTTTGGAGTAGTTTTAGATTTGTAGGCAAGTTGCAGAGCTTTCATATAGCCGTCACCCAGTCTCTCCCATGGTACATTTGCCAAAACCAAGACACCGGCTCCAACACATTACTGTTAACTAAGTGAAGCGAAGTGAAGTTGCTCAGTCATGTCCAACTCTTTGTGACCCCATGGACTATTGCCCTCCTCCATCCATGGAGTTTTCCAGGCAAGAGTACTGGAGTGGTTGCCATTTCCTTCTCCTGGGATCTTCCTGACCCAGGGATTGAACCCAGGTCTCCTGCATTGCAGGCAGATGCTTTATTGTCTGAGCCACCAGGGAAGCCCCATTTAACTATTTTACTATAGCCCCATTTTACTATTAACGAAACTTCACCCTTAATTCATATGTCACCAGTTTCCGCCCCAAATCCCATCCAGGACACTACACTGCATTCAGTCATCATGCCTGCTTAGCCTCCTCCAATCTGTGTTCCCTCAGTCCTTTTGTGTCTTTCATGACCTTGACACTTTTCAAGAATACTGGCCAGTTATTTTGTGGAATGCCCCTATATGAGTCTTTGATTTATTTCTCTTGCTTTTGAGAGAGGAAGAACACAGAGACAAATTCTTATCACATCATGTCAGCAGTGCCTATGATCAGCCTATTACTGATGAGGTTAACCTTGATTGCATGCTTAATTTTTAAACTTAATTTTTAATGTAATTTAAAAAAATCGACTGTATCAAATCTTTGCTGCAACACACAGGTTCTTTAGTTTGCAACATGCAAGATCCAGTTCCCTGACCAGGGATTGAACCTGGGCCCCCTGCCCTGGGGGTGAGGAGTCGCACCATCAGGAAAGTCCTTTTTTTTTTTTTT
>SJYV01019135.1:1310038-1320629 GCA_006410875.1 Neotragus pygmaeus
CTTTTCTAAATCCAGCTTGAACATCAGGAAGTTCATGGTTCATGTTCTGTTGAAGCCTGGCTTAGAGAATTTTGAGCATTACTTTGCTAACATGTGAGATGAGTGCAATTATGTGGTGAGATGAGGTGAAGTCGCTCAGTCGTGTCCGACTCTTTGCAACCCCGTGGACTGTAACCTACTAGGCTTCTCCGTCCATGGGATTCTCCAGGCAAGAATACTGGAGTGGATTGCCATTTCCTTCTTCAAATTGTGTGGTAGTTTGAGCATTCTTTGGCATTGCCTTTCTTTGGGTTTGGAATGAAAACTGACCTTTTCCAGTCCTGTGGCTGCTGTCGATTTTTTCAAATTTGCTGGCATATTGAGGGAAGCACTTTCACAGCATCATCTTTTGGGATTTGAAATAGCTCAACTGGAATTCCTTCACCTCCACTAGCTTTGTTCATAGTGATGCTTCCTAAGGCCCACTTGACCTCACATTCCAGGATGACTGGCTCTAGGTGAGTGATCACAACATTGTGATTATCTGGGTCATGAAGATATCTTTTGTACAGTTCTTCTATGTATTTTTACCACCTCTTCTTAATGTCTTCTGCTGCTAAGTCCATACCATTTCTGTCCTTTATTGTGCCCATCTTTGCATGAAATGTTCCCCTTGTTTCTCTAATTTTCTTGAAGATATCCCATGTCCAAGGGCAAAGAAGAAGCCCTGCAAGATGGTAGGAGGGGCAAAATTGCTTTTAGATTTCAAACCCCATACCTGCCAGAGACACTCAGAGGGCTCAAACAAACCTGTGCATGCCAGGACCCAAAGACCCTACAGAGACTTAGACAGAATTATGTTTGAATGTCTCCTGTGGAGGTACAGGTCAGCAGTGGTCTGCTGCAGGGGCAGGGGCCCTGGGTGCAGTAGACCTGGATATGGCATAAGCCCTCTTGGAGGAGGTCGCCATTAACCCCACAATAGAGCTGCCAGAACTTACACAGGACTGGGAAAACAGACTCTTGGAGGACACAGACAAAACTGTGTGCACACCAGGACCCAGGAGAAAGGAGCAGTGACCCCAGAAGAGACTGACTCAGACTTGCCTGTGAGTGTCCAGGAGTCTCATGGAGGCGTGGGTTGGTGGTGGCCTGCTGCAGGGTTGGGGGCACTGAAGGAAGTTGCCATTATCTTCATTATCTCCACCATAGTTTGCCCTCAGGTCAAATAACAGGGAGGGAAAACAGCCCCACCCATCAACAGAAAATTGGATTAAAGATTGCATGTACAAGCATCGGGTACTGTTGAGGATCCTTATATTCTACAGGCACACAAGATCTTACCTGAAGAGTCTTGCATCTCTTATATAAGTTGCCTCCTTCTCTTTAATAAACTCAAGGGATTCCTCAATAGGAACTTCTCACTGCATTGCTGGCCACGTATATCAATCCACTAACTGTTTCTTTAGGTTAGCTGATTTCAGCATTATCGTGAGTCTCTGAAACATGAAAAGTTCACCATATGGTTGGTTCCCTCTCTCTGTTTTCTTTCTCTTTCACTCTGTCTCATTTCAAACTTCTTTTTACATATCTCAGTAAATGATTTAGTCAGTGGTGGTATATTTACTCAAATATACGCATGTGGTAAAATTGTATAGAACTACATATGCATGCTTGAACACACATACACACTTGCATACATGTTAAGCTGGTGAAATCTGAATAAGGTCCCTGCATTGTACAAATATCAGTTTGCTGGCTCAGTTATTGTTCTGAAATTATGTAAAATGTTACCAGTAGGGAAAAACGGGTTGATGAAGGGTTATATACAGAACTTCTCTTTCATTTTTTTCAACTTCCTGTGAATCTATAATCACGTTAAAGCAAAGTAGGGATATGTTGTATTTATAAGGTGTTTGCCCTACAGTACAGTGTTATTTCAAAGTAGACTTGCAAATTCTAGGGCAACCACTTTAAAAAGTGTTGTTTTTTTTTAAGTCATATAATTGATATGCTAATAAAGGAGAGGGCATTAGGCAGTTGTCCAGAGAAACAGAGCCAACGAGGTGTGTGTGTGTAACAGGAAATTTATTATGAGAATTGGCTCATGCAAATGGAAACCAAGAATTCCTGTGACCTGCCAGCTGCAAATTGAAGAACCATGAAAGCCAGTGGTATAATTCAGTCTTCGCCAGAGGCCTGAAAACCAGAGGAGCAGATGGTGTAAGTCCGCATCCAAGTCCAAATGCCCAAGAGCACTGATATCTGAGAACAGAAGATGGATGTCTCAGCTCAAGCAGAGAGCAAATTCACCCTTTCTCTACTTTTTTGTTCTATTTAGGCCTTCAATGGATTGGATGATGCCTACCCATATTGGAGAGAGTGATCCTTACTCAGTCTACTCATTCAAATGCAATCTCTTCCAGAAACGCCCTTACAGACACACCTAGAAATAATGTTTTATGAGCTATGTGGGCATCCCCTTTAGCCCAGTAAAGTTAATACATAAAATTAACTGTCACGGAGGGAAAATAGACTCATATGAAATGCTTAGTTAAAAAAGGCAGAAACGGTGTGGAACACAAAATTAGGGGAAAAGTACAAGTTTTTGTTACTAACAATAAGTAAGGCAATAAACAGTAACAGATATGGTGGATAGTAATCCAATTATATCAGTAAGCACTCTCAGTGGTCTAAAAACAAAAATTAAAAGTCACAGATTGAGGATATTTGCATCTATGTTTGTTAATGATATTGGCCTGTAATTTTCTTTGTGGCATCTATATCTGCTTTTGGTATACATTTCCGTGTGTATACAGATCCCCCGGAGAAGGAAATGGTAACCCACTCAAGTATTCTTGCCTGGAGAATCCCATGGACAGAGGAGCTTGGTGGGCNCGTCATGGCGTGCATCATTTCAGGGACTTAGGGCTATTTCTGACCACGGAGAGAGTATCCACCCCTGGCTGCACAGAGGCTGTATTCTGGGGGTTCCCGTAGACATTTTACACCTCTTTCCTCCATTGGAACCTCCCTTTCCTGCCCAATCCAGCACTTGGATTCCCAGCAGTGAACCTGGCCTGAGGCAGGAGTGGGTGGGTGGTGGTCCTTTATTTCTGGGATGTCAAGTTAGAAGAAAGAAGAGTGAAGACAGGAACAGTGGTGGGAGTGCTACCCTTGGGGGCTTGTAGATTTTTTTATGCACTCTCTCTGGCATTGGAAGGACTTCAGACTGTTTCAAATTATCTATGAATACATTTCCCTTTGGATTGTCAGGCAGCCAGGCAGAGAAGTGGAAGATGCCTCCTCAGCCAGCAGAGCCCCTCCAGGAAAATCGCTGCCAGACGCAGGGAACTTGGCTCCAGGTTGGGTCTTAACAGCCAAGGCTTGGGCTTAAGCATCTGAAATGAGGGTTCTAATAGCAACCAGGTGGACTGGGAGGGGGACCAAAAAAGCCGGCACCCACCAAACACCAAACCTGAGCAGACATCTGGTCCCAGGAAGGCCCCAGAAAAGAAACCCTAGTATTTGATGAAACCATCCCACCATAGGAAAGGTGGGGAACTTTACCTTCAAGAAGGAAAACACTTTAGAAAAAAAATTTACTGCAGGAGTAGGAAATGAACTATAGAAAGCCTCTGTCTTGGGTTCACAATAGTGGCTTGCGGGATCTTAGTTCCCTGATCAGGGATCACACCTGTGACCCCTTCAGTGGAAGGGCAGAATCCTAACCATTGGACCAGAGGGAATTCTGAGGGACATATGATCTTAAAATAAGGTCAACACGATGTGGCCCTGGATTGTAATGAAATGGAGCGGGCAGAAATAGCAAAGGAACTGAGTGTGTCTGGAAAGATCATGAGGGAATTAATACACCCAAAGGATGGACACTGACTCTAGAAGCATCGGGAAACAATGGAACCGGTAGAAAACTGAGCCAGTGGTGTTCAGGAAAAGGGAGGAAGCTGGTGGTTGTTGGCCAAGATCCATGCTCCCCACCTCTTCCATGGGAACAAACAAAACCTTCATTACTCTCTCTTCAGGGGTCCCTGTGCACTTTTTGGGGGGCAGGCACTGGCCCCTCCAAGACCCAAAGAGGTGGATCTTGGTTGATGTAAGCCAACCACAGGGGTGTCATCCCCCTTTGTCAGTGATTGTCTTAAGCCTGGTCCTGGGTGCCCCGCTGGCCAGCGACTCATGAGGTGGTCTCCGCAGGGCAGTGGTGGGCAAGCAGGAGGCGCAGGGAAAGGCTCACTCCTCTTCTGCTGGACCTCACCTTGTCTGCCTGTGATGCCTGGAACCATGCCCTCCTCTGTCCACCGAAGACGGTGGANCCAGCGACTCATGAGGTGGTCTCCGCAGGGCAGTGGTGGGCAAGCAGGAGGCGCAGGGAAAGGCTCACTCCTCTTCTGCTGGACCTCACCTTGTCTGCCTGTGATGCCTGGAACCATGCCCTCCTCTGTCCACCGAAGACGGTGGAGAAGAGAGGGAAGAACTTGGTTCCCGGTTCTGTGTCACTGATTAAGCAAACCTGGAACTATCTACCTCCCACCTTCTTATCAGGACACCACAGATGTTCTGATTGTTTAAGTCACTGGTAGGGGGATTTCCTGCTCCCTGTTGCTAAAGACATCCATCTAGATAAGTTTGAGGAGCTCCCCTAAGTGCAGAAGGAAAGAACACATGCAGAAAAGGTGATGAGATACGAATGACAGAAAAGTGACTCCGGTAGGGAGTGATGGCTGGCCCCGAGGAAGAAACCAGAGGAAGAAGACTCAATACAGACTGAGAAAAGACACCGATCTGCAAACTGATGATGACGTTCTGTTGTAGGTCAAGGTCTTGGACAGATCCACAATCAGAGGACAGTGACATACTGGGAAAAGGACAGAAGACATGGACAGAAGTCACAGAAAAATGCTGTTCAAATGGCCCGTGTGATTGTGAAAAGATTCCCAGCCTCCTTCAAAGTAAGAGAAAGGCAAAAATGGAACCAAGATTGTGATGTCATTTCCATCAAGTTGGTAGGGACCGGAAGTAAGAAAGCATCCTTTTGGCTGGCTGCCTGGCAGGGATGCTCCTATATCACTGGTGGGAATGTAATGGGTCTTCAACCACACATGGGGGCGGGCAGATTGTTAACATTTGTCAATGTGATGAAAGCGCACATCCCTCCTGGGAGTTTATCCCACAGAGACATGCACCAGTGGGAAATGGTGCATAAATAGATAAATGATAGATAAAGCTGCACAGGGCAGTTTACCTCGAGTACGTAATAGCAGGATATGGGCAACGACTTCAAGTCCATTCGTAAAGGACTGGTTCCATAAATTACACTCCATTAAAAACTAGACAACTGTATGTATACTGGTGTGGATAGGACTCCCAGATAGAGCTTTAGAAAGCAAGATGTGAATAGCACACTGCCATTTGTGAAAAAGGATTTCCTTGGTAGCTCAGATGGTAAAGATACTGGCTGCAATGCAGAGACTCAGGTTCAATCCTTGGGTCAGGAAGATCCCCTGGAGAAGGGAATGGCAACCCACTCCAGTACTCTTGACTGGAGAATCCCATGGACAGACCATGGGTTCACAAAAAGCTGGACACGACTGAGCAACTAACACTTTCACTTTATTTGTGGGAAAAGTGGGGAAAAGGAACACACACACACGTATTCATATTTGTTTGTTGTTGTGGACTCCAAATTCATATGTTGAAGTCTAACCCCCAATGTGACTGTATTTGGAGAAAGGACCTTTAAGGAGATAATTTAAGTGAAAGCAGATCCTGAGAGCGGGGCTCAATCCAATATGGCTGATGTCCTTATAAGAAGAGGAAGACGCCAGGGGTGCACATTCATAGAGAGGGGCCACGGGTAGGACAGGAGAAGAAGGCTGTCTTCAAGCCAAGGAGAAGGGCTTCAGGAGAAACCAACCCTGCCCACACCTTGGTCTCAGACTTTAGCCTCCAGAATTGTGAGGGAACACATTTTTGTTATTTAAGGCACCCTTTCTGTGACGCTTTATTATGACAGCCTTAGCAGACACTTGTATGAGCGTGCAACATCTTTAGAAAGATGCCAAAGAAGCAAATAACAGAGGGTACCTTGTGAGGAGGGGGACTGGGAGGTTAAGAAAAGAGGACTAATTTCTCACTGTATATCCTTCTATGCTCCCTTTCATATTAAAAATAGTTACAAGTAAGAAAAAAACCCACTAGGAACCAATTAAATTTTTCTTAATATGATAAAGATGATTTATCATAAGCTTGACAACTAGTATTATATTAAGTGGTGAAGCCATAAAGGCATTCCCATTAAAAATCAGGAGCAAGATAGGAATGCCTGGTAGCACTGCATTACTGAAAGTTCTGGATGGGCCAAGTAAGCCAATGCAATAAGACATGAATATTAGAAAGGGGATCCAGTGATGGAAAGGAAGACACATGTATCATTACTTGCAGATGATAGTGTTTATTACTATTATCATTTTCAATATGGTGGCTGCAATGCATCTTTTATTTATTTTTGTGATTTAGATCAATTTTAAGGGAATCTTCTGTCATTCATTAATAAGCACAGACATAGGGAAGTGAATATAGGCAACACTTAAACTTAGGCAGCTGTGAATCATATTTTTATATGTTAACTGCAATAATCTTTATTTGGGGGAATTTTAGACAGTGATTTAAGGAGACCATATTTATTTAAAAAGAATGTTGGCGTTAAAGGGCGAATTCACAGGAGGCTGGGCCGTGAGATTAGTGGGAGGAGGCCTTTACTTGACAGCTCGCCCATGAATTTCTCCCACCTCTAAGAGGCTTTCAACAAGTGGAACCTGAGTATTATATGCTAGGTAATTGGCTGTAATTAATTCCACAACCTTGGGCCCCTCACAAGATTGCCTTGCCAAGTGAAAGCAAAACACACTGAAGCAAACTCTTCCCTCCACCTGACTCCACTGAGTGGGACTAGAGCCCTCTGACACTGGGGCTCCCACTGCCAAAACCCACTGACAGACTGTGTAATAAAATGCCCTCACTGGGAAGCCCTGGCCCAGGAAGGGAGGGCTGACGCTGCTTTCATGATTGCTGTGTTCTTGATCCCTCGGGCCCAGCCACAGCCATGTAAGCCCCACTGGGGCCCAGTTGGCCAAACCATTTTCATACTTTCTTTACTTTGCTCCCAGTAGAACAAAGCAGTAGCCTGAGGGCTTTGTTTCAGGTACTGACTCTCCTGAGC
The DNA here is from genome assembly GCA_006410875.1 of Neotragus pygmaeus. NCBI lineage: Eukaryota > Metazoa > Chordata > Mammalia > Artiodactyla > Bovidae > Neotragus > Neotragus pygmaeus. The sequence continues at coordinate 1,317,258 of SJYV01019135.1, forward strand.
TGCTAGGAGAGTGTGGCAGTGGAGGTGGGGTGAGGAGTGAGGTAGGGTGGATGTCTCAATTCTAGTCGCTCAACTCCTGTGTCCCAGCCCGCCCTGATCAGCCTCCCAAGATGCTGATCTCAAAAGATAGCAGTCAAGTCCCCCTATAGAGACTTCCCTCGTGGTCCAGTGGTTAAGAGTCTGCCTTCCAATGCAGTGGACAGGGTCAGAGAACAAAGATCCCACATGCCTCGGAGCAAGTAGGTCTGTGTGCTGCAGCTCCTGAGCCCTCATGCTCTGGAGTCTGTGCAACACAACTAGAGGGTCTGGGCAGCTCAGTGAGAGATCTTACATGCCACAACTAAGACCCAGTGCAACTAAATGCATAAAAATAAACAAGTTGCCCCATAATCTGTTTTACTCACTGTAGTCAGAATAATCTTTCAGAAACATAAATGGCATCATCCTCTGTTTAAACTCTCCCACTGGCTTTCCTTTGCTTTTTAGCATCATGTCCAAGGTCTTCTCTATGGTCTCCAAAGCTCTCCCTGATCTGCCCTTGTCTATCCAAGTTTGTCTTGCATCACTCACTCCAGGCCACTGACCTTGCTATTCCATAAATGCAGAATGCTTGTCCCTTCACGTCCTGTTCCCTTTGTCCAGAAGTTCTCCTAGGGTTCTACAGGGCTTTCTGTTGCTCATCAGAAAATCTCACCTCTGAACTTCTCCACTAACTTCACCATCTGAGTTCTCCACTAAGGATAGACCTCTCTGCGCTTCTGTATAATTTACTAGTTTGCATGTTTATTTCCTGTCTCCCAACCCCATCCCAAGAAGGTCCCTCCCATGAGAGCAGGGTTTTTGTCTTGATCACTGCTATGCCTCATACAGAGTAGGAAATAAAAAGACATGCTTAATTATTTTAACTGATTAAGAAAGAAGTAAATGGACAAGGACTTCGTTTATGTATCAGTATAAGATCCAAACCCGTGGGTTTACTATGCAGGTAATTGAACTTCAGGCTTCTCATGCAAATATGCCCTTACCCCAAGGAGTAACTGAACTTCAGGCTTCTCCTTGCAAACATCTCCTTACCCCTGGGAGATCTGATTTTTAATTTGCAATTTTGATTTTTTCTTTGAAAGAAGTCCTCACTAACATCCATCGGTCACCCCCAAGTCAATACTCATGACATTTTCTTAGTCATTGGCAGACAGGGCTGTGGGGTGTGCTTGTTCTAGCTGAGGGCAAACAGGACCATTCTGTCTTCTTGTCTCACCTCATGCTGTAAATAAGTATCGTTTTGCAGTCTCTCTCTCTTTTTTATTGCATTCTTGTTATAGGCAACTGCTATTTAAAATGGCCCCATGTGTACTCCTAAAGCATTATTTAGTGTTCCTGAGTGCAAGAAGGCTGTGATGCACCTTAAGCAGAAAATAACTGTCTTACATAAACTTCATTCAGACATGAGTGACAGTGCTGTTGGCTGTGAGTCCAGTGTTAATGAATCCATAATATATAGTAATCAAGTTATCTTTAAACAGAAACAAAATTTGATTCTTTCTCGTTGTGGTGCTGGAAAAAGACTCTCAGGAGTCCCTTATAGCAAAGAGATCAAACCAGTCAATCCTAAAGGAAATCAACCCTGAGTATTCTTTGGATATGATACTGAAGCTGAAGCTCTAATACTTTGACCATCTGATGCAAAGAATTGACTCTGGAAAAGACCCTGATGCTGGGAAAGACTGAAGGCAAAAGGAGAAGGAGGCAGCAGAGGATGAGATGGTTAGATAACAGCACCAACTCAATGGACCTGAATCTGAGCAAACTCTGGGAGACAGTGGAGGACAGAGGAGGCTGGCCTGTGGCAGTCCTGGGGTTGCAGAGTTGGACAGCTTTGTGACTGAACAACAACAACATATAAAACCAGTTTATGCTTCGACTGGTTGATGAAAATGTGACCAGAGGCTTGCAGGAACCCACCCAGATCCTCCCCTAGGTGCAGTAGTTTGGTTTGCTAATTCTATGTTTGCAATGACTTCATAGAACAGAACTTCCAGGAATAATGACAATCAACTGTTTTTCTTTCATGCCCCAATTGAATTACAGGTTCTCTGTGAGCCCAAACTGCAGTTTCTTCAGCTTCAGGATGCCCAAGTGCAGGGTCAAGTTCAAGGGTCTAGTGCTCAGTAAGCATCGTTACTGACTGTGGGGTAGCGTCTTGGGCCGCATGGGTGCCTACAATCCCTGGGCAAACCTGTTGGAGTTGAGACTCCAAGGCTGCGTGTGGTTTGGTTTCTGGGATGAACTGGAACATTCCATGTCTGCGAGTGGCCCTTCTTCCTGCAGGGATCTGGCGTCATTCTCCCCCCTGAGAGGGAAGTGATTACACAGCATACCTGTGGCTGATGCTGGGCTGTTAAGAGCCCCGTAAAACTAAGGCAAAACTAAGGTATAACTCGCCCGTTAGGCCCTGCGCCTGAATGACTCTTTGCAAACATTTGCTGCGGGCAGATTTAGAGAAAGATCCTTACTGTTTTGAATCAAATTCCTGTTAAAAGCAGAGGCTCAAGTTTCTTTTCCTTGGTTTCTCCCTGCCCCTGGCCCCTGGTCGCTCGTTAAACACTCCTCCCTACTCCCCTCCCCTACACAGCCTGCCTGGGGGCCACATCCTCTTTTATGGGACTTCGGTGGCTCCTAAAGGCTTACATTCTCTCTCTTGTATGCAGTAGGCTGCTGGGGGAGGGGGCCTGAGAGGGAGCAGGGGCCCAGAGGACTCCCTGGGGCCACGAAACCAGTGAACACAGGCTTGGCTTCTCTGTTGTCATCTGGGGTTGCCAGGTCAGCTTGTTTACAAGCGGTGGTTGACTGACTACAACCTTCTTTCTAGTGGGAGGGAGCCAGGGGGCTTAACAAAAGCTAAGGGGAGACTTGGAGGCGGTGGAGTTGGAGGAGGAGGAGGAGGGTGGGGAAGGCTCATTCTGGGAGATGGAGTTTCCACTGGTCCTTGGAGGGAAGGACTTGGGCTTTCCACCTGTGTGTAGGTATGTGCGTGTACACATGTGAGTGTGTATCCCCCTATGTGCATAGATGTGCACATGAGTGTGTGCATTCAGTGTGTGATTGTGTGTGTGTGTCCTGCTTAAGTGAATGTGGGCATGCCTGTATCTGAGTGTGTGTACGAGTGCATCCACACTCTACGCATGTGTGTGTGCCTGTGCACTCCGGTGTGGGTGTGTGTGTATGTATGTGCATCGACACGCATGTATGTGTGTGCTTCTGAGTGCAGAGGTGTGCAATAGGCACATGTGTATCTTCAGTGTGCGTGCATGTATGGTGTGCACTCCTGTGTGTGTGCATTCATGTCCATCATACATGTGTGTGTGTGTGTGT
>SJYV01019136.1:0-22532 GCA_006410875.1 Neotragus pygmaeus
GGAACTCATCGCTAGGCGACCACAGTGACAGCCCAGACCTCTGCGCATGGTGACCACGGCACACAGCCCAAACCTCAGTGAAGGGAGACCGCGGCACACAGCCCGGAAATCTGAGCAGGGCAACCGGGGTACAGAGCTCGGAACTCATCGCTAGCCGACTGCGGAACACAGCCCGGACCTCGGCGCAGGATGACCATGGCAAACAGGATGGAACTCGTCTCCAGCCGATGGAGGAACACAGCTTGGACCTGGGCACAGGGCGACCGCAGCACACAGGCAGGACTTCAGAGCAGGGTGACCGTGGCACACAGCATGGACCTCGGCACAGGGCGTCTGTGGCACACAGGCCAAACCTCGGTGCAGGGCAACTGTGGAACACAGGTCGGACATTGGCTCAGGGTGACCGCAGCACACAGCCCGGACCTCAGCACAGGGGGACTGCAGCACACAGCCCAGACCTCTGGAGAAGGTTACAGAGGCACACAGCCTGGACATTGGCAAAGAGGAACTGCGGCACAGAGCCTGGAACAGGTCGCAAGCCGAGGGCGGAACACAGTCCGGACCTAGGCACAGGGTGACCGCGGCACACAGCCCGGACCTCGGAACACAGCGANAGGCACACAGCCTGGACATTGGCAAAGAGGAACTGCGGCACAGAGCCTGGAACAGGTCGCAAGCCGAGGGCGGAACACAGTCCGGACCTAGGCACAGGGTGACCGCGGCACACAGCCCGGACCTCGGAACACAGCGACAGTGGCACACAGCCCATACCTCTGCAGAAGGCTACCTCGGAACACAGCCTGGACCTGGGAACAGGGCGACCATGGCACACAGCCCGGACCTCTTCACAGAGGGAATGCGGCACAGAGCCCGGAACTCGCCGCAAGCCGAGGGCGGAACACAGCCTGGAACTCGACGCAGGGCAACCGCGGCACACAGCCCGAACCACAGTGAAGAGTGAACGAGGCACTCAGCACGGACCTCGGTGCAGGGCGACCTTGGCACACAGCACTGACCTCGGGAGATGGCGACCATGCCACACAGACTGGACAATGGCGCAGGGCAAATGTGGCACACAGCCTGGACTTCGGCGCAAGGCTACCACGGCACACAGTCCGGACCTCGGCACGAGGCTAACATGGCATACAGCCCAAACTTCAGCGCAGTGCACCCACGGCACACAGCCCAATCCTCAGTGAAATGCTACTTCAGCACACAGCCCGGACCTCATCACAAGGCTACCAAGGCACACAGCTTGGAACTCGGTTCAAGGCTACCGAGGCACACAAGCTGTACCTCGCCGCAGGGCGACCACGGCACACAGCGTGGACCTCAGCGCACGGCGACCTGTGCACACATCCCGAACCTCAGTGAAGGGCGACCACGGCCCACAGCCCAAAAATCTGTGCAGTGCGTCCGTGGCACAGAGCTTGGAATTCGTCCCTAGACAACCGCAGAACACAGCCCGGACTTCCACACTGGACAACCGCAGAACACAGCCCGGACTTCCACACTGGACAACCGCGGCACACAGGCCAGACCTCTGTGCGGGGCGACCGCAGCACACAGCCCAGACCTTGGCGCAGGGCGACCGTGGCACACAGCACGAACGTCAGTGAAGGGTGACTGTGGCACACAGCCCAGAACTCGTCGCCAGCCGACCAGGTAACACAGCCCGGACCTTGGCGCAGGGCGACCGCGGCACACAACTCGGACATTGGCGCGGGGCTACCGCGGCACACAACCCGAACCTCAGTGAGGGGCGACCACAGCACACAGCCCAGAAATCTGTGCAGGACGACAGTGGCACAGAGCCTGTAACTCGTCGCTAGTCGACCACAAAACACAGCCCAGACCTCGGCGCAGGGTGATCACAGAACACAGCCTGAACCTCATTGAAGGCTAACTGCGGCACACAGCCTGGAAATCGTCACTAGCCATCCGTGGAAGAGTGCCTGGACTTCGGCGCACTGCAACCTCGGCACACAGGCCGGATCTTGGCAAAGGGCGACCAAAGCACACATCCCGGACATCCATGCAGGACAACTGGGGCACACATCCCAAACCTCAGTGAAGGGCGAGCAAGGCACACATCCCGTAACTCGATGAAAGGCAACCCTGGCAAACAGCTTGGACGTTGGCAGTTGGCGACTGTGGAAAACATCCAGGACCTCGTCGCAGTGCAACCGCGGCACAGAGCACAGAACTCATCACTAGCCGACCTCAGAACACAGCCCAGACCTCCCTGCAGGTTGACCGCCGCATACAGCCCGGATCTCAGTGCAGGGCGACTGAGGCACACAGCCCCGACATCGGCGCAGGGCTACCACGGCACACAGGCCGATCCTCAGTGAAGGATGAACACAGCACAAAGTGCAGAATTCTGAGCAGGGCATGACGGCACAGAGCCCGTAACTTGTCGCTAGCCAACTGCGGAACACAGCCCAGACCTCGGTGCAGTGCAATCACGGCAAACAGGCCGGACCTCGTCACATGGTGCCCAGGCACACAGCCTAGACCTCGGCAAATGGCGACCGTGGCACACAGCCCGGAATTCAGCACAGGGTGACTGCGGGACACAGGCCAGACCTCGGTGCAGGGCAATCGCAGCACACATCACGGACTTCGAGCAGATCGACTGCGGCACACAGCCCGAACCTCAGTGAAGGGCGAGCAAGGCACACATCATGTAACTCGATGAAAGGCGACTCTGGCAAACAGCATGGAGGTCGGCAGTTGGCTATTGCAGCACACACCCAGGACCTCGTCGCAGTGCAACCACGGCACAGAGCCCGGAACTCTTAGCTAGCTGACTGCAGAACACAGCCAGCACTTCGGTGCAGGGCAACTACAGAACACAGTATGGACCTCAGCACAGGGCGACCGCGGCACACAGCATGGACCTCGACACAGGGCGAACGCTCCACACAGCCCAGACTACAGTGCAGGATGACCGCGGCACACAGCCCAGAACTCGGGCAGGGCGACCGCGGCACACAGCCCGGTTCGCAATGCAGGCCGACTGCGGAATAAAGCCTGAAACTCAGTGAAAGGATGACCGTGGCACACAGCCGGAACTCGTCACTAGCCAACTGTGGAATACTGCCCGGACTTCGGCCCACTGCGACCTCGACACACAGGCCAGACATCAGCGCGGGGCGACCGTGGCACACATTCCAGACATCTGTGCAGGGCGAGCAAGGCACACATCCCAGACCTCGATGAAAGGTGACCCTGGTAAAGAACTTGGACGTCAGAAGATGGTGACTTTGGCACACACCAGGACCTCATCGCAGTGCGACTGTGGCATTGAGCTCCAAACTAGTCACTAGCTGAACGCGGAACACAGCTCGGACCTCGGCGCCGGGCGACCATAGCAAACTGGCCGGTCCTTGTCGCAGTGCGTACACGGCACACAGCCTGGCCCTCGGCAAAGGGCGATCGTTGCAAACAGCCTGAAACTCAGTGAAGGGCGACCGTGGCACACATCCAGGATCTTGTCGCTAGCCTACCGCATAACACAGCCCAGACCTCGGTGCACGGCGAATGTGGCACACAGGCCAGTCCTCATTGCAGGGAGAACACGGCACACAACCCAGACCTCAGCGAAGGGCGATCTTTGCAAACAGCCTGAAACTCAGTGAAGGGCGACCGTGGCACACAGNTAAATGGAAACTATAAAATTAGAAGAAAAAACAAACATAAAAGAGCAGTATGCTCTTTGCCATTTATCTCAGCAATGTTTTTTGGTATGTCTCCTCCAGCAAAGGGAAAAAAAAAAAAGCAAGAGTAAACAAATGGGACTAATCAAACTAAATAGCTTTAGCACAATGAAAGAAACTATCAAAAGAAGCTAAAAGTTCACTGCTGAATGGGATAATAACTATGTAAGCAACACACCTGACAAGGGGTTAATATGAAAATATACAAAAAATTCACATAACTCAACATAAAAACCCAAACAACCTGATTTAAAAAATGAGCAGAGGGCCTGAACAGGTCTTTTTCCAAAGAAGATACTGACATAACCAACAGGCACATGAAAAGATGCTCAACATCACTAATCATCAGAGAAACACAAATCAAAGCTGAAATGATATATCACCTTACACCTGTCAGAATGCAAAAAAGATCCTAAATAACAAATGTTGGCAAAAACAGGAAGATGGGGGAAACCTTTTACACTCTTGGTGAGAATGTAAATTAGTGCAGCCACTAGGAAAAACAGTATGGATGCTCCTCAAAAACTAAAAAATCGAACTACCATATGATCCAACAATTCTACTCTTGGGTATGTATTCAAAGACAATGAAAACACTAATTTGAAGACACATGCACCCCAAAATGTTCATAGCAGGATTATTTACAATAGTCAATATATAGAAGCAACCTAAGTGTCCATCAACAGATGAAAGAATAAAGAAATGGTATATATACACAATGGAATATTACTGAGCCACAAAAAGAAATTCTGCCATTTACAACAATGTGGATCTGCATAGAGAATATTATGCTTAGTGAAATAAGTTAAAGAAAGACAAATACTGTATGATATTACTTAGACTTACAGACAGAGGAAAAAACAAGTATCTATCAGTGAAGAGAGGGAAGTGAGGAGGGGCAAGATAGGGGTATAGGATTAAGAGTTACAAACTACTATGTATAAAATAGATAAGCAACAAGGATATATTGTACAATATATGAAAATATAGCCATTATCTGTTGTAACTTTAAACGGAATATAATCTATAAAAATATCGAATCACTTTGCTGCACACCTGAAATTAATATTGTAAATCAACTATACTTCAGTTTTTTAAAACCTGGTCTATAAATAAAGTTTATCCAAAAAGAGAGAAAAATAAAATATGTAAAAAGTACGTTGGAAGGTGCCACTGAAGCCTGGACTGACATGTCTGAAACTAAGACCCTTATAAATAAGGATCTTTCCATCCCTACTGATATGTTTTCCAAAGTCACTTCCTGAAATTATTATTGGTCTTGAGTATATGAAGCCTTGTCCTTACCTTGGAAATATCTCTATTAAAAGGCTTTTTCCCCCTGACATGTACACTACTTCTATAAAATTTGTAACTAATGAGAACCTACTGTATAGTTGGTTTACTCAGTGCCCTGTGGTGATCTAAATGGGAAATGAATCTGGGAAAGAGTGGATATATGTATAACTGATTCACTTTGATGTATAGCAGAAACTAACACAACATTGTAAAGCAACTATACTCCAATGAATTTTTTAAAAAACGCTTTTACCCCAATTAAGTCTCTATTTTCCCAGAGACAGACTAGGGAACAGAAATTTAAAACGGACTTTTAATCAAGAGAAATTATTAAAGTATTATTTCAGCCTCCTCAAGATTTCCATGTTGTCCCCTCCCACCTCAGATTCCCTCTTATTTTAATTTAGTGAGCACAATGTCTGGCTGCATCACCATAGCAACCAGCAGCAAGGACCAATTAAGCTATAATTGCGTCATTAAACACCTGAGTTGATTATAGAGCCCAGAATATTGTATGGAGGACAGAAGCTGACAAGAAAGACAGTAGGACTCAATTGGAGAGATGTGAAGCAGCTGAGTAGCTGGGGGCTGCAAACCTTTTCCCACCTCCAGTTCATGGGGTCCATCAGCTTGTTTGTGGACAACATATAATGTGCCCTGAACAACCAGGCCAGAGGGAGGGGAAAGAAAGTGCAATGGTGGGGGGAGGGAGTGGTCACCTCTCTCCCATCTACTCTTCTCACACACAGGTGTGAGCTTATTTTCTCAATGGCTTATTTCTAGAGCTGTATGCACAGTGCCTGGATTTCCAAATGGCTCAGTGGGTAAATCTGAATGCAGAGTTCCAAATTATAGCAAGGAGAGATAAGAAAGCCTTCCTCAGTGATCAATGCAAAAAAAAAAAATAGAGGAAAACAATAGAATGGGAAAGACTAGAGATCTCTTCAAGAAAATTAGAGATACCAAGGGAACAGTTCATGCAAAGATGGGCACAATAAAGGAATGTGCCCATACAGAAATGGTATGGACCTAACCAAAGCAGAAGATATTAAGAAGAGGTGGCAAGAATACACAGAAGAACTATACAAAAAAGATCTTAATGACCCAGATAATGACCCAGATCTTAATGACCCATGATGGCATGATCACTCATCTAGAGCCAGATATCCTGGAATGAAGTCAAATAGTCCTTAGGAAGCATCACTATGAGCAAAGCTAGTGGAGGTGATAGAGTTAAAGTTCAGATATTTCAAATCTTAAAAGAAGATGCTGTGAAAGTGCTACATTCAATATGCCAGCAAATTTGGAAAACTCAGCAGTGGCCACAGGACTGAAGAGGTCAATTTTTATTCCAATTTCAAAGAAAGGCGATACCAAAGAATGTTCAGACTACTGCACGATCACACTCATCTCACACACTGCAAAATAATGCTCAAAATTCTCCAAGCCAGGCTTCAAAAGTACATGAAGCATGAACTCCCAGATGTTCAAGCTGGATTTAGAAAAGGCAGAGGAACCAGAGGTCAAATTGCCAACCTCTGCTGAAGCATTGAAAAAGCAAGAAAGTTCCAGAAAAACACCTACTTCTGCTTTATTGACTACACCAAAGCCTTTGACTTTGTGGTTCACAACAAACTGTGGAAAATTCTTAAAGAGATAGGAATACCAGACCGCTTCACCTGCCTCCTGAGAAATCAGTATGCAGATCAAGAAGCAGTAGTTAGAACTGGACATGGGCCAACAGACTATTTCCGTTCCAAACAGGAAAAGGAGTACATCAAGACTGTATATTGTCACCTTGCTTATTTAACTTATTTAACTTATATGCAGAGTACATCATGAGAAATACCAGGTTGGATGAAGCACAAGGTGGAATCAAGATGTCCAGGAGAAATATCAATAACCTCAGATATACAGATGACACCACCCTTATGGCAGAAAGCAAAGAAAAACTAATGAGCCTCTTGCTGAAAGTGAAAGAGGAGAGTGAAAAAGGTGGCTTAAAATTCAACATTCAGAAAACTAAGATTCTGCACCTGGTCCCATCACTTCATGGCAAATAGATGGGAAAACAATGGAAACAGTGAGAGTTTATTTTCTTGGGTTCCAAAATCACTGTAGATGGTGACTACAGCCATGAAATAAAAAGGCGCTTGCTTCTTGGAAAAAAAGCTATGACCAACCTAGACAGCATATTAAAAAGCAGAGACATTACTTTGCCAACAAAGGTCCATCTAGTCAAAGCTATGGTTTTTCCAGTAGTCAGGTATGGATGTGAGAGTTGGACTATAAAGAAAGCTGAGTGTTGAAGAATTGATGATTTGAACTGTCGTGTTGGAGAAGAGTCTTGAGAGTCCCTTAGAGTGCAATGAGATCCCAAAAGTCCATCATAAAGGACATTAGTCCTGAATATTCATTGGAAGGACTGATGCTGAAGCTGAAACTCCAATACCCTGGCCACCTGATGTGAAGAACTGACTCACTGGAAAAGACTGTGATGTTGGGAAAGATTGAAGGCACAAGGAGAAGGGGCCAACAAAGGATGAGATGGTTGGATGGCATCACCGACTCGATGGACATGAGTTTGAGTAAACTCTGGCAGTTGGTGATGGACAGGGAAGCCTGGCCTGCTGCAGTCCATGGGGTCGCAAGGAGTCAGACATGACTGAGTGACTGAACTGAACCTGAACTGAACAGTGGGTAAAAGAATCGGTCTGCAATGCAGGAGATGCAGGAAATGTGGGTTCCAACCCTGGGTAGGGAAGATCTCCTGTCGGAGGGCATGGCTACACACTCCAGTATTCTTGCCTGGAGAATCCCATGGACGGAGGAACCTGGTGGGTTGCAGTCCATAGGGTCGAAAAGAGTCGGACACGACTGAGTGACTGAGCATGGAGGCATGTATGCTCAGTGCCTAGAGAAATGTCTGGCTCACAGTAAGTGCTCTTAGCTGCTGACTGGCAATCCTACTAGACAGAGCCTGATATAATTAACTGAATCCTGAGACTGACTCATAACTCTATCTGTAACAAACTTGTGATCTAAGACTTGGTCTTACTCACCCTAGGATTTAATTTCCCATTATTTACAATGTAAAATCATTACAGTCTTGACTGAATAGCCTAAGATTCTAAGATCCTGTAAATGAAGACCATGCTCTCTCATAATCCTTTTTACCTTGCCAAAATCCATATTTTTTGACAAAATGCTGGGCCCTAATTAAGTGAAGCAATTTAGGATAAATAACTGAGTGAAACTAGGAGACTATAGAAATATGATATTGCATTGTTGCTAAGTCGTGTCCATCTCTTTGCCACCTCATATACTAGCTCCTCCACTGTACCCGAGTTTGCTCAAATGCATATCCATTGAGTCAGTGATGCTATCTAACCATCTCATCCTCTGCCTTCCCCTTCTCTGTTTGCCTTCAATTTTTTCCAGCATCAGGTTTTGTCCAATGAGTCAGCTCTTTGCATCAGGTGGCTAAAGCATTGGAGCTTCAGCTTCAGCATCAGTCTTTGCAACGAATATTCAGGGTTGATTTCCCTTAGCATTGACTGGTTTGATCACCTTGAACCATGGTTGAAAAGCATCAATTATTTGGTGCTCAGCCTTCTTTATGGTCCAACTTTTACATCCGTACATGACTACTGGAAAAGCCATAGCTTTTTAATACTTTGTCTAAGTTTCTCATTGCTTTCCTTCCGAGGAGCAAGCATCTTTGAATTTCATGTCTGTAGTCTTTGTTCACAAAGTGATTTTGGAACAAGTCTGTCACTGCTCCCACTTTTTCCCCTTCTATTTGCCATGAAGTAATGGGACTAGATGCCATAATCTTAGCTTTTTTAAACATTGAATTTCAAGCCAGCTCTTTCCTCTTTCACTTTCATCAAGAGATTCTTTAGTTCCTCTTCAATTTTTGCCATTACAGTGGTATAATCTGCATATCTGAGATTGTTCATATTTCTTTCAGCAACTGTGTATCCAGCTTGTGATTCACGCAGCCCAGGATTTCACATGATGCACTCTGCATATAAGTTAAATAAGCAGGGTGACAATATACAGCCTTGTGGTATTCCTTTCCTAATTTGGGTCCAGTCAGTTTCTCTGTGTCCAGTTTTAACTGTTGCTTCTTGACCTACATACAGATTTCTCAGGAGACAGGTAAAGTGGTCGGTATTCCCATCTTTTTAAGAATTTTCCACAGTTGTTGTGATCCACATAGTCAAAGGCTTTAGCATAGTCAATGAAGCAGAAGTAGATGTTATTTCTGGAACTCCTTTGCTTTCTCCATGATTCAATTTGATAATTCAGTGCTTAAAATTTGATGTCTGGTTCCTCTGCCTCTTCAAAATCCAGGTTGTATATCTGAAAGTTCTTGGTTCACAAGCTGTTGAAGCCTAGCTTGAAGGATTTTGAGCATTACCTTGCTAGCATGTGAATTGAGTGTAATTGTGTGGTAGTTTAGACATTCTTTGGCATTGCCCTTCTTTGGAATTGGAATGAAAACTGAGCTTTTACAGTCCTTTTGAGTTTTCTAAATTTGCTGACATATTGAGTGCAGCACTTTACCAACATCATCTTTGAGGATTTTAAGTAGATCAGCTGGAATTCCATTACATCCACTAACTTTGTTCATAGTAATGCTTTCTATGGTCTACTTGACTTCACACTCCAAGATGTCTGGCTCTAGATTAGTGACACACCATTGCAATTTTCTGGATTATTGAGACATTTTTTGTACAGTTCTGTGTATTCTTGCCACCTATTCTTAATCTCTTCTGCTTCTGTTAGGTCTTTACTGTTTCTGTTCTTTTTTGTGCCCATCTTAATATCATGTGGGTAGAGTTAACTGGAATGCAAATATAAGATGAAGTTTTAATTTCTCTCATCCATGTGTAGCAGCTTCATACAATTCCTTCAAGTTGGGAATAAAGAGAAATATAATTCACATACCATAGAAATCACCTGTTTAAAATGCATGATTCAATGGTTTTGAGTATATTCACAGAATTGTACAACCATCATAACAATAGAATATTTTATCACTTCAATAAAAAGCCATGTATCTTTTAGCAGTCACTGCTCATTTTCTCATTCATTCAGGCATAAGAAAACACTAATATACATTTATTACTCAAGAATTTGCTTATTCCAGACATTTCATGTAAATGAAATCATACAATATGTGATTTTTTGTGTGACTGGTTTCTTTCACATAGTGTAACATTTTCAACATTCTAGTAAATGTCAAGTGGTATCACATTGTGGCTTTGATTTGTGTTTCCTCAATGGAAAACAATATACAGAGTCCTTTTGTGTGCTTATTGGCCATTTGCTTATCTTCCTTAGAGAAATATCTGCTCAGATCCTCGGTTCATTTATTAATTTGATATTTGATATTTTAGTATTGGATTATAAGAATTCTTCACGCATTCATTCTACATTCAAGTCCCTTATAAGATACATGGATTGCAAATAATTTATCTAGTTCTAGGGGTTGTATTTTCAAATTGTTGGTTTACTTTGAAGTGGAATCATTTTAATTTTAATGATGCTCAATTATGTGTTTTTAAAAATGTTTTCTGAGCATTTGGTATCATATCAAAGAAAAAATGACCTGTGTAAATTTAGTCTTATGTTTTATTACAAAAGTTTTACAACTTTAGAAATTATGTTTAAATTTTAGATTCATTTTGAGTTATTTTCGTAGATGGTATATATTTTATATATGGTAAGGGTCTATTTTATTCTTATATATTTGGATATCCAGTTTTTCTAACAATATTTGTTTAAATGGAGAAACAATTGAATCATTTTGGCATTTGTTGAAAATCATTGACCATTTATACAAGGGCTTATTTCTGGGCTCTTTATAATATTTCATAGGCATTCTATAATATTCCATGGGGCTATATGTCTGTCTATACCACACTATTTTGATGACAGTGACTTTGTAGTAAGTTGTGAAATCAGGAAATGTGAGACTTCGAAGTTTATTACAGCCTTTTTTTAAAATTGAAGTATAATTTACATACAGTGAAACTTCCTCTTTTTAGTGTATAATCCTACTAGTGTGGAAAACACATGAATTTACATCATCACTACAGTAGTCAAGATACAGAACATTTGCATGTATTGTGTTTTAGTTGCTAAGTCGTGTCTGACTCTTGTGACCACATGGACTGTAGCCTGCCAGGCTCCTCTGTCCATGGGCTTCTCCATGCAAGAATACTGGAGTGGGTTGACATTTCCTTCTCTATGTTCTAGTCCTTTTTTCCAGATGAAATTGTTCCATATAATAGCTGTTCATTTGATGTTACTGTGGGAAGAGATGAGTTCAGAATCTTAATACATCACCATCTTGAACCACAGCCTCTATTTTATTCTTTTTGATGTTATTCTAAATCACTTTTCTTATCTTCCTTTTCAGATTTTTCATTGTTAGGGTATAAAAATACCAATGATTTTTGTATGTTGATTTTTTTATCCTGTAGTTTTACTGAATTTATTAGTCATAATAGTTTTTCTTATATGGAAAATCTTTAGAAATTTTTACATATAGGATCATGTCATCTGCAATAGTAAATAGCATTAATTCTTTCTTTCCAATTCAGATACCTTTAATTTCATTTTTATTTTTTTAATTATTAATTTATTTTAATTGGAGGATAATTACTTTACAATATTGTGATGGTTTTTGAGTCAGCCACAGGTATACATATGTAGTTCCCCCATCCTGAAGCTCCCTCCCAACTCCCTCCCCATCTTATCCCTCTGGATTGTCCCAGAGCACCAACTTTGGGTGCCCTGCTTCATGCATCTAACTCACATTTGTCATCTATTTTACATATTCCAATGCTATTCTCTCAAATCATTCCACCCTCACCTTCTCCCACTGAGTCAAAAAGTCTGTTCTTTATATCTGTGTCTCTTTTGCTGCCCTGCATGTAAGATCATTGGTACCATCTTTCTAAATTCCATTACTTTGCCAACAAAGGTCCATCTAGTCAAGGCTATGGTTTATCCAGTGGTCATGTATGGATGTGAGAGTTGGACTGGTCCAACCAGTCCATCCTAAAGATCAGTCCTGAGTGTTCATTGAAAGGACTGATATTGAAGCTAAAACTACAATACTNACAAAGGTCCATCTAGTCAAGGCTATGGTTTTTCCAGTGGTCATGTATGGATGTGAGAGTTGGACTGGTCCAACCAGTCCATCCTAAAGATCAGTCCTGAGTGTTCATTGAAAGGACTGATATTGAAGCTAAAACTACAATACTCTGGCCACCTGATGTGAAGAACTGACTCATTTGAAAAGACCCTAATGCTGGGAGGGATTGGGGGAAGGAGGAGAAGGGGATGACAGAGGATGAGATGCTTGAATGGCACCACCGACTCAGTGGACATGAATTTGAGTAAACTCCAGGAGTTGGTGATGGACAGGGAGGCCAGGTGTGCTGTGGTTCATGGGACAAAGAGTCGGACACGACTGAGCGACTGAACTGAACTGAACTGAATGTGTTAATATACAGTATTTGTCTTTCACTTCTGACTTACTTCACTCTGTATAATGGGGTATAGGTTCATCCACCTCATTAGAACTGACTCAAATGCATTCCTTCTTGTAGCTGAGTTATATTCCATTGTGTTTATGTACCACTACTTCCTTATCCATTCATCTGGTGATAGACAATTAGGTTGCTTCCATGTCCTAGCTATTGTAAACAGTGCTGCAATGAACATTGGGGGTACATGTGTCTCTTTCACTTCTGGTTTCCTCAAGATATATACCCAGCAGTGGAACTGATGAGTCATATGACAGTTCTATTCCAAGTTGTTGTTGTTGTTTTTAAGGAATCTCCACACTGTTCTCCACAGTGGCTGTACCAGTTTGCATTCCCACCAAGAGTGTAAAAATGTTCCCTTTTCTCCACACTTCTCCAGCATTTATTCTTTGTAGACTTTTTGATGGTGGCCATTCTGATCCGTGTGAGAAGATACCTCATTGTGGTTTGATTTGTATTTCTCCAATAAAGAGTGATGTTGAGCATCTTTTCATGTGTTTATTCTTTTCTGTGTATATTCTTTGGAGAAATGTCTGTTTAGGTNTCAGTGAAGGACAACCACAGCACAAAGCCCAGAATTCTGTGCAGGCACGACAGCACAGAGCCCGGAACTCGTTGCTAGCCAAGCACGGAACACAGCCCGGACCTCATTGCAGGGTGACCACGGCACACAGCCTGGACCTCGGCGAATGGCGACCATGCACATAGCCCAGAATTCAGCACAGGATGACCTCGGGACACAGGCCGGACCTCGGTGCAGGGCGACCACCGCACACATCATGGACATCGAGCAGGGTGACCGCAGCACATAGTCCGAACCTCAGGGAAGGGCGACCGCGGCACACAGCCCGAACCTCAGTGAAGGGTGACTGCGGCACACATCCCGGACCTCGACGCAGGTCGACCCTCGCACCAGCACGAACCTCAACCAATGATGACCGTGGCACACACCCCAGAAGTCTGCGCAGAGTGACCGTGGCACAGAGTTTGGAACTCTTAGCTAGCCGACAGCAGAACACAGCCAGACCTTTGGCACATGCCCACTACGGAACACAGCCTGGACTTCGGCACAGGGCGACCTCGGCACACAGGCTGGACCTCGGTGTAGGGCGACCACGAAACACAGTCCGAACCTCAGTGAAGAGCGACTGCGGCACACAGCCTGGAACTCATCACCAGCCGACCGCGGAAAACAGCCCGGACATCGGGAGATGGCCAGGACTTTGGAACAGGGCGACCGTGGCACACAGCCCGGACCTTAGGAGTTTACGACCGTGGTACACAGCCCGGACCTCGGAACAGGGCGTCCATGTAACACAGCCCAAAACTCGGCACAGAGGGACCGTGGCACAGAGCCGGAACACATCGAAAGCCGAGTGTGGCACAAAGCCCGGATATCGGCGCAGGGCGACCGTGGCACACAGCTCGGAATTCGGTGCAGGGCGACTGCGGCACACAGGCCGGACTTCAGCACAGGGCGACCGCGGAACACAGCCTGAATCTCAGTGAAGTGTGACCGCAGAACACATCCCTGAACTCGTTGGCAGCCGACCGCGGAACACAGCCTGGACCTCGGTACAGGGCAACTGCAGAGCACAGCCCAGAAATCTGTACAGGGAGCCTGCAGCACAGATCACATAACTCGTCACTAGTTAACCACGGAACACAGCCCGGACCTTGGCACAGGGCGAGCACGGCAACAGGCCGGACCTCGTCGCAGGGCAATCACGGCACACAGCCCTGACCTTGACAAAGGGCAACCGTGGCACACTGCCCGAACCTGGGGAGATGGTGACCGTGGCACACAGCACGGACCTCGGAACAGGGTGACCCTGGCACACAGCCCAGGCCGCTGGAGAAATCTACCTCGGCACACAGCCCAGACCTCAGAACAGGGCAACCGTGGCACACAGCCCAGACCCGGCACAGAGGGAACACAGCACAGCGTCCGGAATCCATTGCAAGCCGAGGGCGGAACACAGCCTGGACCTCAGCACAGGGCGAACGTAGCACAGAGCCCGAACCACATTGAATAGCGACCCAGGAACACAGCATGGACCTCAGTGCAGGGTGACCCTGGCACACAGCACTGACCTTGGGAGATGGCGACCATGGCACACAGTCCGGACATCGGCTCAGGGCAACTGTGGCACACAGCCCGGACCTCGGTGCAAGGCCATGACGGCTCACAGCCCGAACCTCGACACAAGGGTAACATGGCACACAGCCCGAACCTGGGTGCAGTGTGACCACAGCAAATAGCCCGGTCCTCAATGAAGGGTGACCGCAGCACACAGCCCGGTCCTCGACACAAGGCTACTGGGGCCCACAGCCCAGAGCTCAGTTAAAGGCTACCGTGGCACACAGACCAGACCATGACACAGGGCGATCGCGGCACACAGACCGAACCTACGTGAAGGGAGACTGAAGGACAAAGCCCGGAAAACTGTGCAGGGCAATTGAGGTACAGAGCTTGGAACTCATTGCTAGCCAATGGCAGATCACATTCCGGACCTCGGCACAGGGCGACCGTGGCACACAGGCCAGACCTCGGCGCAGGGTGACCGCGGCGCACAGCATGGACCTCGGCGTAGGGCGACTGCGGCACACAGCCTGAACCTCAGTTAAGGGCGACTGCAGCATACAGCAGCAAAATCTATGCATGGCGACCGTGGAACAGAGCTTGGAACTCATTGCTAGCCAACCGTGGAACACAGCTCGAACCTCGGCACAGGGCGACTGCGGCACATAGCCCAGACCTTGGTGCAGGGCGACTGCGGCATACAGGCCGAACGTCAGTGAAGGGTGACTGTGGCACATAGCCCGGAACTCATGGCCAGCCGACCACGGAACACGGCCCAGACATTGGCACCGGGCGAGCACAGCACACAACTCGGACATCAGTGAAGGGCTCCCGCAGCACACAGCCCGAAACTCAGTGAAGGGCGAACACAGCAAACAGCCCAGAAATCTGTTCAGGACCACAGTGGAACAGAGCCTGGAACTCGTTGCTAGTCGACTGCGAAACACAGCCAGGACCTCGGCTTAGGTCGACCACGGAAAACAGGCCAGACCTCATCGCAGGGCGACCAAGGCACACAGCCTGGACCTCGGCGAAGAGCAAGTGAGGCAAGCAGCCCGAAACTCAGTGAAGGGTGACTGCATCACAGAGCCCAGAACTCGTCACCAGCCGACTGTGGAACACATCCTGGACCTCGGCAGAGGTTGAAGGTGGCTCACAGGCCAGACCTCAGTGCAGGGTGACAATGACACAAAGGCCGGACCTCGGCACAGGGCCACTGTGGCACACAGCCCAACCCTCAGTGAAGGACGACCGCGGCACACAGCCCAAAAATCTATGCATGGTGACCGCGGCACAGAGTTTGGAACTCGTTATTAGCCAACCGTGGAACACAGCCTGGACCTCGGCACTGGGCGACCGTGGCACACAGGCCAGATATCTGTGTGGGGCAACGGCGGCACACAGCCAAGACCTCGGCGCAGGGTGACTGCGGCACGCAGCCTGAATGTCAGTGAAGGGCGACTGTGGCACACAGCCCGGAACCGTCACCAGCCAACCGTGGAACACGGTCCAGACATTGGCGCAGGATGACCGCGGCACACAACTTGGACATTGGTGCAGGGCTATGGCGCCACACAGTCCGAACCTCAGTGAAGGGCGACCACAGCACACAGCCCAAAATCTGTGCAGGACGACAGTGGCACAGAGCCTGGAACTCGTCGCTTTTCAACTGTGAAACACATCCAGGACCTCGTTGCAGGGCGACCATGGATAACAGGCCGGACCTCATTGCAGTGCCAGCACGGCACACAGGCCAGACCTCGGAGAAGGGCGACCAAGGCACACAGCCCGAAACTCAGTGAAGGGCGACCGTGTCACACAGCCCGGAACTCATCGCTAGCCAACTGCAGAACACAGCCCGGACCGCAGAGCAGGGTCACTGTGGCACTCAGGCCGGACCTCGGCGAAGGGTGACAGTGGCACAGAGGCCAGACCTCGGCGCAGGGTGACCGCAGCACACAGGATGGACCTCAGCACAGGGCCACCGTGGTACACAGGCCGGACCTCGGTCCAGGGCGACTGTGGAACACAGGCGGGATATCAGCTCAGGGCGACCGAGGCATACAGCTCGTACCTTAATGCAGGGGGTAGTGGCACACAGCCCGGACTTCTTGAGAAGGCTACCGTGGCACACAGCCCAGATCTTTGCAAAGAGAAACCACGGCACAGAGCCAGGAACAGGTCGCATGCCGTGGGTGGAACACAGACCGGGCCTCAGCACAGGGCGATCACGGCACACAGCCCGGACCTGGGGAGATGGCGATCTCGGCACACAGCCCGGACCTCGGAACAGGGTGACCACGGCACACAGCTCGGACCTCTGCAGAAGGCTACCTCGGCACACAGCCCGCACTTCGGAACAGGGTGACTGTGGCACACAGCCCAAATCTTGGCACAGAGGGAACGCAGCACAGAGCCCGGAACTCATCGCAACCTGAGGGCTGAAAACAGCCTGGACTCGGGGCAGGGCCATCGCGGCACACAGCCCGAACCACAGTGAATAGTGACCGAGGCACACAGCATGGACCTCGGCACAGGGCGATCCTGGAACACAGCACCAACCTCGGGACATGACGACTATGGCACACAAAGTGGACATTGGCGCAGGGCAACTGCGGCACACAGCCCGGACTTCGGCACAAGGCTACCGCGACACACAGCTCGGAACTCATTTCAAGGCTACCGTGGCACACAGACCAGACCTCAGTCAAGGATGACCGCAGAACACATCCCAAAAATCTGTGCAGGGCCACCGTGGAACAGAGCTTGGAACTCGTCTTTAGCCAACCGCAGAACACAGCCCGGATCTCTGCACTGGGTGACCGCAGATCACAGACCGGAATTCTGCGCCGGGTGAGCGCGGCACACAGCTCGGAAATCTGTGCAAGGCGACCGGGGTACAGAGCTTGGAACTTGACGCTAGCCGACCGCGGAACACAGCCCAGACCTCGGCACAGGATGACCACGGCACATAGGCCGGACCTTGGTGTAGGGTGACCACGGCACACAGCATGGTCCTCGGCTCAGGGCGACCGCGGCACACCGCCCGAACCTCAGTGAAGGGCAACCATGGCACACAGCTAAAAATCTGTGCAGGGCCACCGTGGCACAGAGCCTGGAACTCGTTGCTAGCCAACCGCGGAACACAGCCTGGACCTCTGCAATGGGCGACCGTGGCACACAGCCCGAACCTCAGTGATTGGCAACTGCAGCACACAGCCCAGAAATCTGTGCAGGGCAACAGCGGCACAGAGACTGGAACTTGTCGCTAGTCGACTGCGAAACACAGCCAGGACCTCGACGCAGGGAGACCACGGAAAACAGGCTGGACCTGGTCGCAGGCCTACCACGGCACACAGCACGGACCTCGGCGAAGGCAAACGAGGCACACAGCCC
This sequence comes from Neotragus pygmaeus, assembly GCA_006410875.1. NCBI lineage: Eukaryota > Metazoa > Chordata > Mammalia > Artiodactyla > Bovidae > Neotragus > Neotragus pygmaeus. The sequence continues at coordinate 18,066 of SJYV01019136.1, forward strand.
GAAACTCACTGAAGGGCAACTGCGTCACACAGCCTGAAACTCATCGCTAGCTGACCGCAGAACACTGCCCGGACCTCGGCACAGGGTGAAGGTGGAACACAGGTCGGACCATAGCGCAGGGCGACAGGAGCACACAGGCCGAATCTTGGCTCAGTGCGACCATGGCACACAGGCCGGACCTCGGGGCAGGGCGACCGCGGAACACAGGCTGGATTTTGGCTCAGGGCGACCGGGGCAAGAGCCCGGACCTCAGCTCAGGGTGACCACGGCACACAGCCCGAACCTCAGTGAAGAGCGACTGAGGCACACAGCATGGCCCTCGGCACAGGGCGACCCTAGCACACCTCACGGACCTCAGGAGATGGCGACCGGAGCACACAGCCCGGACACCAGCTCAGGGTGACTGTGAAAGTCTGCCCGGATCTCGGAGCCTGGCTACCACAGCACACAGCCCGGACCTTGGCACAGGTTGCCCATGGCACACAGCCCGAACCTCAGTGAAGGCTGACCGTGGCACACAGCCCAGAAATCTGTGCAGGGTGACAGTGGCACAGAGCTCAGAACTCGTCGCTAGCCAACCACAGAGCACAGCACGGACCTTGGCACAGGGCAACCGCAGCACAAAGGCTGTAGCTCGGTGCAGGGTGATCGCAGAACACAGCCCAAACTTCAGTGAAGGGCAAACGCAGAACACAGCCCGAAGCTTGTCATCAGCCAAAAGCAGAAAACAGCCCAGACCTCAGTGCAGGGCGACTGCGGCACACAGCCCAGAAATCTGTGCAGGGCGACCATGGCACAGTGCTCGGGTCACATCATTAGCCAACGCCGAACACAGCCTGGACCGCGGAACAGGGCAACCGCGGCACACAGGCCATACCATGGCACAGGGCGACTTTGGCACAAAACCCAGACCTCGGCACAGGGTGACGGCAGCACACAGCCCGAAATTCAGTGAAGGGCAACTGTGTGACACAGCTCAGAAATCTTTGCCAGCCGACCTTGAAACACAGCCTGGACCTTGGCGCAGGGTGACTACGGCAAAGAGGCTGGAACTTGTCACAGGGCGAGCAAGGTACACAGCCCCGAAATCCGCGAAGGGTGACCAAGGCACACAGCCCGAAACTCAGTGAAGGGCGACCACATCACACAGCTTGCAACTCGTCGCTAGCCGATCGCTGAACACATTCGGGACCTGGGCACAGGGCGAATGCGGCACACAGACTGGACTTCAGAAAAGGGCGACGGTGGCACACAGCCCGGACCTCTGCAGAAGGCTACCTCGGCACACAGCCTGGACCTTGGAACAGGGCGACCGTGGCACACAGCCCGGACCTCGGCACAGAGGGAACGAGGAACAGAGCCCAGAAGTCGTCACAAGCCGAGGGTGGAACACAGCCTGGACTTGTTGCAGGGCGACCGGAGCACACAGCCCGAACCACAGTGAAGAGCGACCGAGGCACACAGCACAGACCTTGAGGCAGGGCTTCCCTGCACACAGCATGGACCTCGGCAGATGGCACCCGTGGCACACAGCCCGGACCTCGGCACAGGGCGACTGAGGCACACAGCACAAACTCAGTGAAGGGAGACGGCGGCACCCAGCCCGGAAATCTATGCAGTGCGACCGGGGTACAGAGCTCGGAACCTGTCGCTAGCCGACAGCGGAACATAGTCCGGACCTCAGTGCAGAGCAACCATGGAAAACAAGACAGAACTCGTCTCCAGCCCACAGCGGAACACAGCGCAGACATTGGCACAGGGCGACCATGGCACCAAGGCTGGACCTCAGAGCAGGGTGACCACAGAACAGAGCATGGAACTCGATCAGGGCGACTTGGCACACAGCCCGAACCTCAGTGAAGGGTGACCGCAGCACACACCCCAAAAATCTGTTCAGAGCAACCGTGGCACAGAGCTTGGAACTCATCGCTAGCCAACTGTGGAACACAGCCCGTACCTCCACACTGGGTGACTGTGGCACACAGGCCAGACCTCTGCGCAGGGCAAGCGTGGCACACAGCCGAGATCATGGCACAGGGCGACCGCGGTACACAGCCCGAATATCAGTGAAGGGCGATCATGGCACACAGATCGGATCTCGTCACCAGCCCAGGGCGGAACACAGCCCAGTACTCAGCGCAAAGCTACCACAGCACACAGCCCGGACCTCAGTGCAGGTTGACCACGGCACACAGCCCTGGAAATCTGTGCAGGGTGACCATGGCACAGAGCTCAGAACTCGTCGTTAGCCAACCGCAGAACACAGCACGGACCTTGACACAGGACGACCACGGCACACAGCCCGAACCTCAGTGAGGGGCGACCGTGGCACACAGCATGGAACTCGTTACTAGCCGACCACAGAACACAGCCTGGACTTCAGCACATGGTGTCCGCAGCACACAGGCCGGACTTCGATGCAGGGTGATTGCGGCACACATCCGGAATCTCAGTGAAGGGCAACCGCGGCACACATCACGGACCTTAAGACAAGGCGACCCTGGAACACAGCACAGATGTCGGCAGTTGTTCAGTGTGGCACACACCCAGGATTTCATAGCAGTGTGACCGCAGCACACAGGTCAGACCTCGGTTCAGGGTGACCGTGGCACACAGCCCGGACCTTGGCACAGGGCGACCGGGGCACACAGCCTGAACCTCAGTGAAGGGCGACCGCGGCACACAGCCCACAAATCTGTGCAGGGTGACCGTGGCACAGTGCTTGGAACACATCGCTAGCCAACCACGGAACACAGCCCGGATCTCAGCACAGGGCGACGGCGGCACACAGCTCGAAATTCAGTGAAGGGCCACTGTGGCACACAGCTCAGTAATCGTCATCAGCCAACCACGGAACACAGCCCGGACCTCGGCACAGGGCGATCGCAGCACACAGGGCGGATCTCTGTGCAGGGTGACCACAGAACACAGCTTGAACCTCAGTGAAGGGCGACCGTGGCACACAGCATGGAACTTGTCACTAGCTGACCGTGGAACACAGCCCGGTCTTCGGCACAGGGCGACCACGGCACACAACCTGAAACTCAGTGAAGGGCGACCACGTAACACATCATGGAACTCGTAGCTGGCCTATCGCGGAACACAGTCCGTAGCTCGGAGTAGGGTGACCATGACACTCAGACCGGACCTCAGTGCAGGGCAACCATGACACATAGGCCGGACCTCAGCGCAGGGTGACCAGGGCACACAGGCCGGACCTCGGTGCAGGGCAACCGCTGCACACAGGCAGGACATCGGCGCAGGGTGTCTGTGGAACACAGGCCGGACATCGGCTCAGGGCGACCATGACTCACAGCCCGGACCTCAGCACAGGGGGACCGTGGAACACAGCCTAGACCTCTGGAGAAGGCTCCCATGGCACACAGCCCGGACCTTGGCAAAGAGCAACCGCGGCANTGGAACACAGGCCGGACATCGGCTCAGGGCGACCATGACTCACAGCCCGGACCTCAGCACAGGGGGACCGTGGAACACAGCCTGGACCTCTGGAGAAGGCTCCCATGGCACACAGCCCGGACCTTGGCAAAGAGCAACCGCGGCACAGAGCCAGGAATAAGTGGCAAGCCCAGGGCGGAACACATGCCAGACCTGGGCACAGGGCGACCGCGGAACACAGCCCAAACTTCAGTGAGGTACAACTGCAGCAGACATCCCAGACCTCGACAGAGAGCAACCCTGGCACACATCACGGACCTTGACCGAAGGTGACCGCGCCACACAGCCCGGAACTTGGTGCACGGCGACCACGGCACACAGCCCGAAACTTAGTGAAGGGCGACTGCGGCACACAGCATGAACTCGTCACTATTCGACCCCGGAACACAGCACAGACTTCGGCCCAGGGCGACCGCAGCACACAGCCCGGACCTCTGCAGAAGGCTACCTCGGCACACAGACCGGACCTTGGCACAAGGCTACCGTGGCACACAGCTCGGAACTCGGTTCAAGGCTACCTATGCACACAGGCCAGACCTCGGCCCAGGACGACCGCAGAACACAGCATGGACCTCAGCACAGGGGACCGTGGCACACAGCCCGGACTTTGGCGCAGGGCGACCGCGGCACACAGCCCGGACCTTGGCAAAGGATGACCGTGGCACACTGCCCGAAACACAGTGAAGGGCAACCGCAGCACACAGCCAGTAACTCATCGCTAGCCAACCACGGAACACAGCCTGCATATTGGCACAGCGCAACAGCAGAACACAGGCTGGACCGAGGCACAGGGCAATCACGGCACACATATAGGACATCGAGCAGGGCGACCACTGCACACAGCCTCAACCTCAGTGAAGGGTTACGGCGGCACACAGCCCGAACTTCAGTGAAGGGCAACCGCAGCACACATCCCGGAACTCAAGGCAGGGTGACCCTGGCCCACAGCACAGACCTCGACCAAAAGAGACCACGGCACACAGCCCGGAACATGGCACAGGGCGACTGCGG
>SJYV01019137.1:0-19094 GCA_006410875.1 Neotragus pygmaeus
CCATTTCCTTCTCCAATGCATGAAAGTGAAAAGTGAAAGTGAAGTCGCTCAGTCGTGCCTGACTCTCAGAATGTATAGGTAAAAATAAAGTAGAAGGGTGTGTGTGTCCATTTGAATATAGCTGCTGTCGAGGTTTAGTGTTATTTCTTAGTAATTCGTAAAAGATTCTTGTTACATGTTTGTAGCCATCAGGTAAAATGTGGATTCCGTTTTGAGTTGGGCACTTGCATAAAGCTCAAGAGGAAGTAAAGACAAGATAGAATTCTGATTTGAGCTTGTCATTGAGTAATGCCTTATAATGGCTGTGGGTTCTGACAGCATCCCCCATCCTGGGATGTGGAAGGCCTGGACGTTTGCGGGAACCACAGGGCTCCCAGCCAGGGGGCGGTGACCCAGCCAGTCTCAGAAACTGAGGCTCGGCGGTCGTGGCCACAGCTCATTCCCCGTAGTTAGCTTTTTTCCTTCTCAAATAAAAATTTATTGAATATTTGGATAGGTATTATAGGCATGTGGTACACAATTAAAAGATGCAAAAGGGTATGTATGATGAAAAGGAGAGTTCTCCTGCATTCTTAGCCTTCTGTTTCTTCTCCCTGGAGACAGCCATTGTACTCGTTTCTTCTGTGTGTGTTGGCACTGGCTTCCAGAGAGTGTCCTATCTGTTGTCCTTTAGAACGACTCATATTCAGATGTTGCTTTTTTCCTTTTATGGTGCTCATTGGCATTAGGACCTTGTCTATGGCAAGCCTCATAATTTACTTTTTTCCACTTTATCATGATGTTTTCCTATGTTTTTATGGTCTTTCAGTTTTTAAGAACTGACTTTAGTATCTTTTTTAGAGATGATTATAAGTTAATGTTTGTGAAAGTACCTGGCACATAATAGTTGGTTAATAAATATTTCCTTTTATCTTGCCCCATCTCTTCCTTCCACTTGGTTTATATAAAACAAAAGACAAGATGAAAAAAAATCTGTGAACCAGGCAATACAGTAAATTCCAAAATTAAGATTAAGCTTGTGTGAGTAGTAATGTTTCTTGGTGAACCCATTTTAGTAGAAATAAATTATTTTTATTCTGTTAATTCACTTTGCCTCAGCTGTTAATTTTGATTTTTGCCCTGAAGTAGTTTTATTAGATTGACTGTGTAAGCCCAAACACATACAAGGTAGGAATGTGTTAAAAAGGCTCTTCAACATATCTTTGCAAGATGTCTGGAGGAGGAAGTGGCAACCCACTCCAGTTTCCTTGCCTGGAGAATTCCATGGAATCTCAAAGAGTCAGACACGGCTAAGCAACTAACACACCCAGCCTTCAAAAGGCATTTTGTTTCTTTGTTTTCAAGATGTTCCTCATCACAGTGGTGGATACTAGGATGTGCCCAGTGTCTGGATTTAGGATTTCCCGCCTGTATTGTTCTTTTGGTGAATCTTCCCAAGTGACTTCATGTCCTCAGGTTTAAGGCATGGCTTTTTGTTAGGTGCTTTAAAGCCCAAGTATTTTGATCTAAGCCTGGTTTACTTCCACTTGAAGCTGACTGACTTAAACCTTTTTAGGCAGGTTGTCTTTGCTTTGAATAAGATTGCTATAACACAGAAGTATTGTGAGGATTGATTAATTAATGGCTTTTGAAGATGAAAAGAATTTTCATAATTGACATATAATTAAAATGGCTGTCATCATTCTGGAAAAGCTATCTGTAGTATAAAGCAATGGCACCCCACTCCAGTACTCTTGCCCGGAAAATCCCATGGATGGAGGAGCCTGGTAGGCTGCAGTNGAGAGTCCCTTGGACTTCAAGGAGATCCAACCAGTCCATCCTAAAGGGAATCAGTCCTGGGTGTTCATCGGAAGGACTGATGCTGAAGCTGAAACTCCATTACTTTGGTTACCTCATGCAAAGAGTTGACTCATTAGAAAAGACTCTGATGCTGGGAGGGATAGGGGGAAGGAGGAGAAGAGGACGACAGAGGATGAGATGGCTGGATGGCATCACCGGCTCAGTGGACATGAGTTTGGGTAAACTCCAGGAGTTGGTGATGGACAGGGAGGCCTGGCGTGCTGCGATTCATGGGGTCACTAAGAGCTGGACATGACTCAGGGACTGAACTGAACTGAAATGAACTGAAGTACAGTATCTCCACAGTCTCCATTTTGACCCCATCCATATGAGAATAACATTGAAGGGTTATAGTATCCTTAATCTTAATACTACTAAGAATTTATCCTAAATGTTGTTTAGTATACACAGTTGTATTTTTTCTTATTTGATAAAGCCAGGAAATAATAATCTATATTATGTTTAATTGTTTCAGTTAAAAACTTGCCTTGGCCAAATGTCTATTGAATTGAGATGATCTTCAGTAATTCATCAATATTCATAGGCATTCGTGCTAGAATCTGAGATTTTAAAGTATCATTAAATCTTGTCCCTTAATAAAATCACCAACACAATTTTGTTGGTATTGCAAAAAAAAAGCAACAATTGAGAAGTAGTTCATGGAGTGCTACTTATTATAATTAATAAATATAGCATTTCTTTTATTTGTCGAGCTATTCTTTTTNTAAAGTATCATTAAATCTTGTCCCTTAATAAAATCACCAACACAATTTTGTTAGTATTGCAAAAAAAAAAGCAACAATTGAGAAGTAGTTCATGGAGTGCTACTTATTATAATTAACAAATATAGCATTTCTTTTATTTGTCGAGCTATTCTTTTTTGTCTTTTGTGATATTCAGTAATCAACCTAGATTTCTACCTAAGCATTGTTTCTGAAATTTAACAAACACTAAACCATTTCTTTTATTTACATAATTTTTAATTTATTTTAGAATATTAAATATCCAAGTGTGGTGGGATTTTTTTCCCTTAAAATAATGTGGAAATGACACATGAAGTGGAGTCTTGCAGAAACTAATATGAGAAAGGAGAGAAAATAATATGAAGTGTTTATTTTAAAACCAAACTGACACATTTCAAAGAAAATATAACCTAATATTTGCAAACAGTTAAAATGCTGGTCATTTTAAAAGTTAGCTTATACATAAACATTATTCCAGAAACAATAAAAACAATTCAATGAACACATACCAAGAAATCGTACAGTTCTCCTCACCAGTGGGTTTATATAGCAACAGTCTCCAGTTAAAATAGTTTTCTCCTGGTTTTCAAAATCCCTTGTGGCCAGTTGTAGGCAAAACACAGCAGTTTCTCCAACTATTATCTTACAAGGAAATAAAAGATTAAAGAATATTAGAATTTAACCAGCATAAATGCAGAATATTTCTACTTTTAAAAAATGAATAAAAGGGAGTTCTTTTGAGTGGTAACAATCTCAATATAAAACTGAACCATATTTGGTTGACCAAACCTTTTTATTATAACCTCCCCCCATATGTATATAAAACCCATATTTCTCTTAATTCAAAAATGTATGAAATTAATATGGTATGGGATAGAGGGTGGGATGGGATGGAGGTCCAAAAGGGAGAGGATATATGCATACATATAACTGATTCACTTCATTGTACTACAGAAACTAACACAATATTATAAAGCAACTATACCTCAATTAAAAAACATCACCCAGCAAGGTACTAGAGCAAGCGTCATGTGTCATAATAATATTGATGAGGAAATGAGAGCTTGAGGAGGTTAAACAACTTGCTCCCCATAAGGCCAATCACAAGCCAGATAGAAATTTCTGACTCAATCCTCAATCTGTTGACTCTATTTAATACCACGAACAACCAGAAACCAGAGCCAATAGCACGTCTCCCAATTTGTCATTGTTTAGGTTACTTTTTAGGTCATCTTATCAAGGTTAAATATAAGACTATATGGGCACTCCCTGACACCCACTAGAAAAGTGATTTGGGGGTCTTTGTGGAAAGCAATATCTATGATTACAAGATATTCAAAATTCTAAGTGGGAGGTAGACAAGGAGATCACAGGAGATCAAGTGCTTGACTTAATTTTATACCAGTATGTATCCCAATATCTGTATGCAACAGATCATGAGGTGTCTCTGAATTTTTATCCTTCCTTCTCTCTCCTTTACTTCTACTATATTTCTTCTTACAAGTATGTGAGGGTTCAAGGTTTAACCAGAAGATGTTGAGCTGAATTAATTTAAAGGAAACTAGTCTTGTCTGTCTGGTGAGGCACAACTGAATTAGGAAAGGATAGAGTCTAAAGCTTGCCAAATCCTCCTGAATTTTTTAACTTTGGCAAAGTAGAGCAGCTTTGGATAAAACAGTCCATTCTGCCTAAACAGGCACAAGAGGCATTTTTTACATGTTCATCAGCTGCCACCAGGACCCTAGGAGACACTGACAAATAGACAAGCTGAGTGTCTGACACCTTCTTATCTCCTGTTCTGAATCACTCTTTAAGGCCTACCTTCCTCTCTGTTTCTCCTTGAAAGTTACTTTCTGAGTTTTCAGTTTCAACTTTTTCCAAGTCTGCTTTGTCCAGAATGTTTCAAATTCGAACATTCTATCATCCNTTTTTTCTCCCCAATACAAAATGTGGGTTCTACCTGGGCTCCCACTCTCTTCACTGAGGCTAGAAATTCTCAGGAAGCTGGGTTAACCATAAGGCTTACCTTGCTTGTTTCCCATCAATCAGGGATGATTGTTCTTTATTGCCTGATGCTCAGTGTCTTGAAAATCCCTGTTTCATATGTTCTACATTTTGTTTGTTTCAGGTGGGAGGATTCTTGGTTCCTTTATTCTGCCTCTGGAAGTGGAATTCTTTATCCCGTATGTGTTTGATTGTTCCATTCATATCAGTATCTCCTTTGTGTGAGGCTCTATGTTGAAGAGAAAGCTCACAGAGCTATGTCACCCACTTCAGATCTTACTGGAAGCCCTCATCCTTGCCCTCATCCACTGTTTTTATTTATTTATTTGGCTGTGGCACGTCTTAGTTGAGGCATGTGGGGTCTAGTTCCCTGAGTAGGGATTGAAACTGGGCCCCCTACATTAGGAATGTGGAGTCTTAGCCACTGGACCACCAGGGAATCCCGCCTCACCTACTATTATAGTGGATAAAACACCTCCCTGTTTCAGTGTGGCCACACTTTCCAGTAAGTATCAATTGGATACTTTGATTTTCTCCTCCTCTCAGGTTTGGCTGCTTCTCTCTGCTTTCTTTAGTACAGAAGCTGAAACCATGGAGCTCTTGGGGCTATTGGTGATTTGTCACCATCCACTTGTATCTTGGGATTTAAGGAGATACCTTGTCACCTAGTTTTGCTGTAAATGTCTGTGGGATTTTTGACTTCATAATTTCATTGTTCTGCCTGTTTTTACATAGAGATTTGGATTTAGATTTTATACTGCTGCTATTATCATTTTCCCAGAATCCTGGTGAAATCCCTCAAGAGAAATTTATGTTTTTATCATGTCATGTACTTCTTTTGGACCACTGCTTTTCACTAATAGTTCACCAATGTTTTCTTCTCCTACACAATTTAAATTCTTCTGCAAATTCTCCTCCCGCCCCAGGAAGGTATGGTTGCTTGCTCTTTTTTCTCCTTTTCTGCCCCCTCCTCTTTTCTCTTTCATTTCTTCCAAGAATATGTTCCATCCAGTCACAACTTTTTCCCCTGTTTAACTCTTCATTTCCATCAATTTATTCTAAGGACACGTTTCCTCATCATTCTTCCAGCTATTTTATGCTGCCAGTGTAGCTTTTCCAAAGGCTTGTGGGGAAATCAGAAAGGGAGTACTTCTTCAATGCCTACCACAGATTAAAAAAAAAAAAAGCCAATAGAATTTAATAAATACAGTTATAGGAACAGAAGAATCAGACCAGTGGAACAAAAGGGAAAACTCAAAGACAGGTGTGCACATACATATATGGGGACATAATATGGTGACTTGCTACATGACAGCGCTGATATCACCACCCAGTGGAGAAAGCACATCTCTACTGCAGATGATGTTGGAGAAACTAGTTCACTACATGGAGAAAAAAGAACAATCAATCTTTATATCCTACCACATACAAGTGTACATTCCAGGTGGATGAATAAACTTAATGTGAACTATGACATAACAAGAAACATTTTAAAATGTGGGAAAATATCTTTGTCACTTAGGAGTGTGGAAGTGAAGTGAAGTGAAGTCGCTCAGTCGTGTCCGACTCTTTGTGACCCCATGGACTGTAGCCTACCAGGCTTCTCCATCCATGGGATTCTCCAGGCAAGAATACTGGAGTGGGTTACCATTTCCTTCTCCAGGGGGTCTTCCCAACCCAGGGATCGACCCTGGGTCTCCTGCATTGGAAGCAGACTCTTTAACCTCTGAGCCACCAGGGAAGGAGCATGGAAGGTTTTCTTTAATAGGATTCCCCAAAAGCAAATCATTCAACAAAATATAACTGCTGTATTTATTGCATCAAGATGAGAATATCTGTTAAATAGAGGACACCAAAGACAAATTAATTCAGATGACATTTTGGGAAAAGAGAATTACAGTGTTTAAAACAATACAAAACTAATATCTAGATTCTACAAAGGATTTGTAGATTTATAAGAAGAAGGCAAAGCAAAAACAAATGACATACAAACCAGCAAAGCATATGGAAAAGCAATTTATAGAAGAGGAAAACAAATAGCTAACATATGTGTGGAGGTACTCAAACTCATTAGTTATCAGAGAAGTGCAATTTACAGCAATGGTGATATATTACTGAATGCTGGTATACTGATGACAATCTAACAATTGGTTACCAGCCTAGAACTGGCATGATGGTCACATGAAAGGGCACACTAATAGAATGGATATGGTAGCAAAGATAGAGGCCATATATTGTCCAATAGTATAGACTCCCACTTCCAAGATTAACCCAACTTGCCAACAACAGAGATCACCACCGAGTCCTTGGTTTGGCATTATTTCTTGAGACCAGCTGGCTACTTGGTGCCCAGTTGGTTGACTACATCAGGCCCTTTCCATTGGAAACACTAATGCTTCATTGTCATAGGAATGAAAAGTCCAGGTATGAGTTTGCCTTTTCTGTCTGTCGGCTTCAGCTACAACAGTATTTGGGGTTATGTACTGCAGGATCCACAGGCACGGGATCTCATATAGCATAGCATTTGAAAAAGGGACTCATTCTGCAGTTATGGAGGTGTAGGAGTGGCTCCAATATCATGGAATCTACTGGTTGTATCATATTTTGCACCATCCAGGGACGGTTTTCTGAAAAGACATTCTTAAAGGTGCAGTTGAAGTGCTGGCTTGGAGAAAACACTCTGAGAGAATTGAATATTATCCTTCAGTACACAGCATATTCATGTCAATTCAGAGACTTGTATGATGCTCTGTTCCTAATAGAAAGAGTAGATGGATCTGGGAATCAAGGGCTGTAAATAGGAGTGACCCCACTGACCACCACTCTGAATGACCTCATTAGAGAATTTTGTGCTTCTGGCTCTGAAAATCTGGACTCTCCAGTGTTATAGGTTCTGGTCCCCAATAAAGCAGATTCTTGCCAGATGATACAGCAAGTGTCTCACTGAATTACAAACTGCTGCAAGGGCACGTTGGACTTCTCGTGTCCAGGAACCAGCAAGTAAAGGGAGCAGTTGCACTGGTGAAGGTAATTGACTCTAATCAGAAGGAGGAGGTCAGGCTACTTTTACATAATGGTACCAGGGAAGAATATGTACTGAACTCAGGAGATTCAGTTTGGTGCTTCCTGGTATTCCCTGGCCCCACGATAAATTAACAGGCATGCGCAGCACCCCTGACCTGAGGAAGAGTATGACTATGAAAGGCTCAGTCACTTCAGGGAAATAAGTTCCACAACCAGCTAAATTATGATGAAGTGATCTCTGAAGGTGAAGGCAATGGACATTAGAGGAGGGAGAGGATGCACTGCAGCCCTGCGATCAACTTCAACTACAGTGACAGGGCATGTCGTGCACTCCTCTAACCTGCTGCTTGTCAGTTTCCCCTCAGTAAGAGAGGTCCGTGGGAACCATGGGAACACTGCTCCCCAAAACTACCTGGAAAAGTAAATGTGTGCATCTCAAGGGGTGCACTGTGGCAGTCGTGGGACTGTGCCTCATGGCTCTCCAACTGTAGGGAGCATAAGTGACCAACAGCCCCAGCTACTGCACCATGAAATATATCACCGGGTTGTGCTGAGGCCACTCCTTCCACAGGCTTTTCCCAGAAGTCACTGTGTGTGGCAAGAATACGGAGGTAGACTCATTCCTGGGAGACACAAACTCCTCTAGTGGCTGACTTTGGTTTGAGGACTCTGATGACTTTGCTGAGCCTTCCTTAAACAAGGACAGCCTTGGGCAAGACAACCTAGGACAATTCCACTCCAGCTTCTCTCAGACTTGCCCTGTGATTTGACAGCTCTCCCAGCTGCACACATCTCCCTTCCTATTCTCATGCTGGCATTTCTCCTAATGCAATCTTTGCACAGTCAACCTCATCTCATCTCAGTCTCGTCTCATCTTGTGGTCTGCTTCTGAATCACCTTGGGATTTGCCCCTGTTCCCAATAGGGTGGTGATAGCCCCTGAGCAAAGGGGAAGCACTGCCTCACACCTGGTTCTGGCCCTACTGCCTCTATCTCCTGCCCTACCTCCTAGCAAGGTGATAGCTGCCGGCACACCCTGAGGAGAGATGTGACTCCTGCTCACATCAAATCTAGCTGATGTGACTCTTGTTCACATCAAATCTCCTGTTCACATCAAGGACAGGGAAGCCTGGCGTGCATGGGGTCACAAAGAGTTGGGCACAACATAGCGACTAAACAACAACACACAGATTGCATAGGAATGCCCCTTCAAGGATACCCCTGCAATTGGCGACTGTTTCACCTAAATTCATAGACAGAAAAAGTTAAGCACAATGAAAAGACAGGGGAACTGACCTCAACTGAATGAGCAAGAGAAACTGCTGAAAAAATAATGAAACAGAAATAAACAATCTATAAGATAAAGAAATCAAAGCACTAGTAATAAGAAAGCTAACTGAATTATGGAAATGAACAGATGGAAACAGTGAGAATTTTAATAAGGAACTAGAAGATATAAAAAGGAATGAATTATTAGGACTGAAGAATACAATAGCTGAAGTGAAAAGCACACTGGAAGGAATGAATAGCTGACTAAGTGATAGCGAAGAACACACAAGTGATTTGGAAATCTTCCAAATCTGGTTGGAAATCATCCAACCAGAATAGCAAACAACAACAAGAAACCAACAAATAAAAATAACTATTTAAGACGTCTCTAGCATAACATCAAATATACCAACACTTGCATTGTAGAGGTCCTAGAAGGAAAAAAGAGAGAGAAGGGGGTCAAAACTGTGTTTGAGGAAATTATCGCTGTAAACTTCCCAAATTCAAAGAAGGAAACAGCTATCCAGGTATCATAAGAAGCACAGAGGGTCCCAAACAAGATGAATCCAAACAGAACCATACCAATAAAGTCAAAATTAAAATGGCAAAAGTTAAGAGAGAAATCTAAAGGCAGCAAGACAAAAACAGAGTCATGTAAAAGGGGATCCCCAGAAGGCTATCAGCTGATTTCTATGCAGAAACTTTACAAGTAGAAGGAAGTGGCATGATTATAGTCAAAGTGCTGAAAGGGAAATATCTGCAACATAGGATACCCTACCCAGGAAGATTATCATGAGAATGGAAGGAGAGACAATTTCTCAGACAAGCCCAAAGGAAAACAGTTCATCAGTACTAAATCTACCCTAAAATAAATGTTAAAGGGTCTTCTCTAAGTGGAAAAGAAGTAAGAAGTAGTAGGAAAGGGGAAAATCCCAGTAGAAAGGGTAATACATAGTTAGGATTGAGGCTCAACCACTTAAAAGAGCCAGTGTGAAAATCAAAAGACAAAACACTTTTAGAGTAACTATAACTACAATAAGCAGTTAAGGGATAAGCACAAAGATGTAAAATATGACATCAAAAACACAAAATGGGGAGGGGAGTAAAAAAGGTAGATCTTATATAATGTGTTTGAACTTAAATGACTATAGTCAAAGCAAACAGATATAGTTATAGGCCAACATATATGAATCCTATGGTAATTACAAATTTAAAATGTGTAATAAATACAGAGAAACTTAAAGGAGAGAAACACAAGTATGCTACTAAAGAAAATCATCAAGCCACAAGGGAAGAAACAAACAAATGAAAAAGACATAAAGCATAGAAGTACAAAAACAATCAAAAAGTGTTGATGTCCTTTAATGGACCAGAACCTGGTGGTCCAAAGTCAACGATAAGAAAGTAAAGGAGAGAGAAAGAGGCTGATATTCCTTGGTTTACGCAGAAAACCAATAAAGTCCCGACATGGAGCTTGCTCTGTTCATGAAGGCCTCAGGCGCCCTCTTGATGGGGTGAAGGTGCAGAGCACCTTCTCGAGAGGGTCTTAGAAGCCCGGGCAGGAAAGTGAACCCAGAGGGCCTCTGCTTTCCAAAGAAATAGCCTGAGAGAGAGAGAGAAAGCAAGACACGGGGATCAAAGCTCTGATGGAGCAAAGGTGTTTTAATCAACGTGGTGTGGGCATATATACTGTAGTTATCCTCTGCAAAGNAGTGAACCCAGAGGGCCTCTGCTTTCCAAAGAAATAGCCTGAGAGAGAGAGAGAAAGCAAGACACGGGGATCAAAGCTCTGATGGAGCAAAGGTGTTTTAATCAACGTGGTGTGGGCATATATACTGTAGTTATCCTCTGCAAAGATAAAGATTAAAATTCCAGACTTACAAAACATAGGTGATCCATATCAAGGAGAGAGAGAGTTGTAAA
This sequence comes from Neotragus pygmaeus, assembly GCA_006410875.1. Taxonomy (NCBI): domain Eukaryota; kingdom Metazoa; phylum Chordata; class Mammalia; order Artiodactyla; family Bovidae; genus Neotragus; species Neotragus pygmaeus. The sequence continues at coordinate 10,802 of SJYV01019137.1, forward strand.
CAATCACTTTTACCATATGGTTCAGAAGAAGGAAGAGGGTACTTATCACCGTACTGAAAAACTAACAAAGGAAATGCATGGATTCCTCAGCCCCAGGAGAGGCTTGCCTCTCCTCTTAATTCCTGAATATTTAGGAATTAATAAGGAACCGAGGATTCCTGACAGATCCAAAACAGCACACAGGAAGCCTCCTGTTAAATGCTTCCTGACAATTCCCCCAATTTTATTATATTTGTAAAATGAAATTTGATTTGTTTCCAGTTGTAGGCACTATAATTAAAATGAATCAAGAGTAACACAAAATTGAAGTAATCTGGGAGCAAGTCCAGCCATGGGACCTTCTTCCCAGGGTTGTTAGAGATTTACTGGTAACCACAAATTACGTTAAGATCGAAGAATAAAAAGGGAATCACTTCTTAAAGAGAGAGAGGAATTAAGACTGTTGGGACCAAACAGGCGCCACAACAGGCTTCGGGGGCCAAGGTAGGCCTGGGTCTCCTTTGCAGAGGAGAAGAGTCATTGTCGGGGAGGAGCTGAAGTCATCCTCCACTGGCACCAAGACTNAGAACTAGACCTCTGGGCACCAGCCCCTCCACAAAGTGCCCTGCCCACGATGTGTCCCCTGCCCATGTGTCCCCTGCCTTCTCCAGCTTATACCTAAATGGTGCTTCTGATCTGCAGCTATATATATATATATATGTATGTATGTATGTGTATATATATATATGTATATGTATATGTATGTATGTATATGTATATGTAAATAATAGTATTTGAATAACAGCAAGGTCTGAAAGCTGAAGGGAGGGAGGGAATTCAATTTCCTGAGCTTTTGCTCTGGACAGGTATCATTTTTTCCTGTCTATATAAAGTGAAGGTGTTGCAAAAACAGCAATGGCTTTGCAGGCAGCAAAGTCTAGATGTGATCCTGGCAAGACTCACCTCATTGTCATCATCTGTGAAATGGGAAGAATAGGACATAGACTCCTGTCAAGGAACAGAGATAACAGGCAGAAAGAGCCTGAAAACACAAGGACCCAGTAAAGGCTGGCTGTACCATTTCTAAGTTTCTCTCCTTCACACTGTACAAGTAAGAGATACAGTCTGTTCACGGTTCAATTAGTGATGCTTCTTAAGAGATCAGCCCATGTCAGAACTAACAGATCAGACTCGCTTTTAACTGCTGTATATGGTTCCTCTAAATGGAGGTGCCATGGTTTGTTTAAACATTTCTGGATTGCTTGGGTATTTGCAACCTTTTGTTATTGTAATCAGGGCTACAAGGGATTTTTTTTTTTTTTTGTACAGGCCTCATTGGGTACATGCTCCTCCAGAGTAGATCCTGAGAAGAGAAACTGTCATTACCTGCTGCCACAGGCTCCCAGCCCCAGCTCACACTGTACCAGCGACCAAGAGAGGGCCGTTAGCATGCATCCTGCCCTTCCTTCAACATTAGCCAACTACTAAATCTTTGCCAATTCAAGACCTACTCCCTAAATACTAAGAAGGTTGAGAGGTTTTCCTTCAATCCAAATTACATTGACAATTCCTCTTCTCATAATTACTATTTCTATGTTTTATCTATTCTTTAGAAAAATGGGACCATCTTTTTCTTCATTTGGTGAGGTTTCCTACCCTTTAGTTGTGGGTAGTAAGTTTTCTCCCAAGCTGACATGTCTCTTAACTTCATTTATAGCACCTTTTTCTCATAAAAGTTTACCATTTCACTGATGGCACCAATTCACTTTGATTTGCCTCAGAAATCAGATGAAACAGAGGTAGAAGAGAGGCACAGATGGACAGACAGATGCGTGGTCCAAGAGAAGAACACGATCATGGCAGAATCGAGTTGGAATTTTCTTTCAGCTCTGCTGAATATTTGAAAATTCAAAATTTGAAAAATTTGAAAATGTATTGAAAATTCCTAATAAAAATGGCAGGGAAGAAGTATACGTTTCTGATACAGTCAAGCATATCCATCTTTTGCTTTAAGGCTTTCACATTTGTGTCTTGTGTAAGGCTTTCCATGGCAGCCAAAGTGTTGGGGTAAATAGAGAAGTTCACTTACACAACTTGAATTAAAAAAAAAAAAAGAGGAGTTATGAATTTAATTTCTCTCTTTCTAACCCATTGTCTTAATTCTACCAACAAAACCATTATTATTCTCTACTAATTTCAATAGACATCCTTGTTAAACACAGGCTAACCCTCCAATTCTACATTTCTGTCTTTCTGGACTCTTCATTCTGATGCAATGCTCCACTATAATCACTCCAGCTCTGTACCTCAAGGGCAGCCCTCCCACCCCCATCACTGTCTTCCTTCCCAGAACAGTCCTGACTCTGTAGGATGAGTTCCGCTTCCATGCGAATTTTACAATCAACTTGGAGAATTCCACTAGAATCCTCCCAGGATTTGTATCATGACTGACTATACAGAGTTTATAGGTAATAACACAGGTAGGGTTGTGAGGACAAGAAAAAAGATGGTGTCTGTAAAGGGTTTGGGCCATGGCTAGTGGATCCTAAATAGGAGCAGCTAGTATCACTAGTTGTTGTTACAAGCTGGGAAGTTTCACCAGGGACATGATGCATGTATCATAGCTCTTCTAATCCAAGGATACATTCTCTCTCTTTAAAATTTTTTAATGAAGTATAGTTGATTTTCAATATCATGTAAATTTCAGGTATACAGCACAGAAATTCAGTTATACATACATATATAATATATACATCTATTCTTTTTCAGATTTTTTTCCCTAATAGGCTATTACAAAATATTGAGTAGAGCTCCCTGTGCTATACAGTAGGTCCTTGTTGGTTGTTTATTTTATGTATAGCAGCATGTCCATCTAGTCAAGGCTATGGTTTTTCCAGTGGTCATGTATCAATGTGAGAGTTGGACTATAAAAAAAATCAAGCGCTGAAGAATTGATGCTTTTGAACTGTGGTGTTGGAGAAGACTCTTGAGAATCCCTTGGAATGCAAGGAGATCCAACCAGTCCATCCTAAAGGAAATCAGTCCTAAATATTCATTGGAAGCACTGATATTGAAGCTGAAACTCCAATACTTTGGCCACCTGATGTGAAGAATTGACTCACTGGAAAAGACCCTGATGCTGGGAAAGATTGAAGGCGGGAGGAGAAGGGGATGACAGAGTATGAGATGGTTGAATGGCATCACTGACTCAATGTACATGAGTTTGAGCAAGCTCCAGGAGAAGCCTGGTGTACTGCAGTCCATGGGGTCGCAAAGAGTTGGACACGACTGAACAACTGAACTGACAGCAGTATGTATCTGTTAATCCCAGCCTCCTAATTTATTCCCCCTCCGTTTCCTCTTTGGTAACCATAAGTTTGCTTGGTGTGTCCATAAGTCCCTTTCTGTTTATTTATTTTTATTTATGTATTTTTAATTGCAGGATAATTGCTTGGCAATGTTGTATCGGCTTCTGCCATACATCAACATGAATCAGCTATAGGTATACATATGACCCCTCCCTCTTGAACCTCCCTCTCATCTCCCATTCTGTCCTATTCCTCTAGATTGTCACAGAGCACAGGGTTGCGCTCCTTCCGTTTCTATTTTGGAAATAAGTTTACTTGCGTCTTTTTTTTTCCCCAGTTCAATTTCACATAAAAATGATACCATATGATATCAGTTTTACTCTGTTTGGCTTGAAAATTGTTTTCAAACTCCTCCCAAACCCCTCCCCTTCCTCATCTGGGCCACTTGCCTTTCATATGACTTCCCTCCAACTGAGAAGCACCCCGGCCAGAAGCACTCTGGTACCCAAAGCACAAGTCCCTGAGGTCCTTCCTGAGGCTTCCCCCAGATTTGGTCCAGTTCCCCAGACCCCTGAGCCCACTCTGTGCCTGCCGAGCCACCTGCAGACGCTCACTCGGCCTCCACTCTGATCAGACACCATGTGCCGCTGGGGGTAGCGCCTGCCCACGCCCAGGTTCCTGATCAACAGGAGCCCCTGTGAGTACAAAGTCTGCCATGCTAGGCTCAGCTACCACCACCAGCTGCCCCGCCACCTCAGACGCAGCACAGCCCCAAGTCACAGTCAAGCCTCCCAACGCCTACAAGAGTGGGTGCCCCTATCCACCTGACGGATGAGGCCTATTTCAGGCTGAATGGGGAGACATCTGGGACCCAAACCTAGATCTACCTGTCCCCCTGGCCCTCCCCCAGCCACATTCCACTGAGTGATTGCTGGCCCCAGGGCCGTCAGTCGCAGGAACAAACATCCCGAACGAAAGTCACCTCCAGGCACACCCTTGACTGGACTGAGGCTCCCAGGCACCCAGCCCCCGCTGTGTCCTCCCTGCAGCTTCTCCCAGCACCAGCCTCCACCCTCCTTTTTCTTCTTTGCATGGACGGCAGCTGCCACAGCATGCAGCTGTTGACAAACTAGTCAGCATGCTGCCGAGGCATCTTTCCAGGCCGCCCGCGTCCTCTTGAGCAGAGAGATACCTCATTAGCGTGCTATATTTCAGCCCCGAGAAAACAATGCGCGCCAGGAGACCATAAACAACCAGTACAAATGCTACAGGTCGTGGATGATGGATGCCACCCACGGATGTTCGATGTGGGCCCTGCTTACACAGACAGGAGCGCAGCCGCTTCCGGGCACATCCATCCTTCCCCCAAACGCTGACGCAGGGAGAAGTCGGCACAGCCTTGCTCCACATACACGGGGCCACGGCTCCCACCCACCTACCACGAGCCTCTCTCCTTATAGGTGATCTGTGCTGCTCTCTGATGATTCTCAGTATCTCCAAATCCTTACCAACCTACTTTGGCTACTGGTTCCTCTGATTATTATCCTAACTTTTTCCCTCCTTGCTCCAGGTCCAGGAATTCTTGAAAAATAAAGTTTCAGAACACTGCAGCCAGTTTTTGAAAGGAGCTGGCCAGCTGGACGAGCAATCAGGCCAACGCCAAGGCAAACACGGGCCCTCGCACAGACCTACAGAGCCCTCACAGAGTAGGCTCTGTTGGCCTGAGGGGTGGTTCTGGAAGAGCAGCCCTGTTCAGTTCAGTGTCGTCATTCTGGCCTTTTGGGTGCCAGTAGGGAAAACAGCCTGAGGCCAGAAGCGCTCTGGGGTGAGGACAGGCAGGACCTGGGGGCTTTCCCGTGTGGCTAGACCCTGGGGCAGCAGTTTCCTCCTGGACCAGCCTCTGGACAGAGAAGTTGATCTGGGTGGGGTGCTGGGCTGGCTGAAGACCCCGGGCATCTACAACAAAGATGGCCAAGGAGGTATGAAATGCTCTCAGCAGTTACGCACCCTGCACATAAGCAAGGTTTGACATCGGTTCCATCGTAAGGTAATGGGGAGAAAGATGCAGCCAGACACTCAGCGGAAGAGCATCGTCCAGGGAGCCTTTGACTGCTCTAGGGATGCTTATGGCCCAGCCTCAGCTGGGGAGGCTGCACTCGCCAGGCGTTAAAAAGGGGACCAGAGCATAAAGGTCCCTGAGGACCCCAAGGCTCTCTCAGAGGTTCCACAAAGTCAAACCACCTTTATCTTTTACTAAGATGTTATCTTTTTCCTTCTTGCTCTCTCATGAGTGGACAGTGGCGGTTCCCAGAGGCTACCATGGAACAGATCAAATGCAGGAAACATATGAAAAAAGCTACCTTCTATAAGACCAGACAGTTAAGAAGTATGTGAAGTTGAAAAACAAGGTCATTCTTCTCTTTTTTGTTGTTGTTTTGGGGAATATTTTTCCTAAAAATGGCTTGTTTTCCTTAACTTGAAGTGGCTTTGTAACTATTATCTTAAGATGAGTTGAAAATATCTTTCACATTTTTCAGTTGGAATTCNACTCCACCCTTCCACTGCAGGGGGCACAGGTTTCAGCCCTGGTCACGGAATGAAAGCCCACATGTCACATGGTGCAGCCAAACAAAAAGCAAAACAAAATATAAGTCATTGTTACTTGTTATCTGAACCATTGCAGCACTCCCACTGCCTGTAGGATATCTAATCAATATCTAATCTTCCCTACATACTGCTGCTGCCAAGTCGCTTCAGTCATGTCCAACTCTGTGTGACCCCATAAAAATCTTTCATTTTAAGTTTTCTGTTTAAATGTCTCCCTATTTCCCACAGGGTGAAGTTTATTTTCTTTAGCCTGGTATTCAAAACACTTCATGAGCCAGCCCCTTCAGCTAAACTAATCTAGAAATGTTTTCCTTTTTGTTTTTGCATATGCTGTTGATTCTAGTCAGCCTGCCCCTCCCCTGGCTCCCTTCTTCACCAAATAAAATCCCATCTATTCTCTAGGACCCTCTCAGATGCCACTGAGTAAGAACCCTAGTTTGCCATTTATTAAGCACCAGATTTTAAGTACTTAGTGCTTATTAATTAAATAACCTAAGCATCCTACATTCATTATCTGGCTCTGTACTGCTTATGATTTCTTGTGTATCTGTCTCATCTCTACAAAAATGCAAATCCCTGAGACAAGAGATCAGATTGTAATTCATCCTGAAGGTTGAATCCTCAGCTATACTGTACTCTTAGTTGATGTCAGATAAAGTTTGATGAATTATTGCAGAACTTTGAAGTAGTTTCTATGGGAAGATACAAAAGAAGCATACAAGCTTACATTCTAGCTAAAGAATACATGGCAAGAGGGGAAAAAATCCGGATTTCCTGCTTTTCTGCTTGAAATTGTGTGATTTTGAATAATTACTTGGAAGTGTATTACTTTTAAGTTATTTTCTCTCTCTAAACTACATCTGTAAAATGGGTGTATTACAACTTCTTATAGGACTGTTGCAAGGATGAAATGAGATAATACATCCAAGTGTATATCACAATACTTGATAAATGTTTAATATCCTTAAAGAAGGTAAGTATACTGGATTGTCTGAGAGGTGTTAGTAAAGTCAGTTCATGTTGATATGAGAGTTGAGGACTTGGACATTGGCTAGTTTCCATCAGATAATAGGAACCCCCAGGAACCTGGAAATACTGGTGGTAATTCTAAAACTGCTTCAGCATAAAATAGTTTTTATGAACCCTCACACCAAACATAAAATATTTCCCTAACCCTTGTATAGCTGCAAAGACAAAAGGAAGGAAGGAAGAGGAGCTACAGTGTCCAACGTCACCTAGAGTATCTTATTCTACATCAATTTTCAAAGAGTGATTTGACATTATTGCTTGATTGGAATCTACCAAGCAATTTACAGAATACTAGGCAGCCTCTTGACAAAGTAGTACCAGCTTTGCCANAGGAAGAGGAGCTACAGTGTCCAACGTCACCTAGAGTATCTTATTCTACATCAATTTTCAAAGAGTGATTTGACATTATTGCTTGATTGGAATCTACCAAGCAATTTACAGAATACTAGGCAGCCTCTTGACAAAGTAGTACCAGCTTTGCCAGAGTAAATTATTGGGATTGTTAACTTTTACATGGACACGGACAGATAATAATGAAAAGCAGTAAACCAAGTTGCCGCACAGAATTTTCTGTGTAAACCATTGGTACCGTTAATTAGTCCTGCAACAAAAAAATGTCCATCTGAGGCAGTTGGTGGTTCTGGGCTCTTAGTGGCCACATTGTGTCTGTCTTTAGATATTAATGTCGGTGTATTCGCATATTGAGGCAGTTCATAAAGCGTTGAGACTGTTTGGGGGTTTTCTTTTTTTCCTTTTCAGTGCTAAAACTCGAATTCGCGGCTATTTTACTAATGAGCCCCCGCTCTTCCGCTACTCAAATCTCTCAAAACTACATCTCCCATCATGCTTGGAAGCTGGTTTGACCTCATCTCAAATGGCCCCGTAGGGGAACAAGGATGGTTAATTTGGACTGTGCTAAATTGTACCATAAAATATCTGCCCTAGTTGGCAGCTATTTGGACTTTTATTTCTCCCGACCTCCCGTTTTTGAACTGTAGTCACTAAATGAAGGGGTTCTGGCCTGAGGAGGTCCACGTATGCCTTCAATTGGATGGGGAGCGAGAACTGGCGATCTCGAGACTCGGAGGGAATATTGACCAAGGAGCACCGCTGCGGCTGATCGGTGGAGCAGGAACCCGAGCCCAGGCTGAGTCCGAAAAAAGCCGGATCCCGGCGGTGGTTCCGAAACGGCTGTAAGTGGAAGATGGAGGGGTCGGAGGAAGCAGCGGACGCTGGGCAGTCCCTGCCCCCAGTTTACATTTACAGTCCCGAGTATGTTAGCGTGTGCGACTCCCTGGCCAAAGTCCCCAAACGGGTAAGAAAGATTGGGGTGATCACCGTGGGTTTTGGGGGTGGGGTAGGGGCCGGTG
>SJYV01019140.1:3706-20188 GCA_006410875.1 Neotragus pygmaeus
GAGGTCTGTGCTGTGTTCCGTGGTCAGCTAGTGACGCATTCTGGGCTGTGTGCCGCGGTCACCCTGCACCGAAGTTCGGGCTTGGTGCCACAGTCACCCTGCATAGAAGTCAGGGCTGTTTTCTGTGGTTGGAGAGCGAAGAGTTCCGGGCTGTGTGCCGCGGTTGACTTATGCCGAAGTCCGGCCTGTGTGCTGCGGTCGCACTTTGCCGAGGTCTGGGCTTGTTCTGCGGTTGACTAGTGATAAGTCCCAGGTTCTGTGCTGCGGTTGCCCTGAAGATTTCTGGGCTGTGTGACGAGGTTGTCATCTACCGAGTTTCATGCTGTGTGCCAGTGTTGCCTTGTTCCGAGGTCCGGTCTGTGTTCCGCAGTCGCCCTGTGCTGAGGTCCGTGCTGTGTGCCGCGGTGGCCCTGCGCCGAGTTCCGGCCTGTGATCCACGGTTTGCTAGCAACAAGTTCCAGGCTCTGTGCTGCAGTCGCCCTGCAGATTTCCGGGCTGTGTGCCACGGTCACCCTTTACTGAAGTTCGGGCTTTTGGCTCTAGTCGCCCTGTGCATCGGTCTGGGCTGTGCACCACGGTGGCCCTGCGCCGAGGTCCGGGCTGTGTGCCATGGTCGCCCTGCTCCCATGTCCGGGGTGTGTGACCTGGTCATTTTTCACCGATGTCCGGGGTGTGTGACCCGGTCGTTTTGCGCCGATGTCCAGGCTGTGAGCCACAGTCGCTGTGCTACTATGTCTGGGCTGTGTGCCGCAGACTTCTTGCACTGAGGTCCGGGCTGTGTGCCGCGGTTGGGTTGGAATGAGTTCTGGGCTCTGGGCCACGGTCACCCTGCGCTGATATCCGAGCTGTGTGCCACGGTCACCCTTCAAAGAGGTTGGGGCTGTGTGCCGCAATCACCGTGCGCCAAGATACGGCTGTGTTCTGTGGTCGGGTAGTGATGAGTTCCGGGCTCTGTGCCGTGGGTGCTCTGCACCGAGGTCTGGGGTGTGTGCCGCGGTTGCCATCTGCCGAGGTCTGTGCTGTGTGCCAGGGTCACCCTCCATCGAGGTCCGGGATGTGTGCCACGGTCACCCTTCACTGAGGTTCGGGCTGTGTGCCGCTGTCGTCTTTCACCGATGTCTGTGATGTGTGCTGCGGTCGCCCTGTGCCTTGGTCCAGCTTTTGTACCACATTCACCCTGCATCTAAGTACGGGCTATGTTCTGCTGTCAGTTAGCGACAAGTTCTGGGATCTGTGCCACCTTCGCCCTGCCCAGATTTCTGCGTTGTGTGCCTCCGTTGCCCTTCACTCAGGTCCGGGCTGTGTTCCGTGGTCGCCCTGTGCTGAGGTCTAGGCTGTTTTCCTTTGTCGGCTAGCAACTAGTTCTGGGCTCTGTTCCGTGGTTGCCTTGAGCTGAGGTCTGGGCTGTGTTTCGCGGTTGGCCTGTGACTAGTTCTGGGCCCTGTGCCACGATCACACTGCACAGATTTCCGGGCTGTGTGCCGTGGTGGCCCTGTGCCGAGGTCTGGTTGGTGTGCCGTGGTCGCCCTGCACCGAGATCTGGGCTGTGTGCCACAGTCGCCCTGCGCTGAGGTCCGGGAAGTGCTCTGTGGTTGGCTTGCGACAAGTTCCGGGCTCTGAGCCTTCGTCGATCGGCACGAGGTCCGGGCTGTGTGACGAGGTCGCCATCTGCAGAGGTCCTTGCTGTGTGTCTTGGTCGCCTGCGCTGAGTTCCAGGTTGTGTGCCCTGGTCACTCTGCGCCAAGTTCCGGGCGGTGACCCGCGGTCATCTCAAAAAGGTCCGGGCTGTATGCCACAGTCACACTGCGCGGAGGTCCGTGTTTTATGCCACGGTCACCCTGCCCAGAGATCCAGAGTGTGACCTGCAGTGCACTGCGCTGATATCTGGGTGGATTTCCGCGGACGCCTTCTGCTGAATCTGAGCTGAGTACTGCGATGGTCCTGCAACGTGGTCTAGGCTCTGTGCCATTGTCGCCCTGTGCTGAGAAGGATCTGTGTGCCGTGGTCACTCTGTGCTGAGGTCGGGGCTATGTGCCACAATTGCCCTGCGTCAAGGTCCAAGCTGTGTGCCGTGGTCACCCTGCACTGAGGTCTGGGCTGTTAGCCACGGTCGCCGTGCACCAAACTCCAGGTTGAGTGCCGCAATCGCCCTGCAACAAGGTCCAGACTGTGTGATGTGTTCGAACTGTGCCAAATTCCGGGCTGTGTTACGTGGTCTCCCTGCACCGAGGTCCATGTAGTTTATCGCTGTTGGCCTGTGCCGAGGTCTGGGCTATGAGCCACAGTCGCCTGCGCCGAGGTCTGGGTTGTGTGGTCTGTCGTCTTGCGCTGTGTTCCGGGCTATGAGCCGCAGTCAGCTTGCGATGAGGTCCAGGCTGTGTGCCGTGTTCAGCTTGTGAAGAGGTCCGTGCTGTGTGCCGTGGTCACCCTTCACTGAGGTCCGGGATTTGTGCCGCGTTTTCCCGGCACCAAGGTCTGGGCTGTTTCCCACGGTATCCCTGCTCCGAGGACTGGAATGTGTGCCGTGGTCAGCCTGTGATGAAGTCCATGCTGTGTGCCGTGGTTGCCCTGTGCAGAGGTCCGTGCTGTTTCTTGTGGTCGCCCTGTGGCCAGGTCCGGCCTGTGTGCTGAGGTCGTTTTGCGGCGAGGTCTGGGCTGTGTGCTGCAGTCACCTTGCACAGATTTCCGGGCTGTGTGCCGTGATTGCCCTGCACAGAGGCCTGGGCTATTTACTGTGGTCGCCCCGTGGCCAGGTCCGGGCTGTGTGCCATGGTCAACCTGCGCTGAGGTCCGGGCTGTGTGCTGTGGATGTTTTGCGCCAACGTCTGGGCTGTGTGCCGCAGTCACCATGCACAGATTACCGGGCTTGAGCCATGGTCGCCCTGCTTAGAAGTCAAGTCTGTGTGCTGTGATCATCTTGTGCCGAGGTCCGGGCCGTTTGCTGCCATCAAGCTATGCCGAGGTTTGAGCTGTGTGCCTCGGTTGCCCTTTGCCGAGGTCCGGGCTGTGTGCCGTGGTCGCCCTACACAGAGCTCTGGGCTGTGTGCTGCAGTCGCTCTATGCTGAGGTCTGGGCTGTGTGTCGCAGTCGGCCAAAGCCAAAGTACAGGCGGTGTGCCATGGTCGCCTGTGCCGATGCCCGGGTGGTGTGCCCTGGTCGCCCTGCACCGAGTTCCAGACTGTGAGCCACGGTCAGGGTGTGACGAAGTCCATGCTGTGTGCCGCATTCGTCCTTAAATGAGGTCCGGTCTGTGTGCCACCATCGCCTGCGCCGAGGTCCAGGCTGTGTGCCTCGGTCGCCGTGCGCCGAGGTCCGTGTTGTGTTCCACGTTCGGCTAGCGAGGAGTTCCGTGCTTTGTGTTGCAGTCGCCCTGCTCCGAGGTCCAAGCGGTGTCCCACAGATGGCTAGCGACGATTTCAGGGCTCTGTGACGCAGTCGCCCTGCACCAAACTCCAGGCTGTGTGCTGTGGTCTTGAGGAGCTGAGTCGGAGCTGAGTGTCGCGATCTCACTGCAACGAGGTCCGGGCTATGTGATGTATTCGAACTGTGCCAAATTCCGGGCTGTGTGCCGCTGTCACCCTGCGCTGTGGTCCGAGATGTGTGCCACGGTCGCCCTGCGCCGAGGTCCGGGCCGTCTTCTGCAGTCGGCTAGCAACGAGTTCCAGGCTCTGTGCCCCAGTCACTCTGTTCTGAGGTCCGGGCTGTGTGTCATGGTCACCATATCCCGAGTGTCGTGCTGTGTGCCAGCGTCACCCTGCCCCGAGGTCCATGCTGTGTTCCTTGGTCGCTCTTCACTGAGGTTTGGGCTGTGTGCCGCAGTCACCCGGAACCGAGATATGGGCTGTGTTCCACCCTCAGCTTGCAACCAGTTCCGGGCTCTGTGCCGGGGTCGCTCTGCGCCGAGGTCCGGGCTGTGTGCCGTGGTAGCCTTCTGCAGATGTCCAGTCTGTGTGCCGTGGTCAACTTGCGCCAAGCTCTGGGCTGTGTGCCGCAGTCACGCAGCACTGAGGTCCGGCCTGTGTGCCCTTATCGCCCTGCGCAGAAGTCCAGGCTGTGTTGCGTGGTCAGCTAGTGATGAGTTTCGGACTTTGTGCCACCGTCACCCTGCACTGAGGTCCGGCCTGTGTGCCATGGTCGCCCTTCACTGAGGTTCAGGCTGTGGGAAGCGGTCGCCCTGCACCGAGGTATGGGCTGTGTGCTGCGGTCGCCCTGTTCCGAGGTCCGGGCTGTGTTCCACAGTTGGTTAGCGATGAGTTGCATGCTCTGCCGCGGTCCCTCTGCACTGAGATTCAGGCTGTGAGCCGCGTTCACCATCTACTGAGGTCCGTGCTGTGTACCAAGTTCGCCATGCGCTGAGGTCCGGGCTGTGTGCCATGGTCGCCCTTCACTGAGGTTCGGACTGTGTGCCATGGTCACCCTGCACCAAGGTCCAGGCTGTGTGCTGCGGTCACCTGTGCCAATGTCCAGCCTGTGTGCCACAGTTGCCCTATGCTGAGGTCTGTGCTGTGTTCCGTGGTCAGCTAGCGACGCATTCTGGGCTGTGTGCTGCGGTCGCCCTGCACCGAAGTTCAGGCTTGGTGCTACCGTCACCCTGCATAGAAGTCAGGGCTGTGCTCCATGGTCGGAGAGTTAAGAGTTCTGGGATGTGTGCCGCGGTCGCTCTTCACTGAGGTTCGGGCTCTGTGCCGTGGGNAGTCACATGTGCCGATGTCCAGCCTGTGTGCCACGGTTGCCCTACGCTGAGGTCTGTGCTGTGTTCCGCGGTCAGATAGCGACACATTCTGGGCTGTGTGCTGCGGTTGCCCTTGACTGAGGTTTGGGCTGTGTGCCACATTCGCACTACGCCGAGGTCCGGGCTGTGTGCCGCGGTCACCCTGCACCGAAGTTCGGGCTTGGTGCCACAGTCACCCTGCATAGAAGTCAGGGCTGTGTTCCGTGGTCGGAGAGCGAAGAGTTCCGGGCTGTGTGCCGCAGTCGCCCTTCACTGAGGTTCGGGCTCTGTGCCATGGTTGCCCTGCGCCGAGGTCCAGGCTGTGTGCTGCGGTCACCCTGCACCGAAGTTCGAGCTTGGTGCCACAGTCACCCTGCATAGAAATCAGGGCTGTTTTCTGTGGTTGGAGAGCGAAGAGTTCCGGGCTGTGTGCCGTGGTTGACTTATGCCGAAGTCCGGCCTGTGTGCTGCGGTCGCCCTTTGCCGAGGTCCGGGCTTGTTCTGCGGTTGACTAGTGACAAGTTCCGGGTTGTGTGCTGCGGTTGCCTTGCAGATTTCGGGGCTGTGTGACAAGGTCGTCATCTACCGAGTTTCGTGCTGTGTGCCAGTGTTGCCTTGTGCCGAGGTCCATTCTGTGTTCCACGGTCGCCCTGTGCTGAGGTCCACGCTGTGTGCCGCGGTGGCCCTGCACCGAGTTCCGGCCTGTGATCTACGGTTGGCTTGCGACAAGTTCCAGGCTCTGTGCTGCAGTCGCCCTGCAGATTTCTGGGCTGTGTGCCACGGTCGCCCTTCACTGAAGTTCGGGCTGTGTGCTCTAGTCGCCCTGTGCGTGGGTCTGGGCTGTGTACCACGGTGGCCCTGCGCCAAGGTCGGAGCTGTGTGCCACGGTTGCCCTCCTCCCATGTCCGGGGTGTGTGACCCGGTCGTTTTGCGCCGATGTCCGGGGTGTGTGACCCGGTCGTTTTGCGCCGATGTCCGGGCTGTGAGCCGCAGTCGCTCTGCTATGATGTCCGGGCTGTGTGCCGCAGTCTTCTTGCACAGAGGTCTGGGCTATGTGCCACAGTTGGGTTGGAATGAGTTCCGGGCTCTGGGCCATGGTCACCCTGCGCTGAGATCTGAGCTGTGTGCCACGGTCAACCTTCAAAGAGGTTGGGGCTGTGTGCCGCATTCGCCTATCACCGATGTCTATGATGTGTGCCGCAGTCACCCTGTGCCTTGGTCCAGCTTTTGTACCACGTTCACCCTGCATCTAAGTACGGGCTGTGTTCCGCTGTCAGTTAGCGACGAGTTCTGGGATCTGTGCCACCTTCGCCCTGCACAGATTTCTGCGTTGTGTGCCTCAGTCGCCCTTGACTGAGGTCCGGGCTGTGTTCCATGGTCGCCCTGCACCGAGGTCCAGGCTGAGTGCCATGGTCGCCCTGCACAGAGGTCCGGCCTGTGTGCCGCAATTGCCCTGTGCTGAGGTCCAGGCTGTTTTCCTTGGTTGGCTAACGACTAGTTCTGGGCTCTGTGCCGTGGTTGCCCTGGGCTGAGGTCCGGGCTGTGTTTCGCAGTTGGCCAGCGACTAGTTCTGGGCCCTGTGCCGTGATCGCCCTGCACAGATTTCTGGGCTGTGTGCCGCGGTGGCCCTGCGCCGAGGTCCAGGCTGTTTGCCTCAGTCGCCCTGCACCGAGATCTGGGCTGTGTGCCGCAGTCGCCCTGCGCCGAGGTCCGGGAAGTGTTCCGTGGTTGGCTTGCGACAAGTTCCGGGCTCTGAGCCTTTGTCGCTCGGCGCCGAGGTCCGGGCTGTGTGACGAGGTCGCCATCTGCAGAGGTCCTTGCTGTGTGTCTTGGTCGCCTGCGCTGAGTTCCAGGTTGTGTGCCCTGGTCACTCTGCGCCAAGTTCCGGGCGGTGACCCGCAGTCATCTCAAAAAGGTCCGGGCTGTATGCCACAGTCACCCTGCATGGAGGTCCGTGTTTTATGCCACGGTCGCCCTGCCCAGAGATCCGGGGTGTGACCTGCAGTGCGCTGAGCCGATATCTGGGTGGATTGCCGCGGATGCCCTCTGTTGAATCTGAGCTGAGTACTGCGATGGCCCTGCAACGTGGTCTGGGCTCTGTGCCATTGTTGCCCTGTGCCGAGAACGATCTGTGTGCCGTGGTCACTCTGTGCTGAGGTCGGGGCTATGTGCTACAATTGCCCTGTGTCAAGGTCCGAGCTGTGTGCCGTGGTCGCCCTGCACTGAGGTCTGGGCTGTTAGCCACGGTCGCAGTGCACCAACCTCCAGGTTGAGTGCCGCAATCGCCCTGCAACGAGGTCCGGACTGTGTGATGTGTTCGAACTGTGCCAAATTCCGGGCTGTGTTTCGTGGTCTCCCTGCACCGAGGTCCATGTAGTTTATCGCTGTTGGCCTGCGCCGAGGTCTGGGTTGTGAGCCACAGTCGCCAGTGCCGAGGTCTGGGTTGTGTGCTCTGTCATCTTGCGCTGTGTTCCGGGCTGTGAGCCACAGTCGGCTTGCGATGAGGTCCAGGCTGTGTGCCGTGTTCAGCTTGCGAAGAGGTCCGTGTTGTGTGCCGTGGTCACCCTTCACTGAGGTCCGGGATTTGTGCCGCGTTTTCCCGGCGCCAAGGTCCGGGCTGTTTCCCACAGTATCCCTGCTCTGAGGACCGGAATGTGTCCCGTGGTCAGCCTGTGATGAAGTCCATGCTGTGTGCCATGGTTGCCCTGTGCAGAGGTCCGTGCTGTTTCTTGTGGTCGCCCTGTGGCCAGGTCCGGCCTGTGTTCCACGGTCACCCTGTGCCGAGGTCCAGCCAGTATGCCGCGGTCGCCCTGTGCCGAGGTCCGGGCTGTGTGCCGCGGTAGCCATCTGCCGATGTCCGTGCTGTGTGCCAGGAATGCTCTGCGATCAGGTTTGGCCTGTGTGCCGTGTTTCCCCTGTGCCGAAGTCACTTCTGTGCGCCTCGGTCGCTCTTCACTGAAGTTCGGGCTGTGTGCCGCGATCGCCTTGCACCGAGTTCCGGGCTGTGTTCTGCCCTTGGCTTGCAAAGATTTCCTGGCTCTGTGCTGCGGTCTCTCTTCGGCGAGGTCCGGGCCACGTGCCATGGTCACCCTGTTCCGAGGTCCAGGCTGTGTGCCGCAGTAGGCTTCTGCAGAGGTCCGGGCTGTGTGCCGTGGTCACCCTCCGCCAAGATCCAGCCTGTGTTCTGCAGTCGCCATGAGACGAGGTCCGGCCTGTGTGCCGCGGTCGCCCTGAGCCGAGGTCCAGCCTGTGTGCCGTGGTCACCCTCCGCTGAGGTCCGGCCTGTCTTCCGCAGTCGCCCTGAGCTGAGGTCCGGCCTGGGTCCTGCGGTCTCCCTGCGCCAAGGTCTGGACTGTGTGCCGAGGTCACCCTTCACCGATGTCAGGGCTGTGTACCGCAGTCGCCCTTCACTGAGTTTTGGGCTCTGTGCCACGGTCGCCCTGTGCCGTGGTCTGGGCTGTGTGCTGTGGATGCCCTGCGCCGAGGTCTGTCCTGTGTGCCACGGTCACCCTGCACCGAGATCCGGGCTGTGTTCCTTGGTCGGCTAGTGATGAGTTCCGGGCTCTTTGCCGCGGTCGCCCTGGACAGATTTCTGGGCTGTGTGCCGTGGGCGCCCTTTACGGAAGATGTGTATAAGAGACAGCTGTTGTTTGGGTACACATAGCCATCAATACGTGTTTTAATCCCCTCTGGAAGGTATATAATTTGATATGTCTGTACTTACTGTGATTATCTGTAGATTTCTCTGTATCCCTGAAAATAGCAAATTTTTTTGCATTTTCATAATATCTGAGTCATATTTTGTTGTGTCTCTATGTCTCATTTCTTTCTCCTTTTGTCTGCACCCAATGATTCTCTTTCCTTTCCTCTCTTGGGCATTGTAAATGCTCCTGAAGTGCCTGTTTGTGGAGGTGGGGGTTTGGCCATGTGTTTTCCATGATTTGTTGATTTCTCAAGTATTCTGGGATGAAATTGCCATATGACATCATCTGTCTCATTTTGTGATTCCAAGGCCCTTTGACAGTCATGCTCATAAAGGCTCTGACTGCTTCCCTCCCACCAGTGGCATACAAGGGTCACCTTTACTAACATTGCTCTACTTTCCTTATCTGTAGAGTTTTGGATAGTCACCTGTTTCACTTCTCAGTAGTGATATTGTGTTGCAGTTTAACTTTTCGTATCCCTGGTAAGAGATAAAATGAGGCACATTTCCGGAAGTATCTTTATATGCATCGACTAAGTATTTACCTGTTTAGGTTTCCTTCCTCATCATGTGGTTTGTTCAGGTTTTTATTTTGGTGTGGGACCCCTGGCCATTTCATCAAGGTAGGTGTCATTTAGAGCCCGTCCGCCTTGTCAATAGCCAGTGTCCATCAGGCCACATTTTAAGGTTGCTGCTCCAGAAAGCGGCCACAAGGTGAAAGCATTTCTTCGCATTCCCCTCTTGTTACTTTGGGTAACTGCATGCATCTTCAGAGATATGTGCCTTTCCACTTGTAAATGAGAGTAGCATGAGCTAGAGGTAGCCTGCTGCCCACCCCACCCCACACCACCCCTCAACCCCCGAAAGCTTGTCTCTCCTTCCTTCTCAGTTTTACTGTAGTTCGTATTTCATGTTTCACGAAGCTGATGTACAGAGTTGCCTTTTTGTGGCTGTACTGATTCTTGCTCCCTTACACCAAAACACAGAGGTATTCAGCAGTGTTGCTTTCCTCTGACCTACTCTATGCAAGTGTGTGGTACATCACTCTTGCTACCTCGGTCCCTGTGAATTATCTATTTGACAAGTGTTTGTGGGAATCCATGCATTCCAGCCTTCCAGTGTAAGCTTTTCTCTCACCCATCCCCTGTGCTAAGCATCAGGGAGTTCCCAGCACTGGGTGTCCATTTCACCTCAGTCGCAGTACTCACTGCCAGAAATATTGCTACTCCCCTTTGAAAGGGAAATCCTATGACCTGTCTCTAATCTGCCCATTCTTCACTGACTCTGATTCATTATGACCACACTTATCTGTACCTCTAACAATGACANAAACAAAACAAAATACAAGAAGAACACCAAGAACCCAAACCCAAGAGAATCTTCAAGAGTCAAGGCCAAATCTAGAATAGAACTTGAGCAATGTTACACTCTTTATGGAGTGAGTCTCCATGGAAGAAAGCAATGTAACATTTCAAACTCATCTCAAAGGAGCATAAGTGGACCAGAATTATATAGACCAGGAGCCGCCCTTCCGTGATACCAAGTGGAAAAAAAAGAATTTTTATGTACAACTTTTTAAAAGTCTATGATAGTGATTCTCACATTTTTGCATATATCACAATCACCTGGAAGATAGAATACAGATTACTGAGCCCATCTCCAGAGTTTCTGATTCAGTAGGTCTTGGATAAGGTCTGAGAATTTGCATTTCTGACATGTTCCTTGGCAATGCTGATGCTGCTTACTTGAAGGTCACACTTGGACACACAGTTCAGTGATATCCATGGCAAACCATATCTCCTGATGCCTCGGGTTGACAGCTCTCACAGACACAGCATTAGGTCTCCTAGTGGATTCCGAGTTCCTCAAGGTAGATCTTCCTCATCTCTGTCCCAGGCACCCACTGAGGTGTCGACCCAGAAGAGGAACTCCATTTGGGTGTGCTGAATTAAATAACCCCTGCTGAAATGGGTCTTCTCATCCTGCCCAGTTGCTCCCAGCCATTGGGTGTATGTCTCTGTGTGTGTACACTGTGTAATGCTATACATATACTTAAAAAAACAACAACTATTTTTAACCAACAAGTGAAGGGGGAACAGGGCCCCCTAACAATAATATGAGTAGATTCTTGTTTGTTGAAAGTTTTATAATATCAGATCTAGTTCTGTTTTCCTTATTTCTTTTTCAGTCTTTTGTGGTCTGCTTGGAAATGACTTTTTAAAATCTTATTTAAATATTTGCCTATCTTTCTTCCTGCTTTTGGTTTATAAAAAAAATTCCATATTATAGATGAATTAAAGGGTTGGATTTTAGAAGTAAGTAGGAAGCAAGAAGTCTGCTATTTCATTTCTTTGCTAAGTAGCTAACCACTGATAAGTGAGTCATTCTTTTTCCCAGTGACCTGAACTCCCAACGTGGTCACATTTTAAATATGTCAGTATATCTCTGGGTTTAATATGTTGGGTCATTGCCATGTCTTGCTCTTGAAAATATTTTTATTAATTGGGAACCAATCTATGCATATGTATATATATGAAATAACTTACTATAAAAGTATTTTTTCCATTTGACAATGGAAAGAACACAGTTTTGGCTCTCTATTGCAGCTTTGCAGTTAATTTCAGTAACTGGCATTATATATTTTACTGGTATTCTTCTCTGATGGTGTTCTCCTTGGGTGACCCCGACCAAGTTGCAGTCACACCCCTCCCCTCCTGAAAGTCTGGCACGAGGGAGGGAGGNATCTTAGCTCCTCAACCAGGAATCAAACCAGCACCCCCTGCATTGGAAGGAGAAGTCTTTTCTTTTAATTAGTTAATTAATGTATCGGCTGTGCTTGGCCTTTGTTGCTGGGAGAGCGCTCTCTCTGGTTGGGGAGAGCAGGAGCTGCTGGCTAGCTGTGATGCATGGGCATCTCACTGTGGTGGTCTTCTTTTGTTTCGGAGGAACACACATTCTAGGGCGCTCGAGCTTCTGGAGGTGTGGCTCCTGGGCTCCGCAGTTGCGGCTCTTAGGCCCTAGAACACTGTTAGGCTCAGTAGTTGTGGCGCAGGGCATAGCTGCCTCGAGGCCTGTGGGATCTTCCTGACCCTNTTCTAGGGCGCTCGAGCTTCTGGAGGTGTGGCTCCTGGGCTCCGCAGTTGCGGCTCTTAGGCCCTAGAACACTGTTAGGCTCAGTAGTTGTGGCGCAGGGCATAGCTGCCTCGAGGCCTGTGGGATCTTCCTGACCCTGGGATCGAACTCATGTCCCCTACATTGGCAGGCAGATTCTCAACCACTGGACCACTAGTGGCAAATTTTGAGAAATTTGCCAAAAGCCTACCAGAGGAATAGGAATAGTGGGATCTAAGTGAGCTTCAGGGAATGGTTTCATTGGCCCAGGGAACTAATTGGGTAGAGGAAACCCAATAAAGGAAGAAATCTAAGATGGCTCTAGAGCTTAAAGTCTGAGGACTCTGAAGAAAGATGATGCTATTCATAAAAAAAAATGTACAAGTTAAGGGGACTTCCCTGGCAGTCCAGTGGTTAAGATTCTGCACTGCCATATGGAGGGGGTGCAAGTCTGATTCCTGGTCAGGGAACTGAGATCCCACATGCCACACCGTGTGGCCTGAATTAATTAATTAAATAAATAAAAGAGATAACTGATACCTTTAAAAAATGTATAGGAGAGGGGTGGGAAGATGATGGTCTACTTTGAGAACATTGGGCGCAGGTGGCTTTGAGAACAAAGGATGGCCACGGAGAAGGAACCAGTAACCTTTGGTCTTTTTCAGCCTCTGCTAAAGCCTTCAGAGTTCCATCCAGTGGCTTGGCATCCTTGGCACTTTGCCTAGTTTACTTTCAGTGCATCACTACTAAATAAGATGTTTACTGTAGGATTTTATAGATGTCCTATATCAGACTAGTAAAGTTTCCATCTATCCCTACTTTTACAAGAGTTTTTTCTTATTGTAAATGGATGTTGAATTTCTCTTTTGGCATCTGTTGATATGATCCTTTTTTTTTTTTCCCTTTAATCTTTTAGTGTGATAAAATATAGTGGTTCTATTCAAAATAAACTATGCATTTTTTGTATAAAGTCAATAACATATCACCTTTTTTGTATTTGCTAATATCTTGCTTAGGATTTTACATTCATGTTCATAGTATAATTGTCTTTTCTCATATTATGCTTGTTGGAATCAAAATTATACTAAAAATGAGCTGAGATGTGAACTCTCTTTTTTATATTCTCTGAAAGAGTTTGTACTGAAATTACTGTTTTCTTGAATGTTTGGTGGAGCTCTTTGTCTATTTGCTATTGAAGGGTGTCCTATTGTGTGGGTGAGAGTAGAGAAAGGAACTTTTATTTTGGGAGTGAAAGTAGCTTAAACAATGAGGAAAATTTACTATCTCACACATCACAAAAAGCCTAGTGGTAGGTGGTTCCAAGATTGGGTAAATCAGCAGTGCAACAGCACTAGGGAGAGAAATTGGTTCTGATCTTTCAGCTGTCATTCTAAGATGTCAGCTCCTTCCCTCATTGTTGCAAGATGGCTGCAGCTGCTCTGGACATCACAGCAACATGGCTAAGGGTGTGGGTTCTGTAGCCAAACCTGGTTTCAGATCCCATAGGTATCTGATATTGGGTAAATTGCTTAACCTATCTGTCATATGGGATGGTAATAGCCCATTACCTCAGAAGTTTAATATTATATGGATTAAATGAATTAGTTTTTTAAACTCTTAGAATTATGCACTTAGAATCATTGTTGCTAAGTCACTTCAGTCGTGTCTGACACTGTGTGACCCTAGGGATGGCAACCCACTAGGGATCCCAGCTCCCCTGTTCCTGGGATCCTCCAGGCAAGAACACTGGAGTGGGTTGCCATCTCCTTCTCCAATGCATGAAATCGAAAAGTGAAAGTGAAGTCTCTCAGTCATGTCCGACTTAGTGACCCCACGGACTGCAGCCTACCAGGCTCCTCCTTCCATAGGATTTTCCAGGCAAGAGTATTGGAGTGGGGTGCCATTGCCTTCTCCACTTAGAATCATAGTAAGCATCCAATAAATTTTAGCATATCTTACTCCATTCTCACATAAGGCAGAAATGAGTCTTTTTCTTTTGTGCTGCATTTATTGAAGCCCCTTAGCAGACTTATTTCACACCTTATGGCCAGATTATGACAACTACCCATTCTTAAACCAGCTATGGAATTGTTTTGATTTGGTTTAGAATAATTTAGGTTTAACCTCTGAGACAGAGGAGTGTCCAGCCTCTCCTAAAACAGTCATCTGATATCACAACAAAATCTGGGTTCTGTTTGCAAGGCTGAAGTTGAGATGGTGATAGTGGGGGCTTTGGGGGTCACATAAAGAAGGGCAGGGTAGGATTCCCCATCCCTACTGGTTCTCCATGATATTGCTTCTAATCATCCCTTAGATTTGCCTAGTACTTCATAGTTTACTTCAGTTCAGTTCAGTTCAGTCGCTCAGTCGTGTCCAACTCTTTGCGACCCCATGAATCACAGCACGCCAGGCCTCCCTGTCCATCACCAACTCCCGGAGTTCACTCAGACTCATGTCCATTGAGTCGGTGATGCCATCCAGCCATCTCATCCTCGGTCGTCCCCTTCTCCTCCTGCCCCCAATCCCTCCCAGCATCAGAGTCTTTTCCAATGAGTCAACTCTTCGCATGAGGTGGCCAAAGTACTGGAGTTTCAGCTTTAGCATCATTCCTTCCAAAGAAATGCCATAGTCTGTTCCTACCATTGTAAAACAACAGAGGTGTCTGTTCCTACCACCTACCNTGAGTCAACTCTTCGCATGAGGTGGCCAAAGTACTGGAGTTTCAACTTTAGCATCATTCCTTCCAAACACTTCTAGAAATCCTAGTCAATTAAAAACTAAAAATTTATAAGAATTTAATAAAGTGACTGATAGAAAATAAAGGTACACAAGCTTTTTTAAAGACTTTTCCTGATGTGGACAACAAGGTCTTTATTGAATATGTTACAATATTGCTTCTGTTTTATATTTTAGTTTTTTTGGTTAGTCTTGTGGGATCTTACCTCCTCAACCAGGGATCAAACCCTCATCCTCTTTGGTAGGTGAAGTCCTTAACACTGGACTGCCAAGGAAGTCCTTGGTACATAAACTTATGGGAGTAGCAATGACTAGTTTGAAATAGACATGATTAAAATATCCCTCTTATTAAAGTGTTTTTTATTCATACTCACAGATTCACAATATTTGAATCCTAACATTAAAAGAGCAAGCAGATGTTCACAACACATGCTCTCCCCAAACCACTTGGCCTACATCCCATTCAGAGGACCCCTTGTGCTATGAAAACTCATCCCCTGGAATGCGCAGTAAAATAGCCAGCTATTTGTATGTCCAGTTCTATTGTGTCTGTTCTTCTTTGTGTTTGGGGACCCATACCTGCTGTATTAAATTCAGATCGTGCAGTGACTTGCTGAATCAGGAGGCACAAGCCACCTGCTTTGGTTGGCAGGTAGCTCCTTCAGCATCCGTGCTCACACTTTGGGGAAGTGAAAACCTGGGGTCGTTTTGAAGACATGATTGCTGTCCATTTATACAAAGGGAGTCACACAAGATTTATTCCTTACAGATCCCAGAAACAGAGTGTATAGAGGGGAACAGAGGCATGCACAATGAACCAGGGGAAGGCCAGTTCTCTGTCCCATGTTACAAATGAGCAAGAAATAGAGAGCAACACAGCAAGCTTGGGGTAGAGGTCACTTCAACACTCAGTGGTTATTTTAAAAGATCCCCACCTCCTAGAGTAATGAAAATAAAAACAAAAACAAACAAATGGGAACTAATTAAACATACACGCTTTTGCACAGTAAAAGAAACCATAAACAAAATGAAAGACAACCTACAGAATGGGAGAAAATAATTGCAAATGAAGCGACCTACAGGGGATTAATTTCCAAAAAATACAAACAGCTCTCAGCTCAATATCCAGAAAGCAACCTGTCCAAAAATGGGGTGAATATCTAAATAGACATTTCTCCAAAGAAGACACACAAATGGCTAAAGTGTGTTGGCACTTTGAAAAGATGCTCAACATCACTAATTATCAGAGAAACGTAAATCAAAACTGTAATGAAGTATCACCTCACTCCTGTCAGAATGGCCATCATCAAAAAATCTGCAAACAATAAATGCTGGAGAGGGTGTGAAGAAAAGGGAACCCTTCTGTGCTGTTTGTGGGAATGTAAATTGGTATAACTACTATGGAGATCAGTATGGAGGTTCCTTTAAAAACTAAAAATAGAGCTGCCACCTGATCCAGCAATCCTACTACTGGGCATATATCCAGAGGAAATCATAATTTGAAAAGATACATGTACCTTAGTATTCATTGCAGCACTGTGTACAGTAGGCAGGACATAGAAGGAAACTAAATGTCCATCAACAGAGGAATGGATAAAGATGTAATATATATATACAAGGGAATATTACTCAGCCATAAAAAGAACAAAATAATGCCATTTGTAGCTACACAGATGGACTTAAAGATTGACAACTGAGTGAAATAAGACACAGAAAGCCAAATATCATGTGATATTACTTATATATGGAATCTTAAAAAAAAATGGTACAAATGATTCTATTTACAAAACAGAACTAGAGTTGCAGATGAAGAAAAACGTGGTTCCCAAAGGGTTAAGGGGGTGGTAAATCAGGAGACTGGGATTGACTTATACACATTACTATATGTAAAATAGATAAATAATAAGCCAGGCTCTTCTATCCATGGAATTTTCAAGGCAAGAATACTGGAATGGATTGCCATTTCCTTCTCCAGAGCATCCCCCCACAGATCAAACCGACACCTCTTTTGTCTCCTACACTGGCAGGCAGATTCTTTACTGGTAGCCTCACCTGGGAAGCCAATGGATAGCACAGGGAACTCTCCTCAGTACTCTGTAATAACCTATGTGGAACAGAATCTTGAAAAGAGTGGATATATGTATATGACAAAGCTATGGTTTTTCCAGTGGTCATGTATGGATGTGAGAGTTGGACTGTGAAGAAAGCTGGGTGCCGAAGA
>SJYV01019142.1:0-30423 GCA_006410875.1 Neotragus pygmaeus
GGATGGACATGTACACAGTGCTGTATTTAAAATGGATAACCAACATGGACCTACTTTATAACATAGGGAACTCTGCTCAGTGTTAAGTGGCAGCCTGGATAGGAGGGGAATTTGCAGGAGAATGAATACATGTATATGTGTGGCTGAGTTCCTTTGCAGTCTACCTGAAGCTATCATAACATTGTTACCTGGCTATACTCCAAAACAAAATAAAAGTTTAATTAAGCAAATGAATAAATAAATTAGAGTTTGAACCGTACAAACCCGTGGTGGATTCCTAGTGACGAGAGGTTTCCTGTGGCCATGCCCTGGAGATGTTGGTGCAGCTGCCGATCCGTGACTTTAGGAACAGCCACCATTTACATTTATGTTGTCATCAAATATCAACAGTCACACTATTTTATAGTCCAGCTCAAGTCACTGAATGAAAAGCAGCTATGTATTTCATCTTCACAAAAATTCTATACATTTACTGTCTTTGAATTATGTACAAACAAAAAAAATCACTTATCCCAGTATTAGAAAATGCACTCATTAGTGAACTGGCTCTTCATGGACATTAAATAAAGGATAATAAACCAAGTTATAAAAATATTCCACAGTCGATAAAGGTTCAGAGGGCTAGTTTCTGTTTTTCTAGCTAACTGGGGGAAGATCTGAAAGCAAAATGAAATATTTTTAAGCAAATATGGTTTGAGCTGATCTTCTGGATAAATTGATGTAAGGAATTATATCCTGTATATAAGTAAGAAGCCCACTGTGCTAATATAAATTCTGTTAGTGGCTCAGTCATGTCTGACTCTGTGACCGCATGGATGGGTCACCCGCCAGACTCCTCAGTTCATAGAATTCCCCAGGCCAAGAATACTGATGGTGGTGATGGTTTAGTCACTAAGTTGTGTCCGACTCTTGCAACCCTACGGACTGTAGCCTGTCAGGCTCCTCTGTCCAGGGGATTCTCCAGGCAAGAATACTGGGTGGGTTGCTATTCCCTTCACCAGGGGATCTTCGTGACCTGGGGATCCAACCCAGGTCTCCTGCATTGCAGGCAGACTCTTTATCATCTTAGTCACACCAGGGAAGTCCATATACAAAATATAAGTGCAATAGTTTATTTAAATGGGCTCTATTCACCTATTTATCCAAGGGGATCTATCTACAAAAATCTGGACACATTAAGGGGAACCGGTCAGCAGTAGTGTGGGGATGGGGTTGATTTTTAAGAAATTTCACTTTTACTTTGTATATGCTTGTCTTCTAACACAAAGATTTTGTATTTGTTTATAAAAATAAAAAAAACAGCAAAATCTTTGAAAATGACCCTCACTCCGTGTATGACATTATTTACGGCAATGAAGCTCTATCATGAAATTGGCTTCTTGCTTCATTCAAAGATGAGTTTCAGATGTTTTTGATGAGTGATGACAGCAGATTAAAGAGAGGGAGAAGATTAAAAAGATTAGTCACAAGGCTTATTAACTCAGATTCTGGTCAGTTTATAAACAAAATGGTTTCCCAGAGCCACTTAGAGAGAAATGTCCCTAGAAATGACTCAGGGCAAAATTGCTTTGGTTTTTATCCTTTTGTTGAAGAATTATTTTGCCACTGGTTTTATGTGTGTAGTGGTAGATTATGTCAGAAGGCTGAAAATAAGATTCATCAAGAAATTTCCTAAAATTGAAACAGAATATTTGGCAATGACTCAACAGTTCTCTCCCCAGTCTGAAGTCACTCTTTTGTTAGCTGTTCCTTCAATATTTGCCTGAAAATAACTATTGGCCACTACTGTGATACACCCAAAACTGTCAGTGAAACACCCAAAACTGTCAGTGAAACACCCAAAACTGTCTGTGATACACCCAAAACTGTCAGTGAAACAAGCAAAACTGTCTGTGAAACCGACAGCAATGCAATATTTAAACAAAATGTTCTGTTTCTTTACTATACTTCAAACATTAAAATTAGCATTTAATTAATACTTGTAAATACTTTAGTCAAACAAAATTGTGACATGTCTGGGATTCGAAATCAAATACCTAGGTCACAGGGGGAATAATATACAATTTACTTACATAAACTGTGTGTTGCCTGAAATTGTTTCTGTGTTGTGATCAGCTTTTAGGTATTAAAATAAAAAAACATCTTCCATTGTATTGTGCTGCATTCTACTCCTAACAAAGTACCTCAACTATGATTGATTAAAAAAAAACCCTCATAATCGATTTCATTTTAAGAAAATCTTAAAGATTGCTTTTGTTCTGAATACTCATATATAAAAAAGTCACATGTCGTAGACGTTCTATTAGATACAGATCTTTAAGTTAATAATTTATTTTAGTTAAGACTAATCCTTTCACATGATAAAATCTTCAAAAGCAGAAACAACTGAATCCAATGAAATTATTTTTCCATACCATGCTGTTCTAGTAACTTATCTGTTCAGAGTAAGTGACTGTGGTGACTTTTTTGTGTGTGTATATTCCAAAATTACATGTGCATATGTGTCAGCAATGGTATGGATTCACATATCTATCTATTCACATATCTATATCTATACATGTCCCACGTGCATATATATATGTGTGTATCAAGAGAGGAAAAAACAGTTGCCAAGATAGACTTTTGTGTGTGAATAAGATGAAGAAACATTTTATGCATGAGGTGAGAATAATTGGATGTGTGTGTGTGTGTGTGTGTTGCCCACAGATACAATACTTCTTTATGGATTCATATCATTTGTTTCATCATTCCTTGGTGGCTCAGAGGGTAAAGCGACTGCCAGCAATGCAGGAGACCTGGGTTTGATCCCTGGGTTGGGAAGATCCCCTGGAGAAGGAAATGGCAACCCATCCTGGTACTCTTGCCTGGAAAATCCCATGGACAGAGAAGCCTGGTAGGCTATAGTCCATGGGGTTGCAAAGAGTCAGACACGACTGGGCGACCTCAGTTTCACTTTTCCTTTCAAACATATTATAATTACCTTCAGTTCCTCCCAACTACAGGACTTCTCAGTTGATTTTTATTTTGGTTATAGCAACAATGCTGTCATTCCTTTATAATACATAGTTCATGTAGATGTGCTCGTATGTATGCATGACAAATTTTAGAAGTTAGACTTTGGAGTCAAATCATTTTAAACCCTGAGAAAGATGTCCAAAATAGCAAAAAAAAAAAAGTTTACACCAAAATTGTACTTCCAAAACAGTGAACGTCTTATTTTCCAATATGCTCATCAGAACTCTGGTTTTGATTGTTTATTACTGCTATTTTTAATGTATTATTTTTACATAATGATCCTTAACTCCTGTGAAAAGAAAATGTGTAGCAATGGCCAGGGTTGATAAATTGTCCAGGATTGCATGTTCACTCATTTATGCAAACTTCCTGTTCTGTATTGTTTGCTATTATGTTTGGTGAGCATTTTATAGTTCTCTTCTGTGATTTTACACCATCCCATTATCTTTAAAAGAGGGTATTCTTATGAGTTTCTTGTGCCTTTGTAGCTTGGATTTGTATCCTTTCCCGATTCAGTATTTATGAGCTTCGGCTTCTACAGTAATATAAAGTGAAGTGAAAGCGAAGTCGCTCAGTCATGTCCGACTCTTAGCGATCCCATGGACTGAAGCCTACCAGGCTTCTTCATCAATGGGATTTTCCAAGCAAGAGTACTGGAGTGGAGTGCCATTGCCTGGTTTATAAATGCCCTATTAAGAGAATTAGAATTAAATTTGAAGCCTGCCTTTAATAGGTATAGACTTTATGATGTGCACTTCTTTATAACTTCTATTCTAAATTTCCTTTTCTATTCTGCCTTTCCTTTACCTTAAAATAGGTACATATTTCTTTACAATGAAAAGTATACTCAAGAAATATATATTCTTGTAAATATTTGCATATTGATTCATATAAATACTTCAAGTGTACACATCCAAATATAGGTTTGTGTGTATATGTATACAATAATCTCAGCTTAGTATTCCAATGTGAGAAAATAGGAAAGTATGCAAAAAAAGTTTAAAATTATTTTGGAAAGAAATTAGATGAGAAGAATCACTGAATTAAAGATTCCATTATAAGTAACTTACATGAAATACGTTAGTAATCTATAAAGTTGTATACTAGTGTTAGTTTTACAATTTTCTTAGTTTATAAAAATGCATTTAATATTTGTTGTTGTTATTTGCTAGCAAGATCAATTTCTCTCTTAATTTTGGCATCAGTAAAAGGTCATTTTCATTTTTCTAGTTTTTAAGAAAGGTACTATACTTCAAATTAGTCTCAAATTATTTTAAATAATTGGAAAAATTCTTAGCAAAGCAGTAACATGGGTAGATAAATGATTGATTGGTTCTGACCCATATAAGACTGAAGAAATCAGGATGGTACCCATAAAACCCACAGTAGCCAAGATTACTAGGGAGACTGTCACATGTAATTCAGAGCAAAAATGAAAATGTACCCCACTTTTCTAGGACTGATAAAGTGTCCAGCACTGCATATTAACTCATTTATGGAAACTTTGAAGCTTGTTATTTTTGCATAGTTAAACTCTATTAGAACAAGCATTTTCTACATTCATTCTTTTAAGAGGATACAATGTGGATTCATATACACAATGAAGATTCAGACAGTACATTCTTTAATTTCAAGAATGAGATCTTGAATGATAAGTGTGTCCTTTGATTCTTAATGCCTTGGGAATGAGGGTATATGATTTGAATGGTTTCATTTGTAGCCAAATATTTGCAGGTAATTGGAGGTAATCTTGGTTGAATATTAAGTCCATGAGAGTTTCCGTAAGTGGCTCAGTCTCCAGGAGCAAACGCTGGCTCCTGAATGGGATAATGTGGGTGTGAAGTGATAGCAGAGTGATTGTTCACAGTGCGTCTCTGCAGGGCTCCCCAGCTCCTGGAGGCCTAGAGATGGGGAGTGAGATGTGTGAATCATGCTGGAATCTGATGCGACATCTTCCTGCAGGCCGGTACTGCAAAACTGAAACACAGGTCTGTTGCTGCCTTTGGCAGTGAGCACACAGCGTTTTGTGAATGAGTTGAGCTTAAGGATCCACCCACGCTGGCTGTACTTTTATTAAGCAGCATGCCCTGCAGGAAGGGGGTCACGCAGGAAAGAGACCAGAGGCTCTGGAGATCTGCAGTGTCTGAAATGCCAGATCCATGAGCACTTGGATCAGCAACGGGTCTCAGAGACCTACGGGAATCCCTCCCTAGAAAGTAAAGATGCTTGTGGCTTCCTTGAAGATCTAACTCTCCGAATGACTGTGGGTTCTTTTCTTTTTTCTAATTAATTTTTATTGGCGTATAGTTGCTTTAGAATGCTGTGCTGGTTTCTTGTGCTCAGTTGCTAAGTCATATGTGACTCTTCGTGCCCCCATGGACTGTAGCCCGCCAGGCTTCTCTGTCCATGGAATCCTCCAGGCAAGAATACTTGAGTGGGTTGCCTTTTACTTCTCTAGGGAATCTTCCCAACCCAGGGATCACACACATGTCTCTTAGCAGATGGACTCTTTACCACTGAGCCACGAGGGAGGCCTGTGCGTTAGTTTCTACTGTGCAGCAAAATTGACTCAGCCACACACACAGCTGTGTCCCCTCCCTTTTGGGTTTTCCTTCCCCATCAGAGCATTAACTGTAGGTCCCTGTGCTATACAGGGTGTTCTTCTTAGCTAGCTGTTTTCACAATAGGCAGCAGCAGTGCACACGCGTCAGTCTTCACCTCCCAATTCCTTTCTTTCTGAATTACCAGTCTATGAGTGACTAGGCACACCTGGGATTAGTTTTCTCCTTAAATGCAGTGTGGTGGGATGGAAAGTGCACCAGCTTGGAAGCAGACATACTGGGCATGATATTGGCTCTGCTCCTTGATAACTAAGAGGCTTTGGGCTAATCCCTGTCCTCACTGCAAATGGGTCATCAGATGATATCTGGCTGTGTGTGTGTGAAAGAGAGAGAGAGAGAGAGAGAATTTGGGAGAAATTGTATGGAAACCACCTAGAGGATTTGTTTAAGCAGGTTGGTAGGTTAGCCTACGAGCTGGCTCCCCATGAGAAGCCGCTTGAATTCTTGGCATGTTGTGTGGAACATGGGGTTGGTCTGCCCGCTTTCACATGTGAGCCAGAGACCTCACTTGGCCAGGAGTTGGGATACAAACCAGGTACTCGCTCAGCACCACGGACATGACTCAGAGGCAGCCTCAGCAGTAACATGTAAAATGTTAGTAGTACAATATTTCTGTATGCTAAGGCTCATGAAAGAAACAACTCCTTTGTGTAATTCTGAGTCCCTGACAGACCAGGCAAACAAATAGTGGAAGAATATAAAACAAACACTTAAAAAAAAAATTGACGTATAGTTGCTTTACAAAGCTGATTTACTTCTCTGCTGCACAGAGAAGTAAATCAGCTGCATGTACACATACATTCCCTCCCCCTTGAACCTGTCTCCCACCCACCATCCAGGCAAGCTAATAATCTATTCAGAACATCTGTAGACATCTGTCATAGGTATGTGAATAAATTGCGATAAAATATGTAGGGTCTGGTAAAGGAAATCTTGAGAGGAGAATTTTCATGTTACTTATGTTACTTTCTTTTTGTGAACATTTTTTCAATTTTATAGATAATTTAAACATTTCCAGAAAAAAACAATGTAGTTCAATTTGTGCACTGATGATTATGGGGTTTTCAGAAATGTCTTACAATTTATTTATTTATTAAAATTCACTTAGCTTTTTCTCTAGAACTAAACCCTCATAATCAGTTACTTGACAGATTCTTTTTTTCTTCTATATTTTAGAACTAGTTCTTCCACTGGAGACCTGTTCCCTTGTTTGGGTTTGTTTAGTTGAGAGAGCAGAGCTCGGTTTTGTTCTGCCTGTCTGTGTTTGCTTCTCCCTGGGAGAGTCCCTAGAAGGATTGTCCTGGAGAGAAGCTTTATCACGTGAATATCTATGTCCTCAGCTTTCCTGCAGAATGTTGTATTGAATGAGCTTGAGGGAAAAGTAGGGGGCTGGTGCTGCAGAGCAGTGACCCAGGGTGCTCGTGAACGGCCGGGTGGGGACTGGAGGGGCCTGCTTCCTGCCCCTGCCCCAATCCTGGGCGTGTAGCTTGTTTAATA
This sequence comes from Neotragus pygmaeus, assembly GCA_006410875.1. Lineage (NCBI taxonomy): Eukaryota > Metazoa > Chordata > Mammalia > Artiodactyla > Bovidae > Neotragus > Neotragus pygmaeus. Next base: position 7,134 of record SJYV01019142.1, read on the forward strand.
AACTAGGCTATTAACCTCCGTCAGCAGGAAAGGTGGGCAGCATTGGTACACACTAACACAGCCAGCCCCCGATGCAAGGTGGATCTAAAAAATACCCTGTTCAGATAAGAACTAGTTTTCTCCTGCAGTAACAAGACACTTGGCTTGTGAAACCTTGAACAGTCCCCAAAGCCAATTTTCATGAGACAGTGATGCCTCGAAATCTTGTTCTCCCTATTTCTGCTGCTTCTGTTCCTTACACAATTGCAGCAATACATTCACTTCAATGGGACATGTTTTTGTTCTTAAACCTTGTGACGGTAAACCTGTGGATGCTCTTGGTTTGAGCCTGCATTCTAACAAGCTGCTCCATGCGATGTGGATTCAGGATGCTCTTTGAGACAGAGAAGATGGAGTGGTAGTTGGTGGTGTGGGGGGTTCAAGGCTGGACGGTGACAATTCCAGTCACTGGCCGTGAAATCTACATCTGACACTTTCTTTAATTTCAGGGTCTCACAACTTATATCGCTTGCATGATGAACCTTAGAGTCACTCACCAGCCCTGGGCAGGGAGTCTGGCCAAGGGAAGGGTACCTGGCCTAGCTGAGCTGTCACGTGGTGGGACTTCTTTAGTTCATGGCCGAGACTGCTCTAGGAGGGTGTCAAGCAGACACACAGGGTGCATGGCACAGTCCCCGCCTGCCTGTCCCAAGGATCCGAGTCCCGTCACTGTGATCAGCCCCATGTGTATCTACTGCTAAACCACAGCTCTCATCACAGGGAGCCTAGCTCTCCCTGGGGGCCTGTGCTATGCAGTGAGCCTCTGATACAGCTGGGTTCCAGACACTGAACCTGATGTGGGGCTCTGTGTTCCAAGGGGTGAATGTGGAGAGTGGTCTCTGAAGTCCCTGGAAGCTGAATGAGCTGAGAACTAAGGATTTACCCCCCAAAGAGGAGTTTCAGAGATTTCTTTGGCAAGTCCCATCTCTTGCGATGCTGGACAGAGGCAGCCCCAGTGCGTGATCAGCCGTGCCATCACCAGGGTGAACAAAGGACGCATGGGAACCAGTCTGCTCGGTACTTCTGTGCAGTGTTTAATAAGTGACTTGAGACACTCGGCACTTTACTATAACTTAGGCTTTGTGTCAGATAAATTTTGCCCAGCTGTAGGCTAATGTAAATGATCTTAGCACCACATCTAAGGTAGGCTGGGAGAAGCTTTGATGTTCCTTAAGATAAGGGCACTGAATGCATTTTTGATTTAGATTTCCAAATTATGATAGGTTTATCAGAATATAGACAGCATATTAAAAAGCAGAGACACTACTTTCCCAACAAAAGTCTGCCTAGGCAAAGCTATGGTTTTTCCAGTAGTCATGTATGGATGTGAGAGTTGGGCTGTAAACAAAGGTGAATACCGAAGGACTGATGCTTTTGAACTGGAGAAGACTCTTGAGAATCCCTTGGACTGCAACGAGATCCAACCAGCCCATCCTAAAGGAAATCAGTCCTGAATATTCAATGGAAAGACTGACGTTGAAATTGAAACTCCAATACTTTGACCACCTGATGCAAATAACTGACTCATTTGAAAAGACCCTGATGCTGGGAAAGATTGAAGGCGGGAGGAGAAGAGGATGACAGAGGATGAGATGGTTGGATGGCATTACCGACTCAACAGGCATGAGTCTGAGTGACTCTGGGAGTTGGTGATGGACAGGGAGGCCTGGTGTGCTGCAGTCCACAGGGTCACCAAGAGTTGGACATGACTGAGCAACTGAACTGAACTATCAGAATATAACCCCATTATAAGCTGAGGANTACCGACTCAACAGGCATGAGTCTGAGTGACTCTGGGAGTTGGTGATGGACAGGGAGGCCTGGTGTGCTGCAGTCCACAGGGTCACCAAGAGTTGGACATGACTGAGCAACTGAACTGAACTATCAGAATATAACCCCATTATAAGCTGAGGAACATTTGTATTTCTAACATTAGTGCATTTCATGTAACAAACTACTGGATTTAGCTTTCAATTTTGTAGAAGTTAGATTCACAATTGAGGAAGTCTCAGTTTAAAAATATACTTTGTCAAATACCACAGTGAAATAAATTTGCATATCATTTCAGGTTTTCAAAGTATTTTCTTAATGTGACTGAGCCCTGAAATAAACTCCAGGGGTCTCTGTCTAATCCCTTCCTGTGCCAAAGAGGATAAGATTTAGGGCCCTGCATTGCTGATCACGGCTGTGCTGAAATTTGGATGAGCGTTAAATATCCTAAACCTTAGATGAGAAAATAAAGCAGAAAGCCTTTGTGTTAGTCTAAAGTAGCACAGGGCTTATCTCAAATCTTAACATGGAGAAGTGGCATACCTGGGGGAAAACAGACTGCAGAGAGATCCTGATAGAAAAACCCCACTAATGGATTTTGCACTGGAAAGAAAATTTCTGGATCCTTATCACTCAGGTAGAGATGAAGTTGATAACATAGAAGACTCAAGAGCTAAGGAAGAGAACACTGGGGCAAAGAACTTACAGTCATACCTAGGAATGGGAAATGCTGTTATTATGTGGATGTCACGTGTAAACGAAATTGTTTTCATTGTCATTACAGAGACACATCAAGACAAAGTTATTTCATGCTTGGGGGCAAAATCTGCTTAGGTTTTTGTTTCCAATAGTGTATTATAGACACTGTAATTGTGAAATCACTTTCTCAAAATAGCTTGATGCACAGAGAGGAAAAGAGGATAAGTGGAATTAAGTTTTGGCACATTTGTTTGGAATGAAATTTGGGAATTCCCCCGCCCCCCCTTCCCTGGAGACACTTTGACAAGAGAGTAGTGTTTAGCTGAGAATAAACTCTCTGAGGAAAATTCTGCCTAGTGCAAGCTAAGACAGAGCGAGTTAAACTAAGTCACCATAACTGCATGCGCTNCACTTTGACAAGAGAGTAGTGTTTAGCTGAGAATAAACTCTCTGAGGAAAATTCTGCCTAGTGCAAGCTAAGACAGAGCGAGTTAAACTAAGTCACCATAACTGCATGCGCTCCTCTCTGGATTCTGGGGAGAAGGAAACTATGTGCTGACCATGATGTGAGCAATGATAACGTTTAAAGAATATGAGAGTTTTTTTAAAGATGTGAGCCTCTTATGAAGAAAAGGTGTAAGTAAAAGCAAATGCAACGGTTTAATTGCTGTGTATATGAAGACACACATAGACAACCTATAGCAATAATATTATATTTGTAAACACAGCAGTTGATAACAATACTTAGTATCACTGCACATTTCATGTATGTACAATATATATAACAAAATTAATACTTAAATATTATATACACACACAAACAAATATATAGTTGTTCAGTCACTAAATATTGTCTGACTCCTTATGCCCCATGAACTGCAGCACACCAGGCTTCCCTGTCCTTCACTGTCTCCTGGAGTTTGGTCATACTTATGTCCGTTGAGTCGCTGATGCCATCCAACCACCTCATCCTCTGTCATCCCCTTCTCCTCCTGCCCTCAGTCTTTCCCAGCATCAATCAGGGTCTTTTCCAATGTGTTGGCTGTTCACATCAGGTGGCCAAATTATGTATATGTATGTGTGTGCATATATACATACACTTAAATTTATTTTTCTCTCCAAATACCTAGAATGTATTGTAGTACTTGGAGTTACAAACACCTTCAGCTAACAAAACTGTAACAGTTTCTTTATATCTCCTGTGTAGAAATAGAAATAGAGATTTTCTTCCCACCATATATGGAAGTAAATGTAAACTTTTCAGTGTACTCTGGTAGGAAAAAACTTTTGGTCATTTTAAAAACTATATATATACATATGCATAAAACTGCCAGAACAGGAAATACGATTATAGCAAGTGCATCCTTCAGAGCTGTGACACTGTGTGGGGAACCCCTGCCTTTCCTGGGGGTGACGCCCCAGCATTGCTGGCCCAGAGAGCCACACACAGGGCAGAGCAGACTGGCTTTGTGACCTGGTAGTCAGTTCTCTTAAACTGTTAATTTCCATGATTCAAGCATTTGATCTTTTAAAAATGTGTTCATTCTTTCTGGCTGATCTGGGCAAACCTGGCAGTATTGTGATGGGTTAATGATTCAGGAGACCCTCTCCACAAGCTTCCACTGTCTCCATCTCCCTCATCAGCACACACAGTCCTTCTGGGAGGGAATGAGTCCACACGCCTCTCCTTCCACTGTCTGACCCCACTTGGAGTCTACAAATGAAAAAAGGCTATCTTTCACAGTTTTTCACAGAGTGGCAAAGGGTCCCGCTCAACCACTGCTGCCAAAACATTTCAGAGAAGGGAGGATCCTCTTTGTCTTCCGGTAGAGATGCAGTTTGTTGATATGCATTTGCATGTGCATGTGCATGCACATATTTAGTATACCTATATGTACACACACAGCCGTGAAAAGCTGTGAAGTGAAAATCACCAGCAGAAATTGTATAGAGCTTTCTTTTTATCAAGAAGTGGCAGGGCTACAGATCCTGTGGACAGAGGAGCCTGGTGGGTTCTAAGGTCCTAAGGGTCCATAGGGTTGCAAAGAGTTGGACACGACTGAAGTGACTTAGCACACATCACAGGGATACTAGAAATCCTTTGACATTCTCAAAATGTATAGATGTTCATGTAAGAGAGGCACGATCCTTTCAGAAGATATTTCAGATAGCTGTCTGCCTCCCGCACAGAATCCTAATGACATAGTTAAATAGACGTTACTCAGCTGTGTTTTTTCCCTCCAAGATTTTCAGTTCTTCTTTTCAAGAGCTCTGTCCCATTACATAACTAATAACACATATCAATCTTCATAGATGTTTTAAAACACTGATATTTCTGGAGTATGTACATTGTTTTAAAACAATTTCAGCACATGGACTAAATTAATCATAGGGAAATTTTCTAGCTGACTATAGGAAAAATACATCATTATATTTGTACATATTTGTGCATCCACAGAAATGTAGCTAGAAATACAGATATCTTCTGGGTGTAGGAGCTTTTTATTTCTGAAATTAGTGTAGAAAACCATTTCCAAGTGACACCAGTAAATCATGTAGGTGTTTCTTTTTACATGCCCAAATGGTGCAATGGTAAAGAATCGGCCTGCCAGTGCAGGAGATGAAGGAGACACGGGTTCAATCCCTGAGTGGGGAAGATCCCCTGGAGGAAGAAATGGAAAGCCACTCTAGTATTCTTGCCTAGAAAACCCATGGACAGAGGAACCTGGCGGGCTATAGTCCTTAGGGTCCATTGAACACGACTGAGCATGCACACACTCACTCATGCACACTCTGTGTTCCCGCTTGGAAGGCAGATAGGAAACTAACTCCTAGTGAGCTCAAGACAATCGGACAAATGCCCTGACTTGCAGACACACAGCACCCACATGACTACAAGATGTTCTGATCTTTCTTCATGTAACATTGATCACTTCCCTTGTTCTCTTGGGTATATAACTTGTCGTTAAGTGAATAGAGCACAACCACATGTGAAATCTTTTCTGAGGCTTTTGTTAATGTGGAAGTTTACCAAGTGTTTTACGTCTAGACACTTCTGGTCTAAGAATTACAGCCTATAATTGTTAGGAACTCAATGTTGGGCTATAATAATGTGAGCAAACCGAATGACTACATCAGTTCCTTCTTAAGTCAAACCAGACTCAAACCAATGTGATAAGAGCTTTGGGAAGGGGAAGACAGGCAGTACATACGTACCACGTCTGCACTTGTAATAGCCTAGTATACAAAAAAGACTTGTAGCTTTAATTTCTTATTAATAACAGTGAGGACTTTCAAGTATAGTAGCTTCAAATATCTTTGCTGCTGTGCCAACCATGTAACATACAAACTGTTTTTAAAATAAAAGTTTAAAGAAAGTATTGCAAAGTATTTAACTTGGTCTTTGCCAAGAGAAGTTAAATGAAGATGTGATCATGAAGGTTACAATCTGACACATTATTTTAGCAGTGAAATTATGCAATCGTTTAAATATATGTAAGACCCATGTATGTATATGGCCTATACATTGTGATAAGGTCTATCATTGAAATTGATATTGTGAGTAGATTTGTAACTTTTATATCAATGTTTATAAACAATATGTTCAGCAGAATAGACAAAGAAATGAACTAGATACTATTTTAATTTAGGAGTGCACCTCTATTGAGTGGAATTGTAATTTCCTCATTATTTTATGTGAAACAAGCTATGCTCACACCATAGCTTGTTTCTGCTGAGCTTCTCACTAAATTTCGTACTATTCTTCTTCCAGCTTCACCACATCTAATACTCAAGATTACTGCATTGATATCAGCAATTTGAGTATGTTGAATGATAGTGTTCAGTTCAGTTCAGTCCCTCAGTCACGTGCGACTCTTTGCGACCCCATGAATGGCAGCACGCCAGGCCTCCCTGTCCATCACCAACTCCTGGAGCTTACTCATACTCGTGTCCATCGAGTCGGTGATGCCATCCAGCCATCTCATCCTCTGTCATCCCCTACTCTTTCTGCCCCTAATCCCTCCAGCATAAGGATCTTTTCTAATGAGTCAACTCTTCACATGAGGTGGCCAAAGTATTGGAATGTCAGATTCAGCATCAGTCCTTCCAATGAACACCCAGGACTGATCTCCTTTAGAATGGACTGGTTGGATCTCCTTGTGGTCCAAGGGACTCTGAGGAGTCTTCTCCAATACCACAGTTCAAAAGCATCAATTCTTCATCACTTAGCTTTCTTCACAGTCCAACTCTCACATCCATACACAACCACAGGAAAAGACATAGCCTTGACTAGATGGACCTTTGCTGACAAAGTAATGTCTCTCCTTTTGAATATGCTATCTAGGTTGGTCATAACTTTCCTTCCAAGGAGTAAGCATCTTTTGATTTCATGGCTGCAATCACCATCTGCAGTAATTTTGGAGCCCCCTAAAATAAAGCCTGACACTGTTTCCACTGTTTCCCCATCTATTTGCCCTGAAGTGATGGGACCAGATACCATGATCTTAGTTTTCTGAATATTGACCTTTAAGCCAACTTTTTCACTCTCCTCTTTCACTTTCATCAAGAGGCTTTTTGGTTCCTCTTCACTTTCTGCCATAAGGGTGATATCATCTGCATATCTGAGGTTATTGATATTTATCCTGGTAATCTTGATTCCAGCTTGTGCTTTTTCCAGCCCAGAGTAGCATGCAATGTTTTGGGTCTGTTTCTAAGTAAAATTCATTCTAGTAATTTCCTGAGAGATGGAAGAATAAACTTGTTCAATTCTGAAACTCACATTTCTACCAAGTGAATATGTACTAAGAATATAGAAGGGCTGCCCCAAATTGTCCTCACTTTACTTTAAAATCACTCAACTTTGACAGGCATGCTCTGTCATACTCTGTCAGACAGCTTCATGTGAGAGGGGGGTCCCTTTCTCCAAGTAGGAAATATAGTAAATGAGATTCTATAGGACAGCAGGCATGCAACTAGAAAAAGGCAGAGACAGATTTACCATGGGGGCAGAAAGAGATGTTTGGACCTACACTACATTAAGCAGTCAAGTCGCTCAGTCATGTCAGACTCTTTGCAACCCTATGGACTGTAGCCTGCCAGGTTTCTCCATTCATGGGATTTTCCAGGCAAGAGTACTGGAGTGGGTTGCCATTTCCCTATCCNGGGACAACAGAGGATGAGATGGCTGGATGGCATCACTGACTCGATGGGCATGAGTTTGAGTGAACTCCGAGAGTTGGTGATGGACAGGGAGGCCTAGCGTACTGCAATTCACAGGGTCGCAAAGAGTCGGACGCAACTGAGCGACTGAAGAGTTAGACTAACTGCATGGAGGGGCTGAATGGAGTGAAAGGAGTCCAGCATGTGTCCCATGTTTCTGATCTGGTGACTGGATTAATGGTACCATTACATGAGACTAGACTCACAGAAGATGGAACACATTTAAGTGGGAAGATGATGCAAATAAGATATAGAACTCAGACTTTAGCAAATGTCAGTTAAGTGAGTTTTCTGGACCTTACTCTATACAGTTTTAACTAGATAAGTCAGACTTTGGAACCTTGGCTTCCTGCCTATAAAAGTTAACTGGTTTCTATAAGGATAAACCTGTGACCTCAAACTAATCAACACCCACCGTAACCAGCTGGATTAATCAGACACAATTATTTATTACTATGATATAAAAGGAAAATGTCACCCCCAGCTGAAGGTCACGATGAGAGAAGGATAAAGATCAAATGCAGTATCTAGAGTTATTTAGGCTCTTCTGCTACAGACTTGAGACAGGCATGACAGATGGGGTATGTTTGCTGCTGCTAAAGAAATTCCACAGGCACACGAAATATAGCTGGCTTTTGATACCTGGCTTTGATGTTTCCAGGAACTCATTTAGCAGTGCTGGAATATCTGGCAGCTTATAGATTCCTTCAAATATGTTACAAGGTGATGAGAATCAAAGCCATGGCATGTATAATACCAAAATATGCTGTGAAAGCAGTGTAGTTATTAAACTTCTGAGGACTATGTACTCTTTCTGCTTTAGACGCATAATAACTGTCATTTATTCTGTCACTAAGATTTTTGCTAACACTGACTTGAATACATAGCAGGAAGTTATTTGGGGAGGCAATAAAAATTATCTATCTTTGTATGTTGCCTACATACAAAGCAACATCTTTCACTGTTTACCAGAGGTTAAATTTTTCTACTTAACTTCTACAGTATGACTTTGGGTCCTGGTAACAACTGGGTTTTCCCCCTTGGTATCCAGAAGTAGTTATAAATACAGACATACCTACAAATCAGAACTCAGAGTTTTGTTTTTAACGCTTTAACATTAAAATGTTACTTTGCGTATGACCCTCAGTAGTTACAAGCAAGCTAAGAATCAAATGTTGACTTGCAATTAAATCTGCCCACCTCTAAGGAGACCCTGATTTATTCCAGGCAGGACTGCTGAGACTTAGAGCACCCTGTAAAACAATTAACATTAAACCTGGATGATATATTTACCTCAAAAGATTTGAGGATAGGTAAAAATATTTCCCACTTTAAGATTCAACAGGGCTTCCAGTGTCCAGGGATCAACTTTCTTAGAGCAAACTTCTAGCTGCGTGTGCGGCTCTCTTGGTCCCTCCTAGGACATCTTGGAAACAGGTGAATGAGACGGCAGTAAGTTAATGAGTGGATTTATCCACACAGTGGATAATCTGTGTGCTAAACCACATGCTTGATTTACAAATTGTCAGACATCTAATCTGTGGTGTTAAAGTGATTCTAGAAGTGAACACAGTGAAATAAAAATGAGAGGATAACAAATAGGAGAAAGAAGGCAGGCAGGTAGGCTGTCTATATGAAAGGATACCTTGTTAAATTTTAAGTTTTATAATTCTATATTATCCAAAAGCATGTGGGGAACTAAACAGACACTAACAGTTTATTCTCAAAGAACTCTGTAACAGGACACGGCCCAGATCTGAGTACACCTAAGTGTTTCCGAAACCCCTAACAAATCATAAGCCCTCTCTACCTCAGGCAACCCCTGAAAGCAGCTTCTCTGGTGGCTCAGAGGTTAAAGCGTCTGCCTGCAACGCAGGAGACCTGGATTTGATCCCTGGGTCAGGAACATCCCCTGGAGAAGGAAATGGCAACCCACTCCAGTATTCTTGCCTGGAGAACCCCATGGACGGAGGAGCCTGGTGGGCTACAGTCCACAGGGTTGCAAAGAGTCGGACACGACTGAGTGACTTCACTTTCACTTTCTTCACTTTCACCTGAAGAAGAGAACCTACTAAAATACTGTTATGTTGGGCTTTTTCTTAAATTACAAAATTATCAGTTCAAAGCAAATAATTCAAGAGAACTTTTTAATAATATGTGGATAAGCCTAAAATCTTTCATAAATAAAAATTATATTCTGAGATCAGAAGATCTTGCAGCTGTCTATTTATGGAGGCATGGGCCTAAATTTCATACCCTGAAGACATCAAAAATGTCACACAGCCTTAACTATTCTCCCGGCTCAGTCACATGTCCTGAGACTCTCAGAAGGTAACTTAAGTGAGACATCTCAATCATGGCCTGAAGAGGAAGTGAAACAATTTCTATAAGAACAGCTGGGATAGGAAACATATAGCAGATTAAAAAGAAATGTATCATGTCTTATACTACCTTAAATTATGTAGTTATCACTTTTTATGAAGATTAGTAAACATCCCCTTGTCAAGTGAAGTATTTTTAAAACAAGAGGTTTCTAATCTCAAAGTAGAAAATAAAAAATGTCTGCCATGTACTCAACTGATTAAGTTCTGTGGTTATGAAATCTGACAATACTTAAAAGCAGGCTGAATTTTACTTATAAAACTTTTCTACATAATTATAAAATCAATTGTAGCAAACTGCTTAAAAATTATTTTCAAATATCAATTTAGAACTTGTTTACTCATAAATGAAATACTAATTATAAATAATCATAAAATTTATCTCCTAGTAGCCCCTAGACTAGGTACAATCTATTAGTTTAATTCTGAGTTGACTTTTAAATTTATAAATAACTTCTTTAGAGAAAGGTTTTTATTTAAAATTTTGCGTGTAGCTGATTCACTTTGTTGTGTAGCAGAAATTAACACAATACTGTAAAACATTTAAACTCCAATAAAAAAATAAAATTTTGCCTTTCCCCCCAGTTAGTACAAACTAATTGATAAATGACCAAATTAAAAATTATTTTTTAGTAACAAATTAATTGTGGAACACTTTACATAAGTGGCATTATTTACTGATGAGTGGCAGCATTTGGACAATGATAACATCAGAAAGCAAAGTGCCCTCCATTCAAAGATGTCTCTTTTATTACCTTGGAAGGCACACCTAGTATTTCTCCTGTGCTTATTTTTATTCTTGCAATGCCTGGAAATGAAAGAGCGAAGCCAGGTGACAGTCAGAAACCAAAGACCAACCGCAGCAGGAAATTATTTAGAGTAGTTTGTGCCATTTGCCCTCCCTATGCCCAGATCAGCTGCAGGAACTGTGAAGAACACAGGGTGCAGGCAAGACTCTGAAAGTTCACTGCAAGCAAAGTTCACTCTTGGACCCTACCCCTGCCATTCTTCAGTGACTATTCAGTGCTGGTAAAAACTTAGAGCAAAGAAAATCACACAAACTTTATGGCTATATGTCAAATGAGAAGGCAACAGTTTTAAGAAGTTCTTAATCCAAAAAGGGGAAAAAATTAACGAAGAGAAATTCCTGTAAATGTGGCCTAAACTATTTTCCAATCATTATGAGAAGTGCTAGGTTTCAACATAAGACTATTCACAAATCCGTCCTTATGCTCGGAGGCAACAGCACCAAAATAAATGATATCTATTTGCATACAGAATACAAATTTCCCAAACTCTTTCTCAGACAACTTAGTCATGAGGGATTTTAATGCACTCCTTACACATTTCGTGGCACACACATTCACAAATCACTGGTTTCTGTAGAACATGAAACAGAACAGTTGCTCTAGCATTCTCACTCTCATAACACGCTTAGCCTTTCATTGTGATGACCATGCAAAGGTTCTTTACTGGTCAAGTGGGTGTTACCAGTAAGTAAACAGCACCGAGCAGAGAAAGATCGAGGAGACAGACTTATTTTGTTGTGTGGTCACAGCAAACAGAAGTGCTTCGTTAACTCCCTTCTGTGCTTGTCTTAGCAACACCAATTGGCTAGGGCAGCAAGGAAACCTGGAATTTTCATAATCAGAAGTTTATTAATATAATCAACTTTCTAAAATGAGCTCCTGCTCACAGAATTAGTCACATTTATTTAGCACAACACTACTATTTTTGCACAAATCAAATATAAATCAAACTACCAAGCTCAGTAAGTATAATTTATTTTTACATAAAATCCTTCATTTTTGAAGATCTCAGAAACTATCCCTTAAAATTTCAAATCCTCCTATTAACAAGGAATTAATCTACATTAGAAATTTGAGGCTTTCAGCTAATGTGTTGGGGATTGGGCTGGATTATGTTTAACACTTACAGGGATTTTATAAATAGAGGCAAGTCTGTGCAGTATGATCCCTGGTCCCTAGAAAGCACTGCCATAAATAATCTATAAATATAAAAATAACATTTTGTTTTGCTACAGGAGTCCCTTCATATCTAAAAACATGACTTGCTTGCTCCTAGAAATGGTGAACTTTACTTAGAAATTATTTTATTCTTCTGTACAGTTTCTGCTGACGGTGTTGCAAAGTGCAAGTTCACCTCAAGATCTTAAGCTGTTACCTACGGATTTCAAGCCCAGAGTGAAACACAAAATGGCTCAACCCTCAGCACTCTGCTATCTTCCAAAGATTAAAACATCATTCATATTCACTTCCTTTTAGCTTAATATTCTCACTTTTATTTAAAAGAGAAATTCTACTGCTTTTACAAAAACAGTTTCTTGTAAAACTTACCAATGTCCAATCTGAACCAGCCTTACAAAAAATTTTTCCAGAATAACCAAGAATCATCTTGTAACTCAAAAATAAGCTTTCCTTTCACAAGAAGCCAACTGCAACTAACAGGATACTGGTAATTATCAAAGGGTACTGACCTAGGTTAAGAGGATCTCAGGTCCTAATTTTAAATGTGAAAAAAATTATCTTTTTGACAAAGTATGCAGAATCTGGTGGTCTCAAATCGGGGGATAAGATACAAGAGGCCACAGGCAAACAGTCACAATCTTAAATGGCTGCATTTTATTCAAATTCCCTAAGTAGGCAAGGTTTGTAAGGGTTATCTACTGCTTCACACCCTTTAGAAATAGTCCCCAAACCCAATATGAAACTAAGAATCACTAAGATCAAAGATGCACCCAGAAGAAATTTATGAATTTACCTTTGCTTTATGGTAGAATGCAAAGCTAGAATCTAGAAATTCTAGTCTAACAATAGGGAGTAGTTTTACAGGAAGAGAGTAATCACTCAAAAGTTCCATTTTCTGCACGTTCATATATGCAGAATCAAGTTTTAAATGTTGAATGGAATTATTATTTTTTTCTATTTATAATAAAAAGTAAAAGCTTTAGAGTCAACACAACAAGAAAATGTATAATGTATCATGCAATTATTTTTAGGAACTATCAGATAACCTTGTAGGTTATTTCCTCCAACTGTCTGATTTAAAAGTTAAACATCTTTGCTCTCTACAAGATTCATTTTCATGACCATGAATATATCAGGAACAGACTGACCCCAACCTGAAGCCAGGTGACAGCTGCTTCAAAAAGTCTAATCTGCTTACTGACAAAACCAGAAAGGGAATAAATGAATGATTGCTATTGATTCCCATGAAGGCGCTCCACAGACCCAGTAACTTCCCTGGATTAGTATAGACAGAAGCCAATTAGCTTTATTTCATATGTAAATAGCATCATAAAGAGGTACAGAAAATAATTCACTGGATTGCTTTCTCCAGAAGCACAAGGCACACATTTTGAAAGTCACTTCAAACACAGTTCTTGCTTATGGAGCTCTCTCTTTCTCTTCGGCACGAATTTTTTAAATAAATTCAAACTCATCCAGCTGTGTATATTCAAGAAATACCAAAAAGTCACAAGGCATAGTAAGTTTCAGCTGTTCTCCTCTCTCTGTGTTATCAATAACACATAATGAGTTAGTTCATACATCATCACAGCTGTGCAGGCCAGAGCTAACTTGGCTAATTTAACTATTCCAGTAGAGTTCAGTCAGGAGCTTGGTCTACTTTAGATAATCCACTCTGCGAGTCATATAGAAAAGAACAGCATGTGCTCTTCATTATCACTAATAAGCAATTCTTCTTTCACACAGTTCCTGTGAAGTCTTCTAATGGTACTGTCCCTTGGACAGTTTTTTCAAAAACAGAAACTTCTAAGAGCAATGGCAATCAAAATCACTCAAAACTAATGAACTACAGCTATGACAACACTCTAGGCTTAAGCCCCCCAAACTTCTTTTATCAATGTTTTAATTCTAAAGAAGAGAAAAGAACACTATCTTCCGACAAAAATTAACCATGGAGTCAGTGTTTGCAACTTTCTTCTTCAGCCTTCCCTTTTCCAGGAAATTCAGAATTAGAAATAATCACTGGTCATATTTTCAACTATAGGTTATCTCCAAAATAAGGTCAGCACAGTGCCTCCTCCTTATGGGTGATAGTAACTAGAAGACTATTCTGGCACACTTTAAAATGAATGTAATGTGAAAACTAATGGCGATCTCAGTTGCTAAAGGGAGATTTGCACATCCTCCACAATGGTATTCTGCATAGTTAGTGAGACCCTTTTAAAACCGCTTAGTCCTGCCATTTAGTTATCATTTTCTACTAAGGATGAATGCCTAAACTGTCAAAGACTATGTTTTCTTAATGGAAAACACAACATGTTTTCGATGTTGTTTTCTTAACTGTGTATTTGGATTTAGAAATTCTCCAAAGCTCATCCTGTGTGCAAAAGAAGCCTCAGCAACTAAATACGGGGAGTTCATACATACAACTAGTTTTCAGTTGATGTTGCAGATGTACAAAAGCAGTGAGAAAGCAAAGTGGAATAATATAATTTGGAGTGAAGGCAAAATTGGAAAAGAATAGTTAAAATAATTTCATTATAATGAACCAAATAAGCACTTTTATTATTGAAATCCCATTTTCATACGTGTTTTTAGTAGTTAAGTATCCTAATAGGTGGAAGGTACCTGTGAACTTATCTAGCTCAACTTTCCTTCCATTCACTCTTAAGAATAAAAGAACACTGCACATCTCATTTGAGTTAAGTCAGATGTTAAATCCATTTGCAAAAACCAAAGAATTTCATCCACACAGTTTGAAACTATGAACTCTTATCTTTGCTACAGACGCAGAACTATGAACTTTCCCCAAGTTCCACACAATGAACTATTATGGGTATAGTATATAAGAATGATTTACCAAGTCATATAAACTGCTGAAAACAAGTGGGATAAACAACTGCCATTCATTATTCCTGAATCCAGAGACTGCCAGGTTCGACTTGGGCATATACACAGCTGAACACACACTTCCTGGTTATGTGCAATCTGCACAGATAGACCAGCTTTACAGGCCTGACCACAGAGATTAATAACTTTAGCCAAATAATGTGGTAACCATGTGAACCTGGGCTGCTCCAGCTTGTTTGTGAATCTCTCAGCAAGGCTCAACATGCCGTTATCTGCATCTTGTTGCCAGGAAACACAACATCGCTTTGGAATACAAGGAAATCCAGGTTGCAGTGACCACAGGTCAACTTCCCAAAAACCCATTTTTGACACTTAGCTATCTACAATCTTACAACATTTCTTACTGTAGTCCATGGCGAACTTCACTTTACTAATAATTAACAGTACTTTTGGCTATTTTTATCAGGGCAGGACCACTTACCACCAGTAACAATACAGTGCCAGCAATAGTAACTATAATGATAATTCTCTCAAACTATTCCTCTAAAGTGTCAAATAAATACTTACTTCCTTTAAACTGGGTTGGAAATCAAGCACTCACTGTAACCACTTGATAACTGATCCAACAATGAATGCATATGGGCTTTCCTCTATGTCTATTTTTCAGTAAAAAAAAAGTCTACCAAAGGATAAAATACTCAATATGCTGCTGTCCTAAGAGTTCCTCGATTTTCTGGGATCAAAATACCTGTCTTGTCTTGCTCATGGTAAGAGAACATAATGTGTTGGACAATAATCCTGCTAGTTTCTTCCCAACCAATTCAAACAGACAGAAACTTAATGTACCAAGATGCTCAAGTACTCAGCAGACTGGAAATCTGCTTCATAAGAGTGAAGTGGGAGGCCACTGTTATGCACAGTTTTGCAATCTGGAGATGGAAGGATTAGAGTGGCTTTGAGAGTATATAAAATTAATTACCCTTGACATACCAATTAGAATTGCTAGCTCATAGGCAACAGAGATTTTGGACAATAACTTATTAAAAAGATTTTTAAGGCAAAATGGAAAACATTTTTCTCTCTTTCAATGCTGGCTTAAAAAAATAAGTCAAACGTAGTTAGCTTTATTACAGGATCTACGAATTCTGCTACCCAAGCAGGACGGGATCTTGAGTGCATTATATTATCAAGAGAATCCACTTATGATCAGGAAAACTGTATTCTTGACATAAGCTTTACTTTTATCCCAAGAGGATTTCTACATAACAATGCCTCTAAACTTGGGCTTTATATTGCTTTCTCATCTTGCTCCACAGGTAGCTTTTGAAACACAAGATGCAAAATTCCAGTCTCATGTAATTAAATTGCTAAAAAGACAGACGGGTCTGTGTACTGAAATATTCAAAGAAAACCACTTATCTAATACTAAATGGGAGCAAGAGAAGTTAAACAAAGGCCAGGTTACTGTGATGCCAACAATGCTCTGGCACTGTTAGCACACAGAAGGTTAACATCAAAACTAATAGAACTGGACAACATGGAAATGGTTCACTACCACCATTTGCTTTCAGCCTCTCCAGACACTTGGGTCGTATCATTTATCAGTGAATAAAACTGACTCTCCACACAGTTCTTTTGAACTTTTGAGTTAGGATAGTCAGCCCATTGTAAATCCCTTTATAAGAATACAAAGATCAGTGCTTATTATACAACCGTTTTTGCACTAGCAACTTTATATGTAGCAACTATTATTTCTCTATTTCCAAGTTCATTAAAGAACGCAGATGTGGAAATTTCAGTTCCCCTATCAGTAAATAATGCTTGGATATCCATACTAAAAGAACCAATTTATTTATTGAGTTGGCCAGAAAGGTCATTCGGGTTTTTCTATACAATCTTTTTTCCAAATGAACTTCCTGGTCAACCCAATATAGGTCTTGCCCACAAAAACATGGGGATAACTGCTTTTATGTATATGACAAATAAATATGTCCATTAGCATAGATTTTCCCTTCACTCACTGTTAAAAGACTTTTTCAAGTTTAAAAAAATACTGAGTTGTGGAACAATTTATCTGTAAGATGAATAGAATAATAAAATTAATGATAAAAAGCTTTAAGGAAACTAAAAAAGAATCTTAACATGTTTGGGCATAATTCAGAAGTTTGGGAGGGTCTCAGAGTCATTCACATAAAAATTTTCTGAACTATTCAAAATGAAAAGAGGGTCATGAAAATCTCCAACTACCACTACTTTCTTTTAAAAATATAGCAACTTCTCAGTATGCAAAACTTTAAAATTAGATAAATTAATCATTCATAATTTATAAGATTCACCATAGATTTTCTTTCAAAAGCAAGCTTTCCTGTGTGATTAAAATAGTATTTGATTCACAATATTCAATGTATATGCAACTTCTCAGTCACACACATATTGCGCAGAGTGACATCTGAATTGTTCAAATCATAAAACCTTCATTGTCTGGTTAGATAAATAGCCTGCATTCAACTGCCATGAAAAATCAGGATAGCACACAGCCAAAAGAACAAAAGTAGAAAAAGAGGATAAAACCTGTTAGGTTACTACTAAAAGAAACCACCCTAAGCCTTTAGCCTTTTTACCTTCTCTCTAGGACTTAACAATAGCTTTAGAGTAATTATGAATACATACCCATACTTCATTCTCATTCTATCATTTTCTGGGTTACAGTAAAATCTTTCCAAGTGTTCCTGGGAGTCATTGGATACACTCTGCCACTTTTGCGTAGTTGTCCTCTTGATCTGCCAGTGATATGGCAAGATAGTGTGGTGCTTCAAACAATCCCTGCCATAAATACAAGTGCCTTGCAAAAAGTCCATGCAAATTTCAATTCCATTCTCTTGGTGAGTGTGGTACTGTAGCTGGTTCACCAGCTCAAACACGAGATCAAGGGAGGCCTCCTCACTTTTGTCCTGAAAGAGCTCGGTACTCAACTTGTCACTGGTGTCCAAAATGTACTGGATTGTAAAACTGTTATCTTGGAAAACCCCTGGAACATAATCCATGACTTTGTCTACGCAGTCAGGACTAGCAGGAACATCACTTGAAACTGGGTGCAAAAGGTCAGTCTGGAAGTGCCCTGCTGTAGAATCTGCCACTGTCCCACTGATGGTTTCTGGTGGAAAGCTATGATCCTGGATTGGAACCACCTGCTCTGGAGCATCAGTGGGAGGATGGGCTTCTGGCATCTGGGCCCCAACATTTGTCCCATCAGGAATCAGGACAGACATACTGTTTTCAGTAGGTGGACACGATGTATTGATTTCCAAGGGTTTCTTCACCATAGGTTCATGTAAGCTGCTCTCTTCTGCAACCTGGTTTCTAGATCTAAAAACCCCATCAAGTGAGCCAGATTCTAACAAAGTGTTTAATATTGGCCTCAAAGACCTCAAGGTTCCGGTTCCCAACCTCTTCTGATCTTTTTTCTTAAAACAAGTCTTCAATGGAGTGATCTTCTCAGAGAGTCTCACTGGGCATGAAAATTCATCAGGAGAAGGAGGCTGCACTACACAGTCTGGCTCAGGTTCGGTGGTTTCCACTTCCATGATGTAGATTAGCTCCAATTGCTTCTCAGTCTAAAAATCCTACCAGGAAAGGAAAGAAGATCATTTACAAGCTGACAACAACAGATTTCTTTTCATTCATCAATATATTTTGTTTTAGTCTCTAAGTTCCTGAAATCCTTCCTCCTATACTACATTTCATCTTTACAGGTCACTTTTTAATTTTGTTGAGAAGGCTCCAAAGGAGCCAAGGTTATTCAAAAGCCCACAAACAGGTAAAGATGAAAGAGTGAGAGCATCTTCAGGTAAATATGAAAGAGAGAGAGCATCTTCCACTAGGCTCCATTTATTTGTGGACTTAACATATAATGATTTGTAATTCTGCTGGGATATGAATTTTTACAGTTTAAGTCTAGGATGGAGTGGAGAGAGGGGTAGAAATATGTGCATGTATGACAGTGGGGAAACCACATCTCTATTGCTTTGTGGTTCTCTTCACAGCTATTTATGTATCTCCTATCTCATGAGGTGACAAAAACTGCAAAAAAAAAAAAAATTGTCAAATGCAGGAAAAACTGCAAATTAACTGTGAGTGAATTTGTGGTATGAGGCTATACACAGGAAGCAGGCTCTCAACTGAAATATTATATGGGAGAAAACCAGGAACCTGTTGAAGCATGTCTAGATGCAGAAAGTTCCAATATATTCCCCAAGGATGTTAAGGGTCTACTTTTGCAATCTCCAAAACATTACCACTACTAGTGGAAGAATACCAGGGTTTATTTAGCAACAGAAGCAATATCAGCAACAACCACTGCACACTGTTTTAGAAACCAAAAGCAACTTCCTAATACAGAAAGGGGCCTCCCTGTCTTCAGAAAAACTACATATGTGAATTTAAAAAAAAAAAAAAAAAGAAGGCACAGAAAAATAACACAAGAAAACAAAATACACCGAACTTCAGATTCCTAATGAACTACTCAGGGACTTAAAAAGTGCTTTCCTTGAAGAATCAGACCCATTGAAAAAACTAGAACTTAAAAAAGCAAAGAAAACTTTGTAAAATGATGAATGGTGTCTCCTCCACAATCTAGCATTCATTAACTAATTCTGAAAATATTTACTGAGCATTATGCCAGGTGGAAAAGGGGTGGTGATGAGCAATTAATCCTCTTCTCTCTTATCCAATAGACTGAAAGAAATCTTTGATGCAAGGGCTCATGACTTCACCAAGTATGCATCCAGGGTACAGTGCCGAGCACAACGCACACAGTGGGTGCTCCATAACATTTTCTAGCTGAATTATTGAAGAAAAAGCACCAATTAAATGGCAAGTTCCGTGAGCCTTTATGGGTCAAGAAAAGCAACAAAATGAAAAAAATTGAGTTCCCAGAAAAAAAGAATAAAAGATTTAATTGGAGAGATTTATAAGCCTACATGTGTAAAAAGTGCATAATAAATCAAACTCAGAAAAATTAAAGACCGTATATAACAAGGCGTTAATGTACAGGCAAGTACAAAAGAAAAGGTAGAAAAAGGAGAGTTCAGTGTGAGCTGGCATTGTTAGGGAAAGCTTCACGAAGGAGGGACTTGACATAAGACATAAATCAACTGGAAAGCAGCCAAGCCAGGCGTTATTATTCATCATTTGGTGCTCTTGCCTTAAGGCACAATTGGCAGAGATTGTGGTATTCCCTCTCCACACCAAACTGGCCTGTGCCTCCCCCCACGCACGCACTCACACACACACACACACAATAACCACTCCTATCACACCCAATCAAGGCAAAACAGCACGAAACCCAGTTCATTTATACGAGGGCACACATACGCCGCAACTTTTCCTATTTTTGCCCTCTGTCAAACTCAGAAATAAAACCGAGAAAGAGGCAAAGAACTGGAGGAGTGGCTGGCGTGAGGAAGTCACTAGAACCTAGTTCCTCAATTAGTTTGCATAACAGGAAAAAAAAAAAAGATTGGAAGGACACTTCCTCTAGTCCCTCCGCCAGCGACCTACAGCTTCACCATTCACCTCACGATGCCCCCGGGTGATGCCCCAGTTCTCACTCTGCACCCCTCCACCCCGCTCCCAACTCAGGACTCCGTCTGGGCGTAGAACGACGCTCGGATCTCGGCCGGGGTCCGAGGGACGCCTCCTGCCGGCCGCGGCGGTTTGCGCAGCTCGGNAAAAAAATGTTAATTATTGACATGTACAAAATCCTTCTCTTTTCTTTGTAGTAATTGCCTTCTCTTTGTAATAATTCTGTCCTTTAAACAAATACCATAGACTGTACCATAGACTTTTTCTAATTGGAATGCATTTTAATTTTGAGAATTTTGTCCCATTTCATTACAGAGTTAGGGAGAATGTGTGTCATCAACTAGAGTGAAGAGTCTTTGAGTTATAAACTTCAACTTTGTTATCAATATCCACTTTGTCAAATGTTAAAAAAATGATGATGGAGATATTTATTTATCCTGTGTAGAAGTCTTTCCAGATCTCCTCATTATAAAGTTTGCAGAATAAACAATATCTTGAGAAGCATTGACCTTTTGTCATCGGTGTCTCAGGTAAGTGTCCACTTATTTCAGGCAGTCATGTGTCTGTTTTCTTGATTTNGATATTTATTTATCCTGCGTAGAAGTCTTTTCAGATCTCCTCATTATAAAGTTTGCAGAATAAACAATATCTTGAGAAGCATTGACCTTTTGTCATCGGTGTCTCAGGTAAGTGTCCACTTATTTCAGGCAGTCATGTGTCTGTTTTCTTGATTTCTTTAGGGAATTCTCATCTTTCCTTTTCCCCTGCTGCTGCTGCTGCTGCTAAGTTGCTTCAGTCTGACTCTGTGCGACCCCATAGACAGCAGCCCACCAGGCTCCACTGTCCCTGGGATTCTCCAGACAAGAACACTGGAGTGGGTTGCCATTTCCTTCTCCAGTGCATGAGAGTGAAAAGTGAAAGTGAAGTCACTGAGTCCTGTCCAACTCTCAGCGACCCCATGGACTGCAGCCTACCAGGCTCCTCTATCCTTGGGATTTTCCAGGCAAGAGTACTGGAGTGGGGTGCCATGGCCTTCTCCGTCCTTTTCCCCTGACTTCAATAATAAAAAGCATCATATTGATGACAAAGCTCATTAATGTTGCATTTGAGTTAAATGAAGATTTTTATAAAAATGATTTGAAAAACCCTGGGCTTCAGTCTCAGCTGGTTCTCTTTATAGGAAATCTCTATCACTATGCCAATAAGATGCATTCGTTCCAAAGTGATCTGTAAGATGAAGAGTTCAGAGCAAAAATTAAAGGCAGTGCACTAAGAATGGAGAGATAAGCACTAAGATTGCTTTGCAAATACTACATTCATTACTTTTCTCACTGAAATCAACTTGGAATTTGAGGAGCAAAGTTGATCTGGTTCCTTCAATAAACTTTAAGGTGCACTAACCCAGAAAATGTTCATTTCATCACCAGAGACACAATAAGCATGATTCAATATTGGTTGAACCAGAAGCTTTATTTCTTAGGATGGGCAAAGACATTTTCCAGGAATCATTATTAGCTGAGAAACTGCTAATATTATGAATGCATGATGTGTAGAGAGATGGCTATATGAACAGAGATGCTATGGTACTATTTTTACAAATGCGTCATGGTAATAAGTGCTATTTCAATATTTGAAGAATATCCTAAAGGCTAGTTTATGTGTCCTGGGGCCTGGGAATGTGAACACTTTTGAAAACCCATTGAGGACCATCTTTATCCAAATAGAGTCAAAAGCTAATTTCTTTAAAATTCTGAGAAGGGAGTTGGGCAGAAAGACAAGAGATGGAGGGGACTTCCTTGGTGGTCTAGTGGTTAAGACTTTACTTTCCAATGTGGGTGGTGTAGGTTTTTAAAAAATGCCAGGTGTATTCCTGATAGGGGAGCTAAGATCCCACATGCTTCTTGGCTAAAAAACCAAACATAAAAAGCAGAAGCAATATTGCAATAAATTCAATAAAGACTTTAAAAACAGTCCACATAGGAAAAATTTTTCCAGAAAGAGAGAAGTTGAAAAGACTTAAACATCTTGGAAATGAGAAATCTTGCCAACCTGTGGGAAAGCATTTTAGACTCAGATTTGTGTGTGTGAGTGTGTCATTTATGCTTAAATACCTGGGAAGCAATTAAAATGCAACTTTTGTTTCCAATAATAGATTTTCTAGTTGAATGGAAAACTTAAATCAGGATGTTTTATGCAATAAAAATTTTGAAAAATATGTTAACCTTTAAATCTAAGGCATCCAACTGGTTGCTCTACAGTACCAGATTTTGCCAAGAAATGTCTGAGACATGCTTACAAAACTATTAAAAGTATGCTTTGAAAAAATAAATTCTCCTTAATTTTATAAAATGTTGACATAATATCAGATTAGATTTCCTTGAAGTAAAATATTTTATAAAGTTACTTTTATGCTATGGCATTAATCTCCAGAAACTGAAAATGTTTAATTATTGATTTTCTTTTTTCAGTAAAGAGACCACAGAAAGCAAGGCCATTATGATGAACTGAATGAACGATAATATGATCGAATATAAAGCATACATTTAGTATGAAGTCCCTTAAAAATTAAAATAAAGTGCTGCAATTTCAAAACAATTTGTTTTCTAGGATGACAAAGTTCCTAGTAAACTATGAATGTTCAAAATGGCTTTGAAAATTCACATGCTACATTCAAGACTGGCTTAGCTTTTTCCATTCCCTAAATGGTTATTTGTGCCAATTAGTTGATTTCTTGTTATTAAATTAATCCTAATGGATTTG
>SJYV01019144.1:0-13177 GCA_006410875.1 Neotragus pygmaeus
AGCAGCAGCAGCAGCAGCAGCAGCAGCAGAGTGGAAGGAGAAAGATAGAGGTTGTTGGAGATAATGCTTTGCTTTTCTCTGCAGCAATAGGCTTTATATCACGTGGAAAATCTGAGCTCTTCTCCATAGAGAGAAGACATTTTTCCTTTGTCAATGTATTCATCCTTAAGAAATTCAAACTGTCACACTACAGCTTAAGATAGCTTCATGGAACTTTCTTTGTACTCAATATTATGCAATAACCCATAAGGGAAAAGAATTTGAAAAAGAATAATTAAGATATATATATATATTCAGTTTTACATATATATTCAGTTATATATATACACACACACACACATATATTATATAGTAAGACTGTTACATACAAAGGAACTCCATTCAGAAAGCACGTTTATAAGTCCACTTGGTTCGTAATTCCAACAGTTAACCTAGGTATCTAACTCACACTATCAGCTATATAGTATTGTACTATAATAGGTTTATAATATTTTTCACACACAAGTACAAAACACACCCACTTGTAGAGCATGCATAGACATGACAGGGTACACCAGACACATGAGCTAACTACGTGATTGGACATGCAAACCCACGTTTCACCTTCAAAAATTCACGACTTGAAGGTTTACATGTAGGGGACTGACTGTAACTGAACTGCTGTGCTGTATACCAGAAGCTTGCAATGTCAGAAGCTTGACATTGCAAATCAACTATACTTTGATAAAAAAGTAAAGATTGAAAAAAAAAAAAAAACTTTATCTTATTCCCATGCTTAGAACTTTGCATTGCTTCTCTCTTGAATTATTATTAAATGACTTAAATACAAACAGGTTGGTAGCTCATCCAAACCTATTTGGCCTGTTCTCCAACCTTACCTTTTTCATGTGGCACCACCTTTACACCACAGGATTCAGCCTTAAATAAGTCCTTGAAGTCCCTTTAACAAGGCACCAAGCAGGATCGTCCTCTTGATGGTACTTCTTTCTGGAGTGTCTTTTCCTTCTCATCAATCTACTGTCTCACATGCATCCTTCAAGAGTCAGCTGGGATGTCGCAGTTCAAGAAAACTCCACCTAAATACCCAGTCTGGGGAGGAATCCCTAATCTGGTTTTACTTTCCTCCTCCATCTTTCTGTTCTTGACTGCAGTTGTTTTCTTGCATGCATTACAGGTGATACTGAGCTTCTCGAGGGGAGAGAATCTTGAATTTCATTTCTATGCTTCCTATTCTTAATGCTTTTCATGGGAGATGCCTGATCATACTTTTGGCAGAATAGATAAATGAATGAATGCATGAATAGATTACATTTGAAGAATTTCCCCATTAACAGGAAGCATTTGAATACCTTCTTCCGGACCACTAAGCTGCTCTCATTATACTGAATACATTTACTTTTAGGCTGCTCAGAATATAATTCAACAGAATTGTTTTAAATCTATAATGCATTAATCAATCACATTTCAAACATTTCACACCACTACTCTCCTTTAATAATTTCAGAATCATTGGATATAATCTTCTTGATTCCCTTTTCCTCCTAAGAATTAGACCCACTATTTGTTATTCCAGGAATGGCTGTGTATTTCTTGGCCTGGGAAACGCACTTAAGGGGGGTGAGCAGACTCAGAGACCCACCTAGAGAAATAGAAGCTTTTCTTAGGTAGAAAGTTTCTTGGGCTACTTGGCTGAAAACTTTGATGTTTTCTTTGACGTCTATGATCTCACTTACATGTGGAATTTTTTTAAAAAGCTGAACTCATAAAGTAGAATGTTGGTTAGCAGAGGCTAGAGCATGAGGGAAGGGGGAGATGAAAAAATGTAGAATAATGGTTTCTAAGGGGTGAGGACATGGTTACAGGGAGCTATTGTGTGATGAGTACAGACTTTCAGTTGTATGAGGAAAAGAGTTCTGGAGATAGATGTGGTGGAGTTGCACCATAATATGAATGTACTTAATAGCACTGTACTCTACACCTAAAATGTTAGGATTGTACATTTTATGTTATGTCTGTTTCATCACAATAAAAAAAAAGTTGGGGAAAATAGTGAAATTCAAAATCCTTTGCCAGTGTATCTCACAACAGAGGATATTAAGTGGTTAAGTACAAGCCTCCCAAAGTTGCTGCTGCTCTAAAGACATGTAATGCTTGTTTCAATTTTGGATATTTCAGAAAAAGACCCTGAGACAAGCATTTGAGTGAGATTGCTTATTTGGGGTGTGCTGGGCATCCCAGTAGGGGGCCAGGGGAAATAAGAGAGAAGAGAAGATGGTCAACAAAGAGAGGGCAGTTAAGTCAGCTACCCTGGAGGATGCCTGGAGCTTCATCTGAGGAGAAACTCTGAGAAATGGTGCAAAACATACTCCTCACAAGTACCTGGCTTCACCAATGGCTCAGTGGTAATAATCCACCCTCAGTGTGGAAGACCCAGCAGATGTGGGTTTGATTCCTAAGCTGGGAAGATCCTCTGGAGGAGGAAATGGCAACTTGCCTGGGAAATCCAATGAACAGAGGAGCCTAGCAGGGACTGCAGAGTCAGAAAAGAGGAAGCATGCATGCACCTCACACACGTATCTAGCTCAAGGAGAGAGGAAGCTGGGGTGTTTATACTACAAACACACATGTCATTGACTTGTGGGGATAACTTGGAGGTTGTTAATTTCTGGACATTTCATGCGTACCTCTCACCCTGACTTTGCCATCGGAGTAAGACTGGCAAAGTTCCCAGGGACAGAGATGCAGATACTGGAGAGGGATACAGCAGAATACCAACAGTATTCAGAGCAGTGCCGTGCTCAGCAAATGTCTCTCCTGGCTCTGAACAATTCAAGGGTCCATTCTAAGCTCCCATCTCAAACAGCTGTCTTACCCAGCCAGTGAGAATAAATGCCCACCCTCTGGAAGCCCCCAGGAGAGTGAACTTGGGTAGGAACCAGGACTCAGGTTACAGAGAGGGTTGCAACACCAAGCAAGCCAACAAAAGCCTTCTTTGGAGTTAGAGAAAGAGCAGGCACCCAAAATTCTAAAGAGCGTGTCAAAGGCAAACAAAACTAAAATTAAAATAAATGGAAAAAGACTTTGCTTAAAGTGAGCAGCAATGAATCACAGAAGTAATGGCTGAGAACAAAATCATGGGGACAAGATTATATAAGACACACACAGGAGGAATCAACCAGAGCAGATAGAAAAGAAGAGAAAGGAATCCAAGTGAGTCCAGTATAAGAGATGCTTCATTGATCCAGTTGGATCAGGCTTCCTCATAGAGCCTTACAAAGGAGGACCCATGTATTGATATCAGAGCATCCTGGTACTCATGCCTGTTGTATCATCTGTATTTGGTTCTTTTTCCATAATAAAGGATTAGTCCTATTCGACTATTCTTTTTATCATCTTTGTAAAATCCTAAAATAAAGATCTATAGAGGTATTTCTGTGTTTGGATACCAAGTCTTGGAGGATCCTGTGTGATTTTTGTTAATGAAAGCACCCAGAAGCTGTAACCCACAAGAACATCACCCCTCCCTCCCCCATACACACTCTCACACACATGGATTTCTGCTGGGTAGGTTGGGTGCACTCCACAAAATGTCTCCTGAACAGCAGGGATTTTAATTAAATCAGGAGAAATCTAATTTGGCCTAAATTGGCTTGCAACAAAAGGTGTTAGGAGGAACAGAGATTGTTCTGCAATATAGGTGCTTGCGGAAGGGACAAGCTCAACCCATTGCCAACTGTAAAGAAAAGTCGTGTTGAAAATATGAAGCCTGTTGAAGAAGGCAGAAAGTCTGACAGTGCTAACCTGCGATATTCTGATTACAGAAAGAAGTTTATTATAACCATTCGTGCCAAAAACTGATGGCATCAGAAGGTACAACTATTGGTGATGATTTCTGATAACCTTGGGAGGGTATAAAAGAGGAGGGAAAGCTAGCCGTAACTACTGCGACTAGAATAGATTGGAAGGAAAGAAGCAGACCATCCCAATTTGGACAGATAGAGTAATAAGTATCATCTTCCTTTGCCCTTCCAAGCAGCAAAATTTGCTAAACTGAGAAGACCTTTAGTAGCAGGATTGAAAGAATGACCAAGCAGAACTCCAAAGGTCTAACAAAATGGAGAAAAAAATTGAAGATCCCAGCAGTGGAGCTGCAGGTGTGAACCACATGACCTAAACTGGGTGGAAAGAGAGGGAAACGTTGGGAAGAGGGGTGAATGGACCATGTGACAAAGGGAGATTTGTGAGTGTCATGCTGGGAAGAATAAGAAGCATTGCAAAGAAGGGAGTAAGCTGGAAGGAGAGGGAATTTAGGTCATTGTGGGCTGCCAGAATTTACATTTTTATCAGTGTGGGACTCCTGGCAATAAAGCAAGGTCACAGAGAGTCACAGAGGAAAAGGAGCCCCAAGGTCTGGCTGTTGCTGGGTGGCTCATCTACAAAGATGTTGCCCATGACAAGTGGAGGAATTAGGGTGGAGAAGAAAGTGGCTATGTAATTGCCAAAGTCACCATGAAGAAGAAAAGAGGCCAGAAGTGAAGCGAATAAAGGCAATGAGAAGTGGTGGAGAGTGGTGTGGATGAATGCCATTAGCTTCAAACGAAGAAGGCTTTTATTTCCATGCAGATCAAAGAGCAATGGTCTGGAAGCAGCAAGGAGAACTTCCCCCAAACCTGTGCCCTGACAAGGCATGAGGTGTGGGACATAACAGCCTCCAGTCAAAGAGGAAGTAGGTTTCCTCTCGGGTCCATCTGCTATGGGATACTGTAGGGTCCTTAGTCCTGCTCTGCACAGCAGAAGATCCTGCAGGTGTTAGAGATGTACAACCAAATAAATGAAAGAGCTCATGATCATGTAAGAATGAGATATACTGCATGACTGACCTTCTAGGAGAAGCATGCTTGAACTAAAATATTCAGAAAAAAAGTCAAAACATCTCTTGTTGTAATGTTCTCCTGTTAATTTGACCACCAAATCATGGTCCTGGGGAGATACCAAGTCAGCCTCACAAGATAGGTGTCCTATGACAAGTGGAGAAAGAAGAACTAGTGTAAGAAGGAAGAGAGAGATTTCAATGAAATGGTACAGAGGCTAAAAATAGAGAAGGACAGTGTGGGCGGCAGTCAGCCTTGCTTTTGCTGTGAGCATGTGCTCAGTCGTGTCTGACTCTTTGCAACCCCGTGGACTGTAGCCCACTGGGCTCCTCTGTCCATGGGATTCCCAGATAAGAATACTAGAGGGGGTTGTCATTTCCTAATCCAGAAGATCATCCTGACCCAAAGATTGAACCCACGTCTCATGCATCTCCTGCATTGGCAGACAGATTCTTTCTGCCTGGGAAAACCTGCCTGATTTCCAATCCCAGATTAAGCATTTCCCAGTTCTATAAATTTAGGCAAACAGCTTGCTCTCTATGCCTTGGTTTCTTACTTACAAAAGACGAAGATGAGGAAGACGGTTTAGAGGAAGAGGAGGAAGAGACTGATAGTGTAGGTGGTGGTGGCAATTAAATTAAAAGGGAATGCTTAGAATATGAAATGTGACCCCAGGTGAGAGCTGGTACTACAGTAGTTTATTTGCAATAAAAGGAGAGCTCCAAGTGACAAGCTGGTTCAAAACAGAGGGGCTTGCTAGAATAAGGTAATCCTAGCTCCAAAAGAGGAAGGTAGGAGAGGGAAGTCATAGATGAAGCTGAGCTGGGTAGGAATGTGAATCCCAGGGGCATTTCCCCAGAAACTTTATTAAAAACACTCCCCACCTGCACAGCTTAGGGGCTGACAGTTTACCCATTCCATAGCTACTGCTGGGTGGGCTACGCAAGGCAAGATGAGCCTGCTCTAGTATGTTTATGATTTAGATTTCCTCTGATGTGAAATTTTCATTTGTTTCCTTTGTCCATTCATATATCAAGGTTTTACATGATTTTCATATCCAAATGAAAGAAGAAGGAAAAAAATCCCCATCTGCCTTTTTCTCTTTGCTCAGAGAAAAACCCTGAGCCGGTTCCATTCAAACCAGTCACATCGGTGACCTTGTCAAGGAGAGTACTGAGGCATAATCAATTTCTTTTTTAATAAGGCTAATGGGTGAGACAACACAGAGGCCTTCCTGGTTGGAGAATCTTTCCCTTGGCCTTGCAACTATTTTCTTCTCTTTTCACTCGATATCTTTTCAAATTACTAACCCAGGACTTCAGCCCTCTCTTTTTAGCTGACAGTTTTGAATCAGGAATGTTGTACTGTGTCCACATCTCTGAAATCTAATAAGATGGAACAAGCTTTTCCTGTTCTGTGAGAAGGCAGGGGAGGAAGTGGAGAAGACGGCTCCAGGCCACCACCAAGGAGCCCAGCCCCTCTGAGACGTCCTTCCTGGAGGAGATGGCATGGATCTTTAGCTGATTATTCAAGGCCCAGTCTTAGAAAGTGTGGTGACAGAGCTTCGAAAGATGACTTGCTAGGACTTCTCTGGTGGCTCAGTGGTAAGGAATCTGCCTGTAGATTCAGGAGATACGGGTTCGATCCTTGATCCAGGAATGTCCCACATGCCGTGGAGCAACTAAGCCCGTGAGCCTCAACTATTGAGCCTGTGCTCTAGATCCTGGGAGCCACAGCTGCTAAACCCACACTCCACAGCTACTGAAGCCTGCGTGCACAAGAGGCCGTGGCCCCCAAGAGAAGCCGCTGCAATGAGTGAGGGAGTGAAGTCGCTCAGTCGTGTCCGACTCTTTGCAACTCCATGAACTGTAGCCTATCAGGCTCCTTCATCCATGGGATTTTCCAGGCAAGAATACTGGAGTGGATTGCCATTTCCTTTTCCAAGAGATCTTCCCCACCCAGAGACTGAACCCAGGTCTCCTGCATTGTAGGCAGACGCTTTATGGTCTGAGCCACCAGGAAAGCCCACTGCAGTGAGAGCCACAGCTAAAGAGCAACTCCCCCTTGCCACAACTCGAGAAAGCCCGCACAGCAGTGAAGACCCCGTGAGGCCAAAAATAAATAAACAAAAATGTAAAACACAAAGATCCCTGGCCGGTACCTCACACCCACACAGGACCTCACTCCTTATGATTCCTATAATTTCCCCATGTATCAGAAGGAGTATATCCAGCTCATTAGCTTTGCTGCAGTAACAGTCCCAAGATCTGAGTGGACTGAGACCACAAAGCTGCATTTCTCACTGATTAAAACAAACAAAAAAATCCAGCCCTCTGGCCCAGATATCTTTTTTAGGGCAACCGTTCTCCATGGGATGACCTCAAATTCCAGGCTGTTGAAATGCTACCATTCTCTGCAACCCCCTTGGTTAATTCAGTAGGGAAGCGCAGAACTGGGTAATGACACCCGGTCCTTTTATTGCCTCCACCAAGAAATGACACTTCACTTCCATCCACAACAGAACACATCACATGGCCTCAGTTGCAAAGGAGCTGAGGAGCACAGTAGCCCATGCACCAGGAGTGGGCAACGGACTGAACATTGGTGGGCACTGGCATCCCTTCCACAAGAACCTCTAGAGTGTTGTCAATAACACACTCAGTTCAGTTGAGTTCAGTTCAGTCACTCAGTCATGTTCGACTCTTTGTGACCCCTTAAATTGCAGCACGCCAGGCCTCCCTGTACATCACCATCTCCCGGAGTTCACCCAGACTCATGTCCATCGAGTCCGTGATGCCATCCAACCATCTCATCCTTGGTCGTCCCCTTCTCCTCCTGCCCCCAATCCCTCCCAGCATCAGAGTCTTTTCCAATGAGTCAACACTTTGCGTGAGGTAGCCAAAGTACTGGAGTTTCAGCTTTAGCATCATTCCTTCCAAAGAAATCCCAGGGTTGATTTCCTTCAGAATGGACTGGTTGGATTTCCTTGCAGTCCAAGGGACTCTCAAGAGTCTTCTCCAACACCACAGTTCAAAAGCATCAATTCTTCGGCGCTCAGCCTTCTTCACAGTCCAACTCTCACATCCATACACAACCATAGGAAAAACCATAGCCTTGACTAGACAGACCTTAGTCGGCAAAGTAATGTCTCTGCTTTTGAATATACTATCTAGGTTGTTCATAACTTTTCTTCCAAGGAGTAAGCGTCTTTTAATTTCATGGCTGCAGNTACAAGATGCTTGGGGCTGGTGCACCGGGATGATCCAGAGAGATGATATGGGGTGGGAGGAGGGAGGGGGGTTCAGGATTGGGAACTCGTGTACACCCGTGGCTGATTCATGTCAATGTATGGCAAAACCAATACAGTATTGTAAAGCAAAATAAAGTAAAACTTAAATAAATAAGGTATGGAACGGTCCCAAATTTTTAAAAAGTGGACCCTGATCATCATTAATTCTTCTTGTGCTTACTGTACAGAACTAAAACCATCACCAACTATTCTTGGAGTCAGTGTCCATATTCTCAGTGTTAAACTTGCTGCATTACCTATGTTTGCATTTTAAAAATACCGTTTTTATTAAATATTTTTCACTTTAGCATTTTCATAGCTGGATGCCTCGTGTCACCTCGGGCTGTAATTTTTTATGCTGTGACTTTGGTTTTTCTCAAGAGTGCTTCTCAGACCCTTGTATTTGCTGGCAATGTTCATCTGTAACCCATACAGTTTTTACTTTTTTCTGTCTTCTCTTAAAACAGTCTTCTTTTATATGACTCCTTGGTGTCATCAATAGAGGCAAATTTTACCTCTTTATTAGTCGCCCCTAGAACTTTTTTCCTGTACAGCAGCTTGTCAGAACTATAATGATAAACTGACATGGTGAAATTGTAATTTTAAAAACATATAAAATGCAGCAGCCACAGGATCTTGGTTTCCTTTGCTCTTGGGTACTCAACAAGAATAACAAGTCTTATGAATCCCCCGGTCTGTTGCTTT
This sequence comes from Neotragus pygmaeus, assembly GCA_006410875.1. Taxonomy (NCBI): domain Eukaryota; kingdom Metazoa; phylum Chordata; class Mammalia; order Artiodactyla; family Bovidae; genus Neotragus; species Neotragus pygmaeus. Next base: position 8,866 of record SJYV01019144.1, read on the forward strand.
TTCTTATGCAAAATGAAATGCCATTAAAAGATTCACAGCTGACTGAAGGTTTCAGCAGAGAGGATTCTAAGTGATGTACTGGAATGGATAAATATTTATATCTCTGCATGAGAGTGTGAACCTGGGCTCCAGCTCTTGAAAATTGCTGTTATTATCATGTTTCACTCTTTTTTTTTTTAAGGGGCTTGAAGTGACAATTTAATATAGCATCAAATTAATACTTCAATGTAAAGTCTTGCTTCAGTTAATGTTTTTGAAAGGTTAAATTATCTGTAATTCTTATTGTGCCTCTGCCTGTGTTTATAGATCACCTCAATNTTTTTTTTTTTTCTTTCTTCACCTGTAACAACACTCGCAGCTGAGAATAAAAGAGAAAATGTCATTATCTTCAGTGTCTTTAATGGCAATTACACACACACCATAAGAATGCACTTGACTCCATCTGTTCTTTGCGTGTGTCTCCTTAAGAGGAGTGAGGCCACTGTCATCACAGCTCCATCTCACCAATGGAGCACCATCTTACTGGGATGGGGTGGAAATTAAAGACAGTCATCTCCATCCGAAACTTAACAATTTCTTCTGCTTAAGACCCGAGCAAAGCAGTACAGAGAGGGATAAGCAAAAATGGCAGAGGGTAAAATTTAAAGGACTTGACTCTCTCAAAACACCTGCAATATCTGGGCTTCCATCTACAGAGCATTGCGTACATTTACCGAGGGAAAGAAAATATATCCAACAAGTTCTTTGATGCCTTTTCTTTTCAAGGTCAATGATGCTGTTGCAATAACATTTATTCATTGTAGAAAATTCAGAAAACACAGATAAGGAAAAGCAGGCAAATTTAAATTATTCATAGTCTTGCCACCCTGAGAGATTCTCTGTGGACTCCATAGATGCACATTTGCGTTTGTCTCTATCTATCTGTATATCTGTCTAGCTATCCATATCTATCTGTATAGACATATACATCTATCTACACATTCACATACAAACGCCCAATTTTTACAAGCTGTATTGTCGTTTTCGACTCTCAACGATACATCTTTATGGAAAGCAATTCTGCTACGTCACTTCAGTCGTGTCCGACTCTATGCAACCCCATAGACGGCAGCCCACCAGGCTCCCCCGTCCCTGGGATTCTCCAGGCAAGAACACTGGAGTGGGTTGCCATTTCCTTCTCCAATGCATGAAAGTGAAAAGTGAAAGTGAAGTCACTCAGTTGTGTCCGATTCTTCTCGACCCCTTGGACTACAGCCCACCAGGCTCCTCTGAACATGGGATTTCCCAGGCAAGAGTACTGGAGTGGGGCGCCATTGCATCAGTATCCAGTTATCCTCTACTTTCTGACTCTCTAGATGACTGCCTTCTCTGTCCTTTGACATAGGATGTGGCCATTGACTTTGGCAAATGAAATGGAAGCTGAAGCTTCACATGCCACCTGGAGGCAGAAATATTCCGAAATGCTAAGTCAACACATGGAGAAGAGCTGCCCTCGAGAGTAACCAGCTCCATATGGTCTTTGTTGTAAGACATTAAAAATTAGGGGTTGTTACTGCAGCATAATTGAGTCTATCCCCACCAAAACCATCTTTGGTAGTGTTCTGACATTAAACATTATACTAAAAGAGCCCTGAAAGGTGGAATTATATTTTATCATGATTAATTCAACTAGACTCTTGTAGTTGAATATTTAAATCATTTCCAAATTATAACCAGTTTTGTCAAGAGCACATTTTTAGTCATAGTTCGCTTATTTTTATGATCATTTCCTTATGTTGCAACTATAGAAAAGAAAGCCATAGTTCAGAAGACACAACCGTGGAAGTGGCAGTGTTAGTCACTCAGCTCTGTCTGACTCTTTGTGACCCCACGGACTGTAGCCCACCAAGCTCCCCGGTCCATGGGGCTTCTCCAGGCAAGAATACTGGAGTGGGTAGCCATTTCCTTCTCCAGGGTTCTTCCTGACCCAGGGATCAAACCCGGGTCTCCTACATTGCAGGGCGTTATTTACCATCTGAACCACCAAGGAAGACCACATGTTTTTTAAAAATATAGTGCCAGGTCACCCTATTAAAAAAAGAGTATTGGCAAAATCATCAGTGGCATAAAGAGTAGATGGCTTATTTATTTGACATAAATATTCTATCTATCTAGTCATCTTTCTTTTAAAAATGAAAATGGTGCCCTGTGGTTTCTGATTGCAATTCAATGAGTTACATACATTTTCATAATTGCTTAGGTTATTTGTATTTTCTCTTTCATGAACTTTTAAAAAATCATTTTCTTACTGATTTCTTGTTTTCTTTCTGCTTGTGAAGTATATAATTATAGATATTAGCGAAACATGATACATTCATTAAAAATTAACCTTTGCCACGTGCACTCTGTACACATTTTCCAACACTAATTTGGTTAGAAGAATTCCACTGTTATTTATGTTTTTTAATATACAGATGTGTTGATTGTGTTGTTTTTCAGGTTATTAGATTTATTACTGTTTTTCTTTAAGGTTTTGCCTCTCATAGCATGTTATAAATATCTTCTTTATCTTCCAAATATAAATAGTCGCATCATTTTTTTCTGGTACTTTATGATTTTGTTTTTATATTTAAATCTCTGATCCATATGGTATATAAGTTGAATATGGAATAAAGTTCAGATCTATTTTTTCCCAGATGGCTGGTTTTTCTAACACTGCTTATTGAAAAATCCTTCCTTTCCATACAAGTTTTAAATGCCACATTTATCCATACACCAAGTTCTGAAGAATTTTTGAGACTGGACTTCTATCTTAGCAACCGATCTGTCAACGTCAAAATTGGGTTCAGGCTGCCTTTATTATTGTATCTTTATACTCTTCAATATCTTATATCATATTGATGTAATGTATAAATGTAATATTCTGCTATTCTTTCAGACATTTTCTTGCCTATTTTTAGTATTTATTTTTCAAGTTGAATTTTTAAATTCCATTAGGATTTTCACTTTTCCAAGTAATAGAATTCAAGTCTTATTTTGTGTCTTTTCTCCATTAATTCACTTAGAAGTATTTATTGAGTATTTTCTATGAGCCAATAATCCTTCTAGATATCGAGGATATAATAAAGAACAAACAGAATTCCGTGCTCTCAGGGAGCTTATATTCTAAGAAGAGAAAAGCAATAAATAAGATAATCAACTACAATACAGCTTACTAAATAGCACTAAGAATTAAAGAGGAAAAATAACGTTGGGAAGGGAATTATGAAATATCATTGTCGACAGTTTTCATTTAGCTTTTCTTTGAAGCAGATGCTAAGAGAATCAAGGTTAAGAGATTGGGGAGGTAGAGGTGAGCCCCTGAAGAATGAAGTAGCTGGAAAAGGCAGAAACAGCTTCAGACAACAATGAGAATCTGATACCCATTAAGAAAAGAGAAGGAACAGAGAGGGAGGAGGAAATGAGTAAAAAGAGCCTCTGACTGCCGGGGAGCTTTCAGAAAGTCTCCATCGAGCTGATAGGGAGCCTCAGTGCAAGGACTGAGCTTTAGAAACCACCCGCATCTGGCAGAATTAGCCTTGAGCTGTTTTCAAGGGGATAGATACCCAACCTGCCTGGCTCATTTGCTGGGAGCAGCCGGGGGCGTGGCCTCCACCGGGTGGATAGTTTTCCAGCCAGAGGCGTGGCAGATACAGGCAAGGAGTTCTAAGGGGCGGAGGAAGAGCCCAGAGGAGACCTTCCATGGCCACCACGATGGAGGAAAGTGTTAGCGTCTTTAATAGGTTAGTCTTGTAGTGCACATATCTTCTTTATTTCATTCTTATTCATAACTATTCTAAAATTGGGGCTGATATTATTAATGGGCTGCTTTTTGTGTGTCATTTACAATTATTTGTTGCTGTTTTCCCAGGTGGCTCAGTGGTAAAAAGTCCGCCTGCATTGCAGGAGACCCGGGTTCAATCCCCTGGAGAATGAAATGGCAACCCACTCCACTGGGGTTTCCAGTATTCGTGCCTGGGAAACTCCATGGACAGAGGAACCTGCAGGAGCTGCAGTTCATGGGGTCACAAAGAGGCAGACACGACTTAGCATCTAAACAACAGTATGCAAGAAACTTGAACTTTGGATATTTACTTTGCTGACAAAGGTCCTTATAGTCAAAGCTATGGTTTTTCTAGTAGTCACGTATGAATGTGAGAGTGGACCATAAAGAAGACTCTGGTGCTGGAGAAGACTCTTGAGAGGCCCTTGGACCGCAAGGAGTGCAAACAAGTCCATCCTAAAGGAAATCAGCCCTGAATATTCATTGGAAGGACTGATGCTGAAGCTGAAA
>SJYV01019147.1:0-11184 GCA_006410875.1 Neotragus pygmaeus
CTTCTTCCTTAGTCACACTGCCCCTGGGTTTCAAATGTGGCTTTATTTCCACCTCTGCATGTGGGTTGTTCACTGGGGTTTGCTCCTGAGGCTGCCCTGGAGGACTTGGGTTTGCCCCTGTGAGGGCCAGATGTGGAGGTGATACAGCTGCTTGGGTTGCAGGGCTTCTGGCAGGTATTTAGGGGAGTTGGTGGCTAGGGCAGCAGGAAATATAGTGCTCTAGAAGAGTATGGAAACCAGTATTGACCAATAAGCTCCAGTATTCTTGCCTGGAGAACTCCCCTCCCTGACAGAGAAGCCTGGCAGGCCACAATCTACAGGGTTGGAAAGAGTTAGACACAACAAAAGTGACCCTGTATGCATAGATGGAAGACATTGTTTGCCTGTGGCAGCTGTGCCCCCAGTGAGTGTTGAGCGTGAAGGTGGTGCAGCTACTTGGCTTGTAGGGATCCTGGCTGTGCCAAGTGTGCAGGGACATGGACTGCCTCCACCGCAGGAGTTATGGTCCTATCAGAGTCTTTTTTCGAGCCTCTTGTAGCTGGCAATCAGAAGGCCTCTTTGGCCAGTCTTTCTCCATAGCTCTGCTTGTTCAGGTACTTAGAGAGATCCCTTGCCTGGGGTCCTTCTCTGTTGCTCGGTGCCTCAGGCACATAGAGGAACCCCTATGGAGGGGTCATATTCTGTAGATCACCACATTAGCCACTTAAAGGAGCACCCTGGGTGGGGTCCTGCTCTGTAGTTCAGTGCGTCAGGCATTTGATGGGCCAGCCTCTCTATTGTTCAGCTGCAGATGCGGGCATGTGGGGAGAAAGAATCTATGGTGATGGCTCCACCCCCTACACGTGATTCAGCAGTATCGCCTTGCTTACATGGCTGCCTGGCTTTGCTCCGCAGACATCTCCCATTACAATCTCCTCCTTCACATGCCCTTGATCCGTCTCTCTGCAGTCAACAGCAGCTCTTGCCCTGGGATTGTTCCATAAGCCCTAAACTGCAGCTCTCAGCTGCTGCTCCTTCCAGGGGACCAGCGTTCCTTGTCCACAGTATGTATGGCTGCGGCAAGGACTGTCTGATTCTCATTTCATTTAGCCTGCCACAGATCAACTGTTTCACTCTCAGCCTTAAATGTTTCTCCTCTAACTCAGACAATGTAGGGATTGGACCCCTGTTTAAGTTCCCCCACCAGCTGAGGGCAGGTCCAGTACTTCTAACACTCCTGTTTTTTTCCCTAGTTCCTTTGTCCTACAGAGTTTTGCATGGTTCTATATATTCTTTCCCACTGGTCAGATACTCCTGACGGCTCTCAGCTGGTGTTCTGCATGCACTTCTGTATCTGAAGGTGTATTCCTGATGAATCCGTGAAGAGAGATGTACTCCACATCCACCTACTCCTCCGCCATCTTCTGTACTTGAGAGAGTCATTCCCTAGGCAGGTTGATAAGAAGTCTAGGGGTCTCCAAGGAGAAAGAGGTCTGGAATTCTCAAGGAAGAAGAAAGGACAAACTTTATTTCTCTACATTCCTTAGGATTATATAACAACAATGTATTCTGCCTGAGGACAGTCTCTGGATTAAACCTTCTGGCTAATTCTGTTATCTTAAAATGTAAATTATGTGAGTAGATCTGATGAGGTCTTTACAACCTCCAGACATTCTTTGGATTTACTGGAAAGTATATAACTCCATTGTTAGCACTAGCAAAGGGGCACTCTTTCTGCCCCCTTCTGATGTCTATGTCAGAAGCTTTCTCTATCTCCTTTATACTTTAATAAAACTTTATTACACAAAAGCTCTGAGCGATCAAGCCTCATCTCTGGCCCCGGATTGAATTCTTCTCCTCCGGAGGCCAAGAATCCCCGCGTCATAATTCAACAACAACCTTTCATACTCTACCTCTATACCTGCTTTAATTGTTATTTTATTGTCTTTACTTCAGTTTTATTTTACTTATCTTTTGCCTCTCTCCCTCAATATTTATTAGCATAGTATTACAGGGCTTATTTATATTTTATTTTTTGTTGAATCTCAAATCTTACTATAGCATCTGACAAAGTTTTTAATATTTGTTTGTTGCATGAATGTATGGATTGTAAAAATTTGACATAAATGTGAAATGTTTAATATCAGCTGAGTGTTTAAGTTTTGAGAAATCCGTTTAATGAACACTTTTCTGGTATCTAAATAATTATGTAGAATATTTTTGTTTTATTTTAGATAAACTTTTTAGAAGAGTTTTACTTTAAAAAATGTGAAGATGTACAAAGTTCTCATGTAAACCCCACATGATATTAGCTGTTAACACTATTATGTTTGTATGATATATTTGCTACAAACAATGGATGACTATAAATACATTATTATAAGCTAAATATACTTTATTCAGATTCCTTGCTGCTGCTGCTAAGTTGATTCAATTGTGTCTGACTCTGTGAGGCCCAGAGACGGCAGCCCACCAGGCTCCCCTGTCCCTGGGATTCTAANTATATATTCTTTCCCACTGGTCAGATACTCCTGACGGCTCTCAGCTGGTGTTCTGCATGCACTTCTGTATCTGAAGGTGTATTCCTGATGAATCCGTGAAGAGAGATGTACTCCACATCCACCTACTCCTCCGCCATCTTCTGTACTTGAGAGAGTCATTCCCTAGGCAGGTTGATAAGAAGTCTAGGGGTCTCCAAGGAGAAAGAGGTCTGGAATTCTCAAGGAAGAAGAAAGGACAAACTTTATTTCTCTACATTCCTTAGGATTATATAACAACAATGTATTCTGCCTGAGGACAGTCTCTGGATTAAACCTTCTGGCTAATTCTGTTATCTTAAAATGTAAATTATGTGAGTAGATCTCATGAGGTCTTTACAACCTCCAGACATTCTTTGGATTTACTGGAAAGTATATAACTCCATTGTTAGCACTAGCAAAGGGGCACTCTTTCTGCCCCCTTCTGATGTCTATGTCAGAAGCTTTCTCTATCTCCTTTATACTTTAATAAAACTTTATTACACAAAAGCTCTGAGCGATCAAGCCTCGTCTCTGGCCCCGGATTGAATTCTTCTCCTCCGGAGGCCAAGAATCCTGGCGTCATAATTCAACAACAACCTTTCATACTCTACCTCTATACCTGCTTTAATTGTTATTTTATTGTCTTTACTTCAGTTTTATTTTACTTATCTTTTGCCTCTCTCCCTCAATATTTATTAGCATAGCATTACAGGGCTTATTTATATTTTATTTTTTGTTGAATCTCAAATCTTACTATAGCATCTGACAAAGTTTTTAATATTTGTTTGTTGCATGAATGTATGGATTGTAAAAATTTGACATAAATGTGAAATGTTTAATATCAGCTGAGTGTTTAAGTTTTGAGAAATCCGTTTAATGAACACTTTTCTGGTATCTAAATAATTATGTAGAATATTTATGTTTTATTTTAGATAAACTTTTTAGAAGAGTTTTACTTTAAAAAATGTGAAGATGTACAAAGTTCTCATGTAAACCCCACATGATATTAGCTGTTAACACTATTATGTTTGTATGATATATTTGCTACAAACAATGGATGACTATAAATACATTATTATAAGCTAAATATACTTTATTCAGATTCCTTGCTGCTGCTGCTAAGTTGATTCAATTGTGTCTGACTCTGTGAGGCCCAGAGACGGCAGCCCACCAGGCTCCCCTGTCCCTGGGATTCTAAGGCAAGAACACTGGAGTGGGTTGCCATTTCCTTCTCCAATGCATGGAAGTGAAAAGTGAAAGTGAAGTCGCTCAGTTGTGTCCTACTCTTCATGACTCCGTGGACTGCAGCCCAACAGGCTCCTCCACCCATGGGGTTTTCCAGGCAAGAGTACTGGAGTGGGGTGCCATTGCCTTCCCTGATTCAGATTCCTTAGGTTTTATTTAATGTCATTTTTGCTTCCAGGATCCCATCCAGAGTGCCACATTGTTCATTTTTCATCATTAATCATCTCATCATTCAGATTTCATCATCATTTCTCTTTCAGGTACTCTTGGCTGCGAAAGTTTCCCAGATGTTCCTTGTTTCTGATGGTCTTGACAACTTTGAGCAGCACTGATCAGGTACTTTATAGAATGTCCAGCTGTTGAGATATTTGCCTGATATTTTTCTTATTGTGGATCCAAGGTTAGAGCTTTGAGGGGAAAGAACACAGAGGTAAAGAGCCATTTTATCACATGATATTAAAGGCACACAATATCAACATGGCTTCTAACAGTTGATGATGACGTTGAGCATTTAGGTGACATAGTGTTTGTAAAACTTTGTTATAAAGGAACTCTTCTTTACCACTTTTCATGCTGTACTTCTTGGAAGAAATTTACTATGCTCAGCCCACAGGTGAGGAGTAGGGAATTATGTTCTGCCTCCCTGAAGACAGAGTATCTACATAAATTATTTAGAATTTAACTACATTGTGAATTTACTCTCATTTGTATTCAAGTTATTTATATAAGTATGGACTTTTGTGTTCTTATCTATGTTTGGGGTTATAATTATGTAATTAAATTATAATAAATTATTTTTTGCATTCAAATTACAGAATAGCTTTGACCTTTTGGAGGTTTTTCAGTTCTCTCTTGTGTCTTTGGCATAAAACAGTCATTGTGGGTGTTGTTTTGGGTGCCATCTTGTTTCTGATATTATGAGTTCTCCAAGCTCATGTGTATTTCATAGAATCAAACATTTCTCTGAGGAACATAGTTTTTTTTAATTGGAGATGGTATTAGAAAGTAAGATAGAGGTGCTAGATGTGCTTCTTGCCTATTGGCATTGCTTTTGGTTTTCAGCTGGCAGAGCAAGTAAATAAATGCTTCCATACTAACCCATGTGTGTATGCATATCATATGTGTGTGCGTTCAGTCGTGTATGACTGTTTGTGACTCCGTGGCCAGTCTCTTCTGTCCCTTCAATTTTCCAGGCAAGAATACTGGAGTGGGCTGCCATTTCTCACTCCAGGGGATCTTCCCAACCTAGGGATCCAACCCACATCTTTTATGTCTTCTGCATGGGCAGGTAGATTCTTTATCACTGGCAACACCTGGGAAGCCCTATATACACATATACCTATCAATATTCTATATTTAAGTCTGTATTTATGCTAAGCTAAACTTGATCTCATAGTGACTTTTCAAACTTTTAATGAATCCATTACCAAGTGAATCATTTTAGTCCTCCTCTCCTTGCTTATCTATAATTTCCCACTCTAACAGTGAGAAATCCAACTTCAAATGTTTGACATCCATCTACCTATTTATTTCTAGTATATATTTACAGTAGTATCAGAATTGCTCAGAGAAGGCAATGGCACCCTACTCCCGTACTCTTGCCTGGAAAATCCCTTGGATGGAGGAGCCTGGTGGGCTATAGTCCATGGGGTCACTAAAAGTCGGACATGATTGAGCGACTTCACTTTCACTTTTCACTCTCATGCATTGGAGAAGGAAATGGCAACCCACTCCAGTGTTCTTGCCTTGAGAATCCCAGGGACAGGGGAGCCTGGTGGGCTGCCGTCTATGGGGTCACACTGAGTCAGACACGACCGAACCGACTTAGCAGCAGCAGAATTGCTAACCTATACCCTCTGGTTTTTAACTTCATCAACTAGAATACATTGCTTATATACAATTTATTTTGTCCTTAATTTTATGGATTTCTAAATTTAGGTCAGAACTTTTTTACCCTACTCATTTCAGTGAGATTGCTTCATACGTTTGTGTTATATTATGGATACTTGCTTACCTCATATTATGTTAGGAAGTGTCCCCTCTGCTTTTATTTTCTAGAAGAGGCTGTGAAAAATTGCTCTTTTTTCTTAAATGTTATTTAACTCACCTGTAAAATAATCTAGACATAGTAATTAGTTACTATATCAATTTCTTCAATAGATATATGCCTATTAAGATAATATACTTTTCCCTGCATGACTTTTGGTAGCATGAGTTCTTCAAAGAATTGATCTATTTGTCTAAGATATCAAGTTTGTGGACATTGTGTTGTGTCTAGTGTTCCTCACTGTCCTAAACAATTTTAACAAATGGAAATATACTAATGATGCATGCTTTGAGGGAGAAACTCTCCAATATGTCTCATTTTTGCTTGCAGTTGATTCAGTTAAATTGATGGAGACAAACATTCTTGTTGGGTTATGAAAAAACAAACTAAGTTTCATTTTGGATTCCAGAAAACATCTTAGTCACGAGTAATTCCAAGAAAGATAATCAGATCCTGTATAAATGTTCTTTCTTCTAATTGTGTAAACAAAATAATGAAACTTACACATTAAAGCAACGGTCTTTTAAAGGTCTTCCTGGAATTCAAATAAGAGAATAGTCACAAAAAATTAAAGCTCAAAGTAAAATTTAAATCCCTTATTGAGTATACTGAGTATCAGTACAGAAATCCTGCTAAATTGCCTTTCTTCAGGAACTAAGCTTATAATGCTAAATTAGAGTAATGTTCTACCATGGTAACACAAGAATTTATATTTTTTGGCTGAATTTCTAAATTGATATAATACAATTCATTAGTCATTTTTATTTTCACAAAGTGGTTAATAGGATCTTTACATTTCACATTTGCATGTAGCATAAAATATACATTCAGATACATGGCAAAAGATACTGCATTTTGGTTAAGTACAGACACCATAAACCATGCTGCTGCTGCTAAGTCGCTTCAGTCGTGTCCAACTCCTAGCGACCCCATGGACTGCAACACACCAGGCTCCTCCATCTGTGGGATCTTCCAGGCAAGAGTACTGGAGTGGGTTGCCTTTGCCTTCCCCGTCATAAACCATGAGAACACTCAATTCAATACTCAAATTTCCTTGGCTAAATTTAGAACCATCTTCACCTGTATGTATGACATTTGTGTTTTTAAACATACAGCTGTCTATAGAAATAAAAGTAAATGATTATAATTTTATTATACACTTACTCTAAGCCAATAATTATCATATTTTTGAGATTTTATCATTTAATCTCATCAGAAAAGTTTGTTAGGTATTATTATCTCTTTTCTAGGCTTAAATGGGTATGACACTTACCAAATTCATGCAGTTAATAAATGTATGGGCTCTGCTTTAAATCCAAGTATTCTATATCCAAACTGTAAAGCATTTTAAAGTACCATTTATTATAATAGATTTTCCAAATACTCTAAAATAGGAATTTGAAAGTTATACTTTTTTGGTAATATTCTATTATATCCCTTTGAAAATTGTTACAAGTAAGCATATAGTGAATATGAAATTCACCATTAAAGTGTAGAAGATAATTTTCTATAAAGTATTAATCTCAGTTATAAACATATAAAAGATTTCTTTATAGAATAAATATAAAAGATTTATTTATAGAATATATGCCTATATCTATCAAAACCTATGCCGCATCCTTAGCTTTGTCACTTAACAGCTAGGTGACATGAGGCAATTTATTCAGATTTTTCCCCCTGGTTTTATTAAAAACAACATAAATATAATAAAAGTACATTTATTATGAGATTGTTGGAAGATGTAGTTAAGTCTATCCAAAGAAATAGAATGAATAAAGTGGATGGATGGATGGATAGATAAACAGATAGATAAAAGAGATCTATGGTTAGAGTTGGCTCAAAGGATAATGCATACCAAAAAGTCCCATCCTTTGATACCTGAAAACTGAGAAACAGGAAAGTCAGTGATGTAATTCAGTATGAGTTTTAGGGCTCAGAACAAGGACCAATGTCAAATGGCAGGAGATCTGTGTCCCAACTCAAGGGAAAAAGGCAAATGCACTCTCCCTATGTCTTTCTGTTCTATTCAGGCACTCACTGGATTGGATGTTGCACATCATATTGGTGAGAGTGATCTCTACTCAGTGCAGATTCAAAGACCTTCATAGATGCATTCATGCAATAGATCATACAATGCATGATAGATTCATGCAATACAGGATTCATAGATTATTCATGCAAAATAATGATTTTATAACTATCTGGGAATCCCTTAGTCCAGTCAAATTGACACATTAAATTAATCAACACAGGTGAATTAAGTGAATTAATACATATAAATTACTTTTGAAACTGCTTGCCACAAAATAAGCAATAATAAATATAACATTATCTATAATACATGCTATCAAATTTCTTGAGTTGGGATAATAAAAAGTTAATCCACATGTTTTGTGGATTTGCTTTATGAGATGTTTGATGTATTACTTCACTAATGTGATTTGACATACGGATTCCCTTGAATTACTTACACAGACTTACTGGGAAATACAGGAGATAATTAATATAATGAGTGGTATCATCATGTAGCAACAATTTAGTTGGAATCACAATAGAAGATGCAGCCTGGGAATAAGAAGTATGAATTTTACACATCTAAATTTGTCTTTATGTAATAGAAGAAATATCCCATACAATGAAATGAATTACCATTGGACTCTTTGCAATAAAAAGATCATGTTTCAGGAGTAGCATTATATTCATTATTTTATATTAGCTAATCATATAATTATGTATCATATTTGCAGGATCTGACTTGAAGAGGACAGATCATACTTTTCATATATTTAATTCTGAACTCGCTAACAATATGATCACCCCACCTTTTGTGAGAGAACAAGAAAAGTTAAATAAACCATTGGCAGAGTTTTAGAAGAGGATTTTGATCCATAAATGAATATAATTATAAAAAAGTAGTAAGCAACTAATTAATTACAATTAATAATTAGAAGCTGTTTGGACCAAAATCTTATTGCTAGAAAAGGAAAGCATCAGACAGTAAAAGTAAACCAGTCACTTAATATTTCTCAGTGTTTTACACTGAGACACAGAAACATTATCCCACTATTAGGCACATCTAACTTCAAGGTCTTGGCAATCTTCGTGAATGAGGGCTTTTGTTTCTACCAACTAAATTATTTTTAAAACTTTACCATACACCCTCTTTTGTCCTATTGAAAAAGAGAAACAACACATTTCCCCTACTGAACTTCTTGATCAAGTCTTTATTCACTCTGTTATAGATAATGGCAGATGAGTTTCAGAGGATAAGCTAAACATCAGAGTGGCATCTTCTTCCTTTCCAGCAACTACTTTAATTCCTTCTTAGATTTTAGGGCATTATATTCTAAATATTTATTATTCGTTGTCTCTAGAGTCCCAACACTTACTCATCCTTTAATATTTCAGTATTTATGTGCTCTAAGCATAGCTCTGCTGCCCAGTATTTATGTACCCTAAACATAACACACTTCCATGGGTTGTCTCCAACTAGTTTGCTTTCTCATTTGCCTATCATTATTTTATATTAACATTTGCAAAGCATCATTATGTTTAGCTGTTGTTGCTGTTTATTGAAAATAATGGACTTAAATGTTAGATTCAGGTATACAATATAGTTATTCAATATACATTATGCACTATAAAAAGTTATTACTATATTATTGACTACATTCCCTTGTGCTATAGATTGCATTCCTGGAACTTGGTTTATAATTGTTAGTTTTCCCCTCTTAACACAACCCACTCCAGTACTCTTGCTTGGAAACTCCCATGGATAGAGGAGCCTGGTGGGCTGCAGTCCATTGGGTCCTAGGAGTTGGACACGACTGAGCGACCTCACTTTCACTTTTCACTTTCATAGATTGGAGAAAGAAATGGCAACCCACTCCAGTATTCTTGCCTGGAGAATTCCAGGAATGGGGGAGCCTGGTAGGCTATCGTCCATGGGGTTGCACAGAGTCAGACATGACTGAAGCGACTCAGCAGCAGCAGCAGCAGCCCTCTTTACGCCCTTCACCTGTTTTTCCCATCCTACCACCCTCCTCTGCTCTCTCAAATATAAGTTTGTTCTCTTTATCCATTCATCTATTGATGGACACTTAGCTTGCTACTATATCTTGGCTAGTAAAAATAATGTTGCAATGAACATTGGGGCGTATATATATTTTTGAATTAGCACTTGTCTTTTCTTCAGGTAAATATCCAGAAATGAAATTCTGGGATCATACAGTAGTTCTGCTTATAATTTTTCAAGGATCCTCCATAACTGTTAACTATGGTGGCTGCACCAATTTTCATTCTCACCAATAGTGCACAAGGGTTTCCTTTTCTTCACATTCTCAGCAAAACTTACAGTTTATTGTCTTTTTGATAAGTGTGAGGTGTTATCTAATTGTGGTTTTGTTTGTATTCCCTGATGATTAGCAATGTTAAGCATCTTTTCATGTGCCTGTTGACCATCTGTATGTATTTCTTGAAAAGCATCTATTCAGATCCTCTGCCTATTTTTAAAATGGATTTTAATTGATATTGCATTATATGTGCTTTTACATACTTGGGGGATAAACCCTTTATTGGACATATACTTTGCAAATTTCTTTTGCTGTCAGTAAGTTCCCTTTTGTTGGTTGATGGGTATTTTTGCTGTGTAAAAAATTTAGCTTGATGTGTTTTCATTTGTTAATTTTTGCTTTTGTTGCCCTTGCCTGAGGAGACATAGCCAAAACATATTGATAAGACCAACGTCAAGAGTGTACTGTCTATGTTTTCTTCTAGGAATTTTATGGTTTCAGGCCTTATTTTCATATCTTTAATCAATGCTGAGTTTATTTTTGCATGTGATGTGTCAAAATGGTGTAGTTTCATTCTTCCTCTTGTAGCTGTCCAGTTTTCTTATCACTTGTTCAAATGTATATGTGTGTGTGTGATACAAAGCTTATTATTTCTATTTAACCAGAGAACTTTGAAATTCACCATCAATTATTAACTCAACAAATTATGTATAGTTTGTTATATACTAAGTATGTCTACAAACAAAGCTAGTGGAGGTGGTGGAATTCCAGCTGAGCTATTTCAGATCCTAAAAGATGATGCTGTAAAAGTGCTGCACTCAATATGTCAGCAAATTTGGAAAACTCAGCAGTGGTCACAGGACTGGAAAAGGTCAGTTTTCATTCCAATCCCAAAGAAAGGCAATGCCAAAGAATGCTCAAACTACTGCACAATTGCACTCGTCTCACACGCTAGTAAAGTAATGCTCAAAATTCTCCAAGCCAGGTTTCAGCAATACATGAACCGTGAACTTCTGTGAATGTTCAAGCTGGTTTTAGAAAAGGCAGAGGAACCAGAGATCAAATTGCCATGATCCACTGGATCATGGAAGAAGCAAGAGAG
>SJYV01019147.1:11270-24485 GCA_006410875.1 Neotragus pygmaeus
TTTTTAAATGTAAATTTATTTATTTTAATTGGAGACTAATTACTTTACAATATTGTATTGGTTTGCCATACATCAACATGAATCCACCACGGGTGTACACGTGTTCCCCATCCTGAACCCACTTCCCTCCTCCCTCCCCATGCCATCCCTCTGGGTCGTCCAGCCCCAAGCATCCTGTATCCTGCATTGAACCTGGAGTGGCAATTCATTTCATATATGATATTATACATGTTTCAATGCCATTCTCCCAAACCATCCCACCCTCTCCCTCTCCCACAGAGTCTAAAAGACTGCTCTATACATCTGTGTCTCTTTTGCTGTCTCACATACAAGGTTATTGTTACCATCTTTCTAAATTCCGTATACATGCATTAGTATACTGTATTGGTGTTTTTCTTTCTGGCTTACTTCACTCTGTATAATCAGCTCCAGTTTCAACCACCTCATTAGAATTGATTCAAATGTATTCTTTTTAATGGCTGAGTAATACTCCATTGTGTAAAAAAAATTCTTAATCCACTGAACCAAGCATGCAGACTCATCAGAACCTGGTTTTGGGTAACAATCCCTTCATTATCTTTAGTTAACTTTAACTCTGGCCTTCAGAAGTCATTCTTTCCTTACGATGATGTTTTTCAAACTTTCCTGGCATCTTTGGTGTTTGCATTTTTCTCTGATATGGAAAGGACTCCATTGTATGGTGGGGTTGGGGTGGGGTGAAGATTATGAATGGGTTGGATTAACTTCCTGCCTTCCTCTCACACCAACCAAAGAGATAGCTTTTTTTCCAAACTCTGTATTTTTTCCTATTCATTTCCTGCTCTAATTTTATTGTGGACATTTTTGAGGTAAAAAAGAAGATTATATTTTCTTTTTCCTTTTAAATTTAAACTTTTTTATTTTGTATTGTAGTAAAGTCAATTAACAATATTGTGGTAGTTTCAGGTGAACAGCAAATGTACTCAGCCATACATACACATGTATCCATTCTCCCCCAAACCTCCCTCCCATTCAGGCTGGAACAACTCTGCTCAATGTTATGTGCCAGAAAAGTCTATTTTCAAATTTTAAATTTCATTTCATAAATTCCTTCCTTTCTACTTATGCACACCAGCTTATATATTTTCTATAGTTTTCTGAATCTCTTTTAGTTTGAGAGAGCATGAATTTATTTTAAAATTGCATAGTTTGTTTTCAGATTATTTAAACATGTTACATATGACAGCATTGATCTCTAATCAGTTCACTCATTGCATAAATATTTGATTATAACTAACTGTAGGCATTGTTCTAGGTGTTATACATACTGGAGTGATTTAACAAAGACTTCTGCCCTTGGAGACATTATACAGTCCATCAGGAAGAGTATGGCTATTTCATCATAAGCATGATAAATAAGTAAATGATACAGTATGTTAAAAGGAGAAAAGTGTCAGGATAAAAGAAAAGGTAGAATAAAAATAAAAGGGAATAAAGATTATTGGTCTAAAAAGACTGAGGCAAGGCCAGAGTTCTGTGTAGAATAGTCAGGAATATATCTCATTTCGATGTTGCTGATAAGCAAAGGGTTGAGAAAGCCAGGTGGATAATCTGAAGAGAGAAATTTCAGGAAGAAGAACCAGAGCAATATGTGGAGAGTAGGTTTATTGAGAAGAGGAAGATTACTGGAAAAGGTCATTTATCTATCCAATGAAATGAACATTTAGACACATTTTTTGTTCCTTATCTCTACACATAATCATAAATATTGATGCTGGTGGGAATCGCAGAGTTAAAATCTTAAGAGTTTAGAGAAAGGAACTTGTTCTAAGAGGCTAAGTGACACCTAGTGGCAGAACAGGATTGACTCCGATTGCTTACTCTACAGACATATGATGCTCTAAAGGCTTCTAAAGTGATGAAATACATTTTTTTTTTAAGCAGTGGCTTTTAATAAAGCCTTGGGCAAATCTAAATAAATTGTTTTCACTTGAAGGATACCTGGCTTACCTATGTGTAACACCAGATCTACTCAATGTTAAAATGTTGTATTATTTGCAATAAAGAGCAGGTGTATATGTGAAATCCGTCATGGTCCTGAATCCCCTGACACCTATAAAAAGCCTGTGTGCTGGAGGCACTGTGTTAAAGCAAGATCTGTTCACTGTCTAAATTCTCCAACAGACCTGCGTTCAGAAGGAATAACAGCTTATTTTTTTGATGGTATTTCATGTAAAACATTTGATCCTCATACTAGTTTTTTTCCCCTAAAATATAAAAATGTGACCACTTTGAAATTATGAAACAGGAGTGGAGCTACTAATATCTGTTGTTATTTTTGGAGAAAAACATACATTTATATGACCAATTTTCTTTATTGTTAGAACAGATACACATGTGTTAGTGTTATTAAATATTGTCATTGCTGACACTGACACATTAAATGCAAACAAGAAGAATATTGATAAATCCAGTGAGGAGCTAATATATATGACATTGAAGTCGCTCAGTCGTGTCCGACTCTTTGCCACCCCATGGACTGTGGCCTACCAGGCTCCTCCGTCAATGGCATTTTCAGGCAAGAGTACTGGAGTGGGTTGCCATTTCCTTCTCCAGGATATCTTCCCAACCCAGGGATCGAACCTGGGTCTTCCACATTGTAGGCAGACGCTTTATCGTCTGAGCCACAAGTGCCTAATGTATATAATTGGTTGCTTTATATTATGTGGTTCAGCTGGTAAAGAATCTACGTGCAATGCTGGAGACCTGTTTTGGATCTATGGGTTGGGAAGATGCCCTGGAGAAGGGAAAGGCTACCCACTGCAGTATTCTGGCCTGGAAAATTCCATGGACTGTATAGTCCATAGGGCACAAAGAGTCTGACACTACTGAGTGACTTTCACTTTTATTAATGAACAATAACAAGTAGAAAGTATGTGAATTAAAGATATAAAATGCTATATATTTCTGCAAATATAGATGCTAACATAAATGCAAATAATAATACGAAACAGCCCCAAAATATGATGCATATTTTCATTTTTATAACAAGCAGCCATAGAGTTTTCTGATTTAATAATGTATTTTTTCTTTAATGAATATTTTTAAGTAAATAATAAATACTAATATCCACAAGAAACTAAAATTTAACCTCTCAGAAGTGAAAAAAATAGGTAAGTTATAAAACTATTAAAAAGGGGTAAAATTCTTAGTACACTATTTTTTTTGGTAGATGATAGAAGAGTATTAAACATTGACAAAAACATAATAAAATGTTCAGTTACATCGCTCAGTCGTGTCCAACTCTTTGTGAACCCAGAACAGCAGCACACCAGGCTTCTCTATCACCAACTCCCGGAGTTTACTCACACTCATGTCCAATGACTTGGTGATACCATCCAACCATCTCATCCTCTGTCATCCCCTTCTCCTCCTCCCTTCAATCTTTCCAGCATCAGGGTCTTATCAAATGAGTCAGTTCTTCACATCAGGTGGCCAAAGTATTGGAGCTTCAGCTTCAGCAGCAGTCCTTGCAATGAATTTTTGGGACTGATTTCCTTTAGGATTGAAGGGATGGATCTCCATGCATTCCAAGGGACTCTCTAGAGTCTTCTCCAACATCACAGTGTAAAAGCATCAATTGTTCGGCACTCAGCTTTCCTTAGAGTCCAAAATCTCATATCCATACATGACTACTGGAAAAACCATAGCTTTGATTAGATGGACCTTTGTTGGCAAAGTAATGTCTCTGCTTTTTAACATGCTGTCTAGGTTGGTCATAGCCTTTCTTCCAAGGAGTAAGTGTCTTTTAATTTCATGGCTGCATCATCATATGCAGTGATTTTGGATCCCCCCAAAATAAAGTTTCTCACTGTTTCCATTATTTCCCCATCTATTTGCCATGAAGTGATGGGACTGGGTGCTATGAATCAGTTTTCTGAATGTTGCGTTTTACCAACTTTTTCAGCCTCCTATTTCACTTTCATCAAGAGGCTCTATAGTTCTTTGCTTTTTGCCATAAGGGTGGTGTCATATGCATATCTGAGGTTATTGATATTTCTCCTGGCAATCTTGATTCCAGCTTCCTCCAGCCCAGTGTTTCTCTTGTTATACTCTGCATATAAGTTAAATAAGCAGGGCGACAATATACAGCCTTGACGTACTCCTTTCGTATTTAGAACCAGTCTGTTGGTCCATGTCCAGTTCTAACTGTTGCTTCATGACCTGCATACAGATTTCCCAGGAGGTAGGTCAGTCGTCTGGTATTTCCATCTCTTGAAGAATCTTCCATAGTTTGTTGTGATCCACACAGTCAAAAGTTTTGGTGTAGTCAATAAAGTAGAAGTAGATGTTTTTCTGGAACTCTCTTTCTTTTTTGATGATCCATGGATGTTGGGAATTTGACTCTGATTCCTTTGCCTTTTTAAAATCCAACTTGAACATCTGAAAGTTCATGGTTCACAAACTGTTGAAGCCTGGCTTAGAGAATTTTGAGCATTATTTCCTAGAGTATGAGATGAGTGCAATTGTGTGGTATTTTGAATATTCTTTGGCATTGCCTTTTTTTTTTTTTTTGAAACTGAATGAAAACTGATCTTGTGGCCACTCCTGAGTTTTCCTTATTCTCTGGCATATTGCTGCTGTTGCTGCTGCTGCTGCTGCTTCTGCTTCTGAGTCACTTCAGTAGTGTCTGACTCTGTGTGACCCCATAGGTGGTAGCCCACCAGGCTCTGCCATCCCTGGGATTCTCCAGGCAAGAATACTGGAGCAGGTTGCCATTTTCTTCTCCAATGCATGAAAGTGAAAATTGAAGGTAAAGTTGCTCCGTCATGTCCGACTCTTAGCAACCTCATGGACTGCAGCCTACCAGGCTCCTCCGTTCATGGGATTTTCCAGGCAAGAGTACTGGAGTGGGGTGCTACTGCATTCTCCGCTGGCATGTTGAGTGTAGCATTTTCATAGCATCATCTTTTAGGATTTGAAATAGCTCAACTGGAATTCTATCACCTCTACTAGCTTTGTTTGTAGGGATGCTTCCTAAGGCCCACTTGGCTTCACATTCCAGGATGTCTAGCTCTAGGTGAGTGATCACACCATCTTGATTATCTGGGTCATGAAGATCTTTTTTGTATAGTTCTTCTGTGTATTCTTATCACCTCTTCTTAATATCTTCTGCTTCTGTTAGGTCCATACCATTTCTGTCCTTTATCGAGCCCATCTTTGCATGAAATGTTCCCTTGTTATCTCTAATTTTCTTGAAGAGCTCTCTAGTCTTTCCCGTTCTGTCGTTTGCCTCTATTTCTTTGCATTGATTACTGAGGAAGGCTTTCTTATCTCTCCTTGCTATTCTTTGGAACTCTACATCGAAATGAGTAGATTTTTCCTTTTTTCCTTTGAGTTTTGCTTCTCTTCTTTTCTCATCCTTAAACAATCATTTTGCCTGTTTGCACTTCTTTTTCTTGGGGATGGTCTTGATCACTGCCTCCTGTACAATGTCATGAACCTCCGTCCATAGTTCTTAAANAGCGATTTGTAGTTTTGGTGTTCATGCAGTAGAAGATGAGTGCACTTCTTCTACTCCACCAGCTTCCTCTGCCACAGGTAACCCACTCCAGTATTAAAATAGAATGCCCTCATTAAACAAGTTTAATAAACTCAAACTTTCAGAGTGTCTACAAGGCCAAATATGTCTACCTCCCTCTCATCACCTGTTACAGCTATCAGATGCAAATTGAAAAGCCTTTCAGAACTGAATCAGAATGGCAATGAGTTAAACATGTATATATTCCTAAGAAATAATAAAATTATCTTTTAAAATTATGTGATACCATATAAACAGTCTGTCAATAGCATGATATGCCTGATGAAGTGTTAAGCATAATGGGAAGTATTCATTGGAATCAAATGTAAGTTGGTGATATTTATTTAGATATTTCTCTCTCAATAGAAAAGTGAATTTAGGAGCTATCATATTATTTAAGTATAGATAGATAATAGCTTTAACTTCTTTATAATACAGAACTTTATGGATAAAAATGATGAATAATATCAGTGCCTTCCAGAAATCAGAAAGAATATAGTGAAAGCTATCTGTACAAAGCAATCACAATAATACACTTAAAATGTTTTAAAAGATACTGAAGCCAAATTCCTAGAGAAGGGAATTTGAATTAACAATCTGCACATATTTTATAGTATTGATAAAAAGAACAACAAACACAGATAAAGATTTCAGTGATTGAAACCTTTCCTTCACCCTCCACTTTCTGTTCTCACTCGAGTAAAAATCTACGTGAGATTACATGTGGTAAAAGACAGGCATAAATTAAGGGCAAGTAAGTAGGACAGTTCCGGCATCTATGAATTGATGTAACAAAGGAAAAATGAGTCATTTATGGCCCAAATAGGAGGACAAGACAGGCAGGTATGAACGCTCTGCTGCTGCTGCTAAGTCACTTTAGCCATGTCTGACTCTGTGCGACCCCATAGACAGCAGCCCACCAGGCTCCCCTATCCCTGGGATTCTCCAGGCAAGAGTACTGGAGTGGGTTGCCAGTTCCTTCTCCATGAACGCTCTAGAATCTAGAAAATACTTTAAAGAAAAAAATTTTATTAAATCCCTTTCTCACGTACAAATTGCAATTCCTTTTTTCTTCAGATAAAAAGTGAAGTAAAATAACTTTAGCATCAGTTCTCTCTCCAATGCTTTGTAATAAAAGGAAAATGGTCACAACATCACCAAATATGTCTTCATGCTAATTTTAAACAGTCATATTTTAAAAAATGTTTATTTGTACTCTACTAAAAATATTTATAAATCTGTACTACCATAGCTTCAAGTATCTCCTACATACCAAATCAATAGACATTAAAAAAAAATGATGTACTCCATAATTTTCATTTAAAATGTCAATTTACCCATGTAATTACTTTAAATTAGTTTAAGATCTTTAACAAACATAAAAATTCTTGAGCTACCAACTATTATAGCATCTTTATTTTGACTTTTATTGTAATTATGTTTTACAATTCTCAATATTTTTCTAATCCTTTGTCTGAATTGTTTTTATAATTGCAACCTCATCATTTCTGATTTTATTTTTGAGCTGAAGAGATCCAGTCAAAAATCAATAATGCATAAAACACATGAATTTTGAATATATCTTCAAAGTATTATGATAATAGTAAGTTAAAATTTGCTATAATTTTAGGTTTGGTTAATTCATGTGAAACATGTTCGTATACACGATTTTGTTTTCTAAATCTATATTACAGTATTTCCATTGCTTAACCCTCTGCTAGGATTCTTTGGTATAAGAAACAGAGAAATCAAATTCCTATAAGCAAAAATATGATTTTTTCCCCTCACTTATAAGAATCCCAAGGACGGCGGAGCCTGGTGGGATGCCGTCTATGGGGTCGCACAGAGTCGGACACTACTGAAGCGACTTAGCAGCAGCAGCAGCAGCTGCAGCAGCAGATTAGAAATGTGGTTTTATGCAGAATTTCATGCAGGTATTTAGAGAAATCATCAAAATCCATTTGACCTCTTTTTCTTTCTCTCTTCCACTTAGTGTGCTGAGAAAAAAATCTGGTTGATAATTCCTGATTCACATTGTGCTAGCTGTATTATCCAAATCTGCTTTTTCCTTAAACTTCTAAAAACGATAAAATACGTATCTGTAGAAGAATAAAGATCTGGCTTAACTTAACAAATACTGTGTTTACACAGCTGCATATGATATGAAAACTGGAATGTCCTAGAACATGTTCTTAAAATTAAGGCCAGGAAGAAATATACTAGGTAAGCAGCCCCACCTCTTTCACATGAATGGATGGGGAAAGGTGTCCTTGTCTGGAGAAGGAAGAGTGAGTTTCTGAACAGACAAAAATCAACTCTAACTGTGATATTAAAATATAAACTTTGAACAGTTAGAAGCATGTGATAAAAAATAAAAACAAATATGTCAACCATTTTTAACTAACTTATTAATAAGGAGACTATTGTGATGGTATGAAAGTGAAAGTGTACACTCATGGCAGATTCATGTTGATGTATGGCAAAACCAATACAATATTGTAAATAGCCTCCAGTTTAAATAAATTTAAATTAATAAAAAAATTAAAAAGAAAGTGAAAGTGAAGTCGCTCAGTCGTCTCCAACTCCACAGCTCCATGGACTGCAGCCCACCAGGCTCCTCTGTTCATGGGATTTTCCAGGCAAGAACACTGCAGTGGGGTGCCATTGCCTTCTCCGAGAGAGAGGGTATAGCAGGTTCAAATATCACTTGAGGAGCTGAGATACATATGTGAAAATGAAAATGAAGTCGCTCAGTCATGTCTGACTCGTTCCAACCCCATAAACTGTAGCCCACCAGGCTCCTCCATCCATGGAATTTTCTAGGCAAGAGTATTGGAGTGGGTTGCCATTTCCTTCTCCAGGGGATCTTCCCAACCCAGGGATCGAACCCTGGTCTCCTGAACTGTGGGCAGACACTTTACTGTCTGAGCCACCATTTAGGTTAATTAAAATAGCATGCAGAAATAAGGTGTTTTTAATAAAGATTTACATTTAATGTAATACAGGATACATAACCTTTATTATCTTTTCTACTAGAGAAGAGATATTTACATTACATTACTATTGGGTCTAAATAGTAAACCCATTTGAACATCTGAAAGTTCTCCATTCACATACTGTTGAAGCCTAACTTGGAGAATTTTGAGCATTACTTTGCTAGCATGTGAAATGAGTGCGATTGTGAGATAGTTTGAACATGCTTTGGCATTGCCCTTGTTTGGGATTGGAATGACAACTGACTTTTTCCAGTCCTATGGCCACTGCTGAGTTTTCCAAGTTTTCTGGCATTGCTTCTTAGGAAGAACAACTGTTTTAAACTATGGTATACACCTAAATTATTATTATATAGAATAACATTAGTGTTCCTCTATACCCAACTGTGTTCAGGCCTAAATAAAGAATGTATTTTTGTAACAATTATGTTTCAAGTACTACACTATGCTAGAAATACATAAGTGGTTAAAGTATGAGGTTGCTCAAAATAATGTGAGGTCATTTATAAAGAAAAATGTATGAATAAGTATAATCAACAATACTCATTTCCAGCTTACCATTCAACAATAATGATTCAAATTAAAAGTGAAACAAAGCCTTACTATATAAAATAGGTGTTATATGTACTTAAAAATATAGTGAGAACAGACCAGACATTTATAATTTTAAAAAACTTATGGGGTTAAGTGTAGTATGATTTATATGACATAATCAAAGATTCACATATTATACTATTAATAATTATTTCAAAACAATATTTAGAATGGCAGATTTATTCTATTTACTTTTGTAAGCAATGAGTCAAATTTATTTCTCACTTTCTATCACCAGATAACAAATAGCCCTTAAATACTTATCAAAACCCTAAAGCAAATCTCTTTAAGTAGTGGAAATGATTTTTTTTTTTAAATTATGGGATACTGTCTCCAGTTTCATGTCTTGATTTGATTTGATGGAAACAAAAATCACCTGGAAATGATTTTTTTCCAGCTGGGAACACCTTTCAATACAGTTCTCTCCCCTTCCCTGTTAGATTTCATTTTATTCCTATATCCTTAAACACTTCAATAGCTTTTTGCTCTCTTTCCATTTATGAGCATGCCAGTGGCTTCCCCAAGTTTCTTCTCATCTCACTTTTGATGTTCCTATACAATTTTATGCCTCATCTTTTTCAGCAAGCACAGGGAATATTTTCAAACACATTAAAAAAAAATCTTCCTCAATTTCAAATTGGCAAAATGTACAAGGGATATTCTCCCTAGGTTAGCAATTCATTTTATTTGGTGTTCTAGTTGTTAGTTTTAAGTCTTATAATTATCTTACCTTTTTTTCTGTAAAGTTTTAAGAAATATAGGCATGTATTTTTATAGGAATATTTGCTTCCTTATGATTATTTATCTTTTTAAGCTGAGATTATTATTAGAGAATCTAAATCATTTTTACAGAATCACTGTTGCACATAACTTGCCAGTATTCTTACAAAATGAAGCAAATGAAATATAAATTGGTATAATTTTTAAAGCTCTAAATATTGTGTTTGTTGCAGACATTTTTCTTATGGTTTCTGTGGTCTTGCTTTCAGATAGAATTAAATATTGTTAGATCTGAATTTAATTTGATACTCATTTTCTGCTATTGGCACTGGTATATTAGGCCATGGCCTAATGAGACCAAAATTATTTTCATTTTTATTATTTAAATCATTTTGTGTATTATAAAATTCAAAACCAGAAAAGTATCTTAAGGAAATTATCAAGCTTCAACTTATATTTTTAATACACAGTAGGAATATATGTGCTATCAACTATCATTCATAAATCACTGAGTGCACTCTTTAGATTTTTTTTCCTATGGAATGTTGATAAAGCATTTGACAAAAGAAGCAATTAAGATATATTATCTATTTTTATTGCTGACTAAATGAAAACAATACCTGTGAGATAATAATTGAAACATTTTATAAATCAAAATGTCTGGCTATTGACAAAGAAAAGGATTTACATATAAACCTCATTTATGAGTGTCTCACTAATGCCAAGTATATTGCTCAGGAAATCTCAAAGTTACAGTGATAAACAATGGCTCTGCAACCATTCAGTTCAATTGCTCAGTCCTGCCTAACTCTTTGGGATCCCATGGACTGCAACACGCCACGCTTCCCTGTCCTTCACGAACTCTTGGAACTTGTTCAAACTCGTCCATTGGGCTGGTGATGCCCTCCAGCCATCTCATCCTCTGTAGTACTCTTCTCCTGCCTTCAATCTTTCCCAGCATCAGAGTCTTTTCCAATGAGTCAGTTCTTGTCATCAGGTAGCCAAAGCATTCCAGTACCCCTACAATTTTGATGTTTTGAATTAGCAGCTGGATAACTTTTGGTGATTGCCACTGGGTGCAACTTACAAAAAGGGCTTGAAAAGTAAGAGAGTACTACTACTCTATGGGGAAATTGGGATAAAAGGATAGTTAGATGAGGGATTAAAACTCATTTTTTGTGAACTACTTCATACCTGGGGCTGAGTTTACAAAATCTTTTAATCAATTGAAGCTTTCTTGAGGTCACTTTTCCCCCTCAATTTATACTACTTAGCATACTCATAAAATCTATCTACTCTTTCTAAATTATAAAATATTTAAGTGATCAGTATCTGAAGTTGGACAATTTGACATTTAAATCCAGCTGCCTTTGTCTTTTTTCTTTTATTCTTGCCTTAAGCATGCCTAATTTGTCCAGCTGTCTCAAACCATCTTTCTTGTCTCCACATATCATCCTTAAGCTGTTATTTTATCCTCAAGATTGATAGTGTAATAATAGTGAGAGTGCTTTCTTTCCCAGAAACATTTCATTTAAAGGTAAATCCTTGTACTAATGTCACCAGCTAGTAGATGAGGAAGGGCATGGTATGTTTTGGAGCTTTAAATACCTCTATTGGTTATAGTCACATTTCTTATTGTAGGGCCAACCGTCTACTTCATACAGACATTGGAATTTTTATACCATTTTCCTAATAGAATAAGCAATATAGTGAATTAATTTGAATAAAAAGCTTTGTATGAAGATATCACACATTAAATTCTAAGCTCAACTAACTGCTACCTTTGTAAACTTTTGAGATTTGCTTGAATTTTCAGAGCAACCACTGCCTTTATTGCTTCATTTGTCAAAAGATTTCCTCAAATCATTGTTTGGAGAATTTGTAACAATATATTTAAAGGTGACACTGCTTGGCAGTGATTAAAGTCACTATGTACACAGGAAATAATATACGAAAGAACAAATAAATCTATTATGTACCAGGCATTATTCAAGTCTAGGTAATAGATGGTAAAGATATGTCTTGATTAAGATATACCTTAAAAAAAAAAAAGATATACCTTAAGACAATATTCTCAGGGATTCAGTTTTGAAAAGGCCAGTGTCTTATACATCCTTCCTTCTCTCCTTTTCTTTTTTCCTTCCTTCTTTCCTTCCCATTCTCATTTGACTTTTTATAATCTTCCAATAAATAGTCCTAATTAAAATCATATTTAGTCATAGCTGAAAACAATAAAGTATGTTCAAGGAAGCATAGTTAATAGCCATAAAATATACAAAAACAGTGTTGAAACTTTTCTACACATATGAAATATGATTGTTTATATATATATACATACATAGATACACACATATGTATATAAGCATACAGATGGATTTCTATTGCTACTTTGACCAACTTATATTGCATGCTGTAAACACAATAATTGATTTATAATGATATTACTATATAATATTGTAAGACCTGAAAATATAATTCACAATCATTATTTTATTTATTAACTTTTTGCTATAGGCATAGAGTATAATTTCTTAAAGTAATTTTTAGGATATCTGCAGAGGCAGGAATTAGAATTGATTATAGCTGGTTATAATATGAAGAAATGTTACTTATGATAATCTCTGATATTAACAGAATCTAAATCATTTGGGTGAGAGAAATTCCTAATAACAGTTTATCATAATGAGTTAAACTATAGCTTTAATTATGAATTTTGCTAATTAGAGTCACTTAATTTATGATATTGACAAGCAGTTTAATATTATCACATTTTAAAACTCAACCTCACTATTTTCCAATCTTGTACACTAAAATGTGCTTCAGGGATATTAAAGTCCTTTTCATGCCAGATTTTTAATTTTACATAGAAAAAGAAACCATACATATCATATAGTTTCCTGGGGATTTGTTTCACATTGCTTTAATAGTAAAAGTACAGATGTAAAAAATTCATCTAAGGAATTTATCATTAGTTAACTTTTTTTTCAAGACAGTGTACTCATTATATATATTTGTTACTGAATTTGGAGATTTATCAGGCTGTAAACCTGCTGAACAGATATAAATTCGGAGGTTGTTGTATTCACTTATTTGGCCAATACTGGATATTTTCATCAGTCAAATTCTTATAATGTCATTGAAAATGAGAATCTAAAAGATAATTGTTTATCTTTACACAGATAATTATTAATTTATTAATATTCATGGGAAATAGATGGGGAAACAGTGGAAACAGTGTCAGACTTTACTTTTGGGGGCTCCAAAATCACTGCAGATGGTGACTGTAGCCGTGAAATTAAAAGATGCTTACTCCTTGGAAGGAAAGTTATGACCAACCTAGAGAGCATA
>SJYV01019147.1:25534-101438 GCA_006410875.1 Neotragus pygmaeus
TCTTTTCCCATGAGTTGACTCTTTGCATCAGGTAGCCAATGGATTGGCAATTGTCAATCTCAGCTTCAGTATCAGTCCTTCCAATGAATATTCAGGGTTGATTTCCTTTTAGATTGACTGGTTTGATCTCCATGCAGCCCAAGGGACTGTCAATAATCTTCTCCACAACCACAGTTTGAAAGCATCAGTTCTTTGGTCCTCAGCCTTGGTCTAACTCTCACATCTGTACATGACTACTGGAAAAACCATAGCTTTGACTATATGGACCTTTGTCAGCAAGGTTATATCTCTGGTTTTTAATATGCTGTCTAGTTTTGTCATAGTTTTTCTTCCAAGGAGCAAGTGTCTTTTGATTCCATGATTGCAATCACCTTTCTCAGTGATTTTAGAGGCCATGAAAATAAAATCTATCACTGTTTCCAATTTCCCACCATCTATTTGCCATGAAGTGATGGGACTGGATGTTTTGATATTAATTTTTTTTTAATGTTAAGTGTTAAGGCAGGTTTTTCACTCTTGTTTCACTCTCATCAAGAAGCTCTTAGTTTTTCACTTTCTGCCATTAGGGTAGAATCATTTGCATATCTGAGCTTATTGATATTTCTGCCAGCAATCTTGATTCCAGCTTGTGCTTCATCCAGCCCAGTATTTTGCTTGATGTACTCAACATATAAGTTAAACAGCAGGGTGAAAATATACAGATTTGATGTACTCCTTTCCCAATTTGGAACCAGTCTGTTCAGTATCTGATTTTGACTGTTGCTTCTTGATCAATATACAGGTTTGTCAGGAGACTGGTAAGGTGGTCTGGTATTCCTATCTCTTTAAGAGTTTCCCACAGTTTGTTGTGATTCACACAAAGAATTTAGGGTATTCAATGAAGCAGAAGTTTTGTTTTGTTTCTGAAATTCTCTCATTTTTTTCTATGATCCAGTGAATGTTGGTAATTTGATCTCTGATCCACTGCCTTTCCTAAATCCAGCTTGCACATCTGGAAGTTCTCATTCATGTACTGTTGAAACCTAGCTTGAAGGATTTCAAGCATTACCTTGCTAGCTTGTAAAATGAGCACAACTGTGAAGTACTTTGAACAATTTTTGGCATTACCCTTCTTGGAGATTGGAATGAAACCTGAGCATTTTCAGTCCTATGGCCATCGTTGAGTTTTCCAAATTTGTTGCCATATTGAGTGCAACACTTTCACAGCATCATCTTTTAGAATTACAAATAGCTCAGCCAAAATTCCATCACCTCTGCCAGCTTTGTTCACAGTAATGCTTGATAAGGCCAACTTGACTTCACAATCCAGGATATATGACTCTAGGTAAGTGACCACACCATCATGGTTATCCAGCTCTCCCATTTTGTAGGTAGATTCTTTACTGTCTGAGTCACCAGGGAAGCACAAAGTGAACATGGCTCAGTCATGTCTGATTCTTTGCGGCCCCATGGACTTTAGCCTACCAGACTTTTCTGTACATGGAATTTTCCAAACAAGAATACTCGCATAAGTTGCCATTTTCTTCTCCAGGAGATTTTCCTGATCCAAGGAGCAAACCTGGGTCTCCTGCATTACTTGGAGAAGGCAATGGAAACCCACTCCAGTACTCTTAACTGGAAAATCCCATGGACGGAGGAGCCTGGTAGGCTGCAGTCCACAGGGTCTCTAGGAGTCGGACACGACTGAACGACTTCACTTTCACTTTTCACTTTCATGCATTGGAGAAGGAAATGGCAACCCACTCCAATGTTCTTGCCCAGAGAATCCCAGGGACGGGAAGCCTGCTGGGCTGCCATCTCTTGGCTCGCACAGAGTCGGACACGACTAAAGCAACTTAGCAGCCTGCATTACAGGCCTATTCTTTATAGTCTGAGCCACCAGGGGAGACTAAACTTTAATTCCATTCTGAAAAAATTTCTTGGCACTGCTAGAGACTAAAGGAGTGGTTTGTAGCTTTTCATGTGCTGTATTTCTCTGTGCAAAAGCCTCATTTAAAAAGCCGTTTTAAAACTCACAGAGCCCTAGTGTATTTCATTATCACAGTTTCCAGATGGGCCATGGAACATGTCACTAGATGAGAAATAAGATTTAAAGGTTTATACTAGAGAAAAACATCAGTGCTATTAAGTCTGCAAAGGAGAAGGCTCTGAGTATCATGACAACGCTTTACATACACATGCAAAGTTATTGAAAACGTAACATCATTGAGCTATTTTCCAATTGTACTAGTGGACTGCGATGTGGAAAAGCTATTACAACAGAAGAATGGATGAAAATTAACTATAGAACAAAAGTACTCCAACGATAGGTGCCTTTTAAAATGTAATGACTTAATACATTTTCCTTCCTTAAGAAGGAGGCTGACATCACAGAAGTGGAGGGATCTTTCTGTAAGTGTTCGATTAGGGAATCATGGTAGACCCTTTTAAATTCTGTAAGTGCAATTCTCATAGTTGTGAAAGTGATAACTAGTGAACTGAATGTAATGAGAAAGAAATAGTCCAGTGTTGCATACATCTTAACCTTTTACTTTCCCAAATGACTATGTGACCAAATGGTCAAAAATAATACTTAAATGCTATATTTGGATATTGAAACGTATGTTTTGTTTGTATTTTTGTCTTTGGAATGATTTACATACATAGCTTAACTGTAGAAGTTTAAATGTGATTCAATATTAAACCAATTGGTATATATCTATTTTCATGATAGCAAAGTTTTAGAAATAGTACAATTATTATTTGACATTACCCAAGATCTTGACAAACATAAGCACATAGCATTCAGTAGGAAAATATAAAAATATACACTAGTTGAAAGTGAAAGTCACTCAATCGTGTCTGACACTGCAATTCATGGACTACACAGTCCATGGAATTCTCCAGGCCAGAATACTGGAGTGAGCAGCCCTTCTCTTCTTCAGGGTATCTTCCTAACCCAGGGATCAAACACAAATCTGTGGCATTGCAGGCAGACTCTTTACCAGCTGAGCCATGAGGGAAGACCACTTTCACTTTCATAATATTTAACTTCTTTTATAGCTTTTAATTTTCTGAAAACATCTATTTTTTTATATTCTCTATTCTTTTGAATGATAATCTTACTTTTATTCATATTTCTAATTCCTACAGTTTTATGTTTTTAGGAAGATACAAAAAAAAACACAACATTTTTATAGACAGTTAAAAGCTATAAAAGAAGATAAATATTATGAAAGTGAAAGTCACTCAGTTATGTCCTACTCTTTTTGATCCACTCATTTTTTACTGTATCAGTTCAGTTCAGTCGCTCAGTCATGTCCGACTCTGAGACCCCATGAATCACAACATGCCAGACATCCCTGTCCATCACCAACTCCTGGAGTTCAAACAAACTCATGTTCATCGAGTCAGTGAAGCCATCCAGCCATCTCATCCTCTGTCGTCCCCTTCTCCTCCTGCCCCCAATCCCTNATGCTGGGAGGGATTGGGGGCAGGACGAGAAGGGGACGACCGAGGATGAGATGGCTGGATGGCATCACTAACTCGATGGACATGAGTTTGAGTAGACTCCGAGAGTTGGTGATGGACAGGGAGGTCTGGCGTGTTGTGATTCATGGGATTACAAAGAGTTGGACATAACTGAGCGACTGAACTGAATATTAATAATATTAATATTATTTTCTCTCTTTAGGGTTTACATATTTTTCATAATATTTTAAAAAACTAGGATAAAATTCCAAATATTGTCTTTCTTGAAAGAAATTTAACCATTCAGTTCAGTTCAAAAGTATCAATTCCCTTAGCTAATCATTTAATGCTGATGATCTCCAGAATGGGATTTGATCACTATATGATTTCATTCACAAGGGTTAGTATTACAGAAATCAAAGGCTTAGGTGAAATAAAAATATTCTTAAAAATGTGTGCCATATTTCCATTCTTCTATCTATACTTACATCTATATCTCTAAAATCACATATTTAGCAAGAGATACCATAAAGTACTGAGCAGAGAAATGGTAAAATATACATTTTTATATGCTGCTACTAAGTCACTTCAGTCGTGTCCGACTCTGTGCGAGCCCATAGACTGCAGCCCACCAGGCTCCCCTGTCCCTGGGATTCTCCAGGCAAGAACACTGGAGTGGGTTGCCATTTCCTTCTCCAATGCATGCACTCCAAAGTGAAAAGTGAAAGTGAAATTGCTCAGTCGTGTCCGACTCTTAGCAACCTCATGGACTGCAGCCTACCAGGCTCCTCTGTCCATGGGATTTTCCAGGCAAGAGTACTGGAGTGGGGTGCCATTGCTTTCTCTGACATTTTTTATATGGATGGCAGCAAAAGATGTAATAAAGTAAACCGTGGGAAGGTGAAAATTCATTCGTTGTACGAGATTAGTAAATTGTTGTAAACTGATAACTCTTTCAATATATCAGACTCTAAAAAATGAAACAATAAAAAATAATTTATGCTTTCCAGAAGCATGAGTAGAAGAGCATTCTTATACTTGGCAGGTGCGGGCATTGTTTTGAAATTAATCAAGCAACATTTATTAAAACTAACATCAAAATAAAAATATAGATGGTCTGTGAACTAGTCTATCCTAAGTCTTGGATCAGTTAAAATGAAGGCACCAAATCCTACAGATTCAAGCAATAATATTTATTAAATGCTTTCAAGAAAAACTTAAAGCAAAATACAAGCCCATCAAGGTTATTACTGAATAGGGGGCAGGGTAAAGGGAATGAGAAGAAGAAATGAAAAGGAAAAAAAACTGCATTTCATTACTGTGCACATTATTATACTCTACATACTTCTTTTGGTTCATCAAATGGATAACGTTCTGAATGTTATATGGACAGTGTAGTGCCTTTCTGTGTGTGTGGTGAGGGGTGGGGAAGAGAGAGGGAGGGAAAGAAAGAGGGAGGGAAGGCTGTAGGAAATGTAGTGGTAAAAAGAGAGAGAATNCATACTTCTTTTGGTTCATCAAATGGATAACGTTCTGAATGTTATATGGACAGTGTAGTGCCTTTCTGTGTGTGTGGTGAGGGGTGGGGAAGAGAGAGGGAGGGAAAGAAAGAGGGAGGGAAGGCTGTAGGAAATGTAGTGGTAAAAAGAGAGAGAATGTGTAGCAATTATTTTTTTAAATAAAGTAAAAATAACAAATAGTTGAACAGAATGAGTTCTGCTTTTCATTATCTAATTTAGTATTGCAAAGTAGCTTTCAAATTACCCTCCCCTAGAAGGGTAAGACATTAAGAGAGGAATTGCTAGTGTTTAAGTGTGTGAGGGTGGTATAAACTGATTAATCTTACACTGGCTTAACTATTTAATATTATTTAGGATGATAATATTTGACAAGAGAAATAAAATTTTTCTTTGGTCAGAATAAGCTGATCAGTATCAAAGTATCTCAAGTCTGTTGTGAGTGTAAAATAATGACTTTTTCACCTTTAGCATATGTAATGCACCCAGTGCTTTTATTTGTCATGATTAGGAAAGTATGAACACTATTTTCTAGGGTTAAAAGTCTAATACAGAGGCCAACACCTGTTTTACCTTTGATCATTTCAATGGTTAGAAAAACCACACACACAAACTTGAAGAAAATATCCTTGATACATCAATACAAAAATCTATGGCTTTCTTATAGTCCAGTAATAACTTAGAGTGTAAAAATCTAGATACACAACTTTTTTTCTCCTACAGAATAAAATAGATATACACTGCCGTTTTCAAATGCTCAGAAAAGTTAAAGTTACGTCTTTACATCAGATGAGCTGAAAACTCAAAGGGAGGACCTGAGACCAATATAACTGTTTCTTGTTAACGGTCTCATTTTGATGGAGCATGAAAAAATGACAGAGGTAGTATTTGCTGAAGCAAATGGTGGTAGCTTCAAAGATTCAGTCGTCCTAGAACCACTGCCGCATTTCTGAGTTTGATGTAGACTGTTATGGCTATTGGAGAACAAAAGCATTCCTAAATCTCAATAAAAGAATCTATAACCAATTTTTTTCCCAGATAAAAGTACAGAATTAATTCTCACAGAAATATAAAGAATGAAGATTTCTGAAGTTTAAATTATTTATTGGTTAGATATATGTACATATTTTCATTCTTATATCTTTAAATGAGGCTAGAAGTCCTTAAATATTTAGAATATAAATAATAAATGTTTATGGATATTATATCATTTTATGAAGAATTATTCCCATGGCAGCCTTAGACCAAAGCTTTAAATCCATAAGGTAGAATTTTGCTCACTAATAATACCTTTTTTAGTTTTCGTAATTTATTATTTTAATGTATTCTAAAATGTATCCACATTAACATGATTTCTGGCCTGTAGAATTATGAATTTATAGGGAGCTTTCCATTGTTTACAGTGCCCAAAACAGCTTGATAATATCTATGATGTACAGAATGGCATTTAAGTTATTCAAAAATTTTAGACCAAATTCTAATATGTTGTCAGTAGAACCACCCTACACCAAATGTGTTGCATGAGAAATTGAACACTAGCATAAATTTCTCTTTATTCTAATCTTGTCTTTCAATTGTATTATATCTTTATGGATGAGTCACTGCTGTGCACCTGAAATATCACAGTTGATCAGTTACACTCCAATATAAAATAAAGTTGTTTTTTTTTTAAAGACATTCGTATATGTGTCAGTATGGCATGCTGAAATACTTTTATTGTTTTTAAGCAAATTACTACTCCCCTGCTATAATGAGGGCTTCTCTGGTGGGTTAAAAGGTAAAGAATCTGCCTGCAATGTGGGAGACCTGCGTTCTGACCCAGGGTTAGGAAAATCCCCTGGAGGAGGGCATAGCAATCCACTCCAGTATTCTTGCCTGGAGTATCCCNGCATAAATTTCTCTTTATTCTAATCTTGTCTTTCAGTTGTATTATATCTTTATGGATGAGTCACTGCTGTGCACCTGAAATATCACAGTTGATCAGTTACACTCCAATATAAAATAAAGGTTTTTTTTTTTTAAAGACATTCGTATATGTGTCAGTATGGCATGCTGAAATACTTTTATTGTTTTTAAGCAAATTACTACTCCCCTGCTATAATGAGGGCTTCTCTGGTGGGTTAAAAGGTAAAGAATCTGCCTGCAATGTGGGAGACCTGGGTTCTGACCCAGGGTTAGGAAAATCCCCTGGAGGAGGGCATAGCAATCCACTCCAGTATTCTTGCCTGGAGTATCCCCATGAGCAGAGGAACCTGGTGGGCAACAGTCCATGGGGTCACAAAGAGTCAAACATGACTGAGTGAGTAAGCACAGCACACTGCTATAATGAAAAATGACACAATCAAAATAGTCCCATGTGCAATCACTATTTTATTATACAGGCTATATTTTTAAAGGTATCTAGTGCCCTAACTCTTTTTCTCTCCCTGAAGATAACCTTCATTAAAAGTTATTTCTTTCCTTGAACAGGTAAATGGCGTATTTATAAGCTAACAATATGAAAGCTTGTAGTAGGATACCTAATGGAGCATAGCAAAAAACAAATGAAACAATTTGACTGCCTGAAAACCATTTCAAGCTATGCTAGTTTCAAGGCAATTATAGCAGTTAGAACATATCCGACTATGCAAACATTAACTGTATGTTAGGGCAAATCTATAACCATTACGTGATTAATCTCCAATACTATGAAACATTTCCCGTTACTTCATATGACATGCAGCTAACTGGCGAAGAAAAACTATCATACATTGAGAAATTTTTCTCTAAATTTGATCAGACTAATTCTTGTGGGTAGTCTCAGGAATCCAGTTCATCTGCCTAAATACATTAATTTCATCAGAAAATCAAAAAGAATGGCAGAAAATAATCTCTAGAGATAAGGAATTTCTTCACTGTGAGCTTTTCTTCATTGTGTAAAAACTCAATGAATAATTTTACATAAGTGTAATCGCAGGGTTTGCATACATATATTGAAAAACTCTAGAGCAGTTACACTACTATTTTACTGACACATATATACGGAATTTAGGAAGATAGTAATGATGACCCTGTATGTGAGACAACAAAAGGACACAGACATAGACAATGGACTTTTGGCCTCAGAGGGAGTAGGAGAGGGCGGGATGATCTGGGAGAATGGCATTGAAGAATATATACTATTATGTAAGAAACGAATCACCAGTCTATGTTTGATACAGAATGCAGGATGCTTGGGGCTGGTGTACAGGGATGATCCAGAGAGACGTTGTGGGGTGGAAGGTGGGAGGGGGACTCGGGATTGGGAGCTTGTGTGCACCTGTGGTGGATTCGTGTCGATGTATGGCAAACCCAATAGAGTATTGTAAAGTTAAATTTAAAAATAAAAAAATAAAAAAAAAAAAAAGAGGATATTTAATTCCTCTTCAAAAAAAAAAAAAAAAAGTATTACAAATTGTATTGATAATACCACAACATCTACTTTGGTTCTTGGGTTAGTGACAATGTACTTAATTTTCTTTTTCAAAAAGAAAGGCTGGTGTCTATACTGTTCAGTAATAGAATTATCAAGCAAATACTTCTATAACATTCTAATAGTTATACAATACATTGTGTTAATTTCCTAACATTTTCCAGGGATTCATCTAGGCACTAGGAAAATAGGGTAACTGAGTTACAGGCCTTATTTGTAAAGTTTCTATATTATATAGAAATGCAAAAGAAAATAAACTTTCCACTGCTTTATATGACTTGACCCTATGTACAAGTAACATGAAAAACAATGAAAATAAGATGAAGAGGAGCTGGTGCTAATTTAGCTAGGGGGATCCAGAAAGGTATGATATTTTTTCTGAGGGGTGTTTGAGATGAAGAGTGAATATGAGGGAAAAGTGACCACGTAGATATCTATGAGAGAAAAGATCTCATAAAGGAAGGAAAGTAACTGCATAGGGCATGATATGGTAATAAAGCTGACCTATGAACGAACGTTAAAGTGGATGCTGGAATAGATCACTCAGGTTCTACCCTCCCAGGACAAAAACATTCCCTACACAGCTGAAAAGTTTGATTATGCTTATATCTATGTATTTGTGTCTTTATGTATATATCATAAAGCTAGACCAAAGCTCTAACAGGGTAGTGGAGCTAGGGAGCTGCTGCTTCTGCTAAGTCGCTTCAGTCGTGTCTGACTGTGCGACCCCATGGACTGAAGCCCACCAGGCTCCTCAGTCCATGGAATTTTCCAGGCAAGAGTACTGGCGTGGGCTGCCATTGCCTTCTCCAGAGCTAGGGAGGGAGGAGAGCAAAAGCCAGAATCTTATGATTACATTGAGAATTCTGACAGAAGAGTTTTTTAAAAAATTAAGAAGCAATTGGAATGATAGGTGCAGTGGTATGCTGGTAAATGTTTAACAACGGACTTGCTAAAGGGCAGAGGGGAGTGACTCTACAGTGTGAATCAGTTCCTGTAGTGCCAGCCCTCCCACTAAGGCTTATTTCAGCCTATCAAAGCAGAGTCCCTGGAGGCAGAGTCAGGAAAAGACATGCAGTAGGATACTGTAAAGCATTTTCACCGTACATGTGTAATAGACCTAAATACCCTCAAGAGCATAGTATTAGTAAAATAATTAGAACTAATAAGTTTTGAGGTTTCACTACTTTAATATAATTTATTCAGTTCAGTTCAATCGCTCAGTCATGTCTGACTCTTTGCAACTCCATGGATTGCAGCAGGGACATCCTGCACGGCTTCCCTGTCCATCACCAACTCCCGGAGCTTGTTCAAACTCATGTCCATCGAGTCAGTGATGCCATCCAACCATCTCATCCTCTGTCGTCCCCTTTCCTCCCATCTTCAATCTTTCCTAGCATCAGGGTCTTTTCCAATGAGTCAGTTCTTCACATGAGGTGGCCAAAGTATTTGAGTTTCAGCTTCACCATCAGTTCCTTACAATTATCAGTCCTCACATCATTGATTGTGTTTATATAATTTTTTTTATAAACAGCTCACAAAATGCATGAAAATTTTAAAATTAGCTCCAATGAGCCAGTTCAAGCCAGAAAGCACACCAATGGGCAGGATACATGTAAATTATAGAGACAGGTTGAATCTCTAGAAAACAGATACTGAGGTAAATATCAGGAGTTCAAAAGGTTTGGGGTGGTTAATATTTTTGAAAGAAAAAGTGGAGGAAGCAGGGTTTTGCAAGAGGGGCTATCAGATAGATATGGTCCTGACACAATCATAGCCAGCCCATTAGTGAGGAAAGATTTCCTGTTACTGGAGTCCCATATGGGGAAAATTGGCTGAACTGTATACCATTGCCTCTCTTGTTGACCAGGCATCATTTAAGAAGGCCATGACTGAGAAAGAGCTAACAGTGGGATGCTGTTAGCCACTTTCACTACTACTGGAATAGCCTTTCTTTTGTACCCCTTCATCAGAGGGGTATATTTGCCACCTTTACCATGAGATAGGAATGACCAATCATGATACGTTATGCTCTGTAACTGAATGAGATAAAAACAGAAGTGACTATTGAGAGCATTGGCAGCCTTCATCAGTGGTTTTCACCCTGATTTGAGAAAGAATAGTAGGTGAAGAATGGAGACTTCGAGTATATGTGTTTCTTTCAAGTATGAAAATGTATATATTCAAGCTGATTTATGTATCAAATTGAGAAACAGAGTGGTAGTAGAGACATAGTAAGCCTAGAAATGTTCCAAAACATTTGAAAATTCACAAAAGCAATTTAATAGGAAAGTGTCTTTGAGAAGAAAGATCATTTAGTTGCAACAATTTTCCAAGATTTTTTAAAGAAATAGATGCATCAGTAAATAGTTCTTGGTTTTCATTATACACAGCTTTTAAAGAAAATCAGGAATAAAGAGCTAGTGGGTTTTGTCCAAAATGACAATAGGTCTAGACTGGAAACCATGGGGAAATGACATTTCCTCATAGTGTCACTTTTTGGGGTGAGAAATTCTTTGATTGAATTTGGCGATTGAATGACCTTTGTATTGAAAACATACTTCTACTCCAGTAGCCCTGTAGTGGTAAAGATATTTTTAGTGAAAGAAAAAGGGTTTTGTTGGAAACTCTTGCACATGTTCTGTCATTAACAGTATGGCTGGCAAACACTAAAACCTGTTACTTGCTTAACTGATGCTAAGCTAAGCTGGGCCTGGCTCCCAGTGTTGACAAAAAGATCTTGGTGAATGCATGTTGGTAAAATTATACTAAAACACTAAGAAAAGAGGGATTTCTATGCATCTATACCTTATTCTTTTAGAACTGACTTGCATTTGTCCCTCAAGCAGGTCAAGTTTGTCTCTGCATTTGCTGTGGCCACCACTACCCAGAATGTTCCACACTAGAGCTTCACCATAACTGCCTCCTGCTCATTCAGCTCTCAGCTTACATTTTACCTGCTCAATAAGCCTGACATAGATCACCCAGCTGAACTAGCCTTCTCCTCCTCCCCAGTCAAGCTCTAGTACTTTTTTTTTTTTTTTTCCCGGCACTTACCAGCTTCTAAAATTATCTAGTGCATTCTTTCATTCTTCACTATCCAAACGAAAACAATGACCTTCTCCTGTCATTCACTAGTCTATGAATGTTGCTCCCAGCGAGTAGAACAGAGTGAGACACATCAGAGAACCTAAAGAAAAAGGTGTCAAATGAATGGCAACTATTTAATACTTTATAGTGTAAAGCTATTCACATTTGCTGATGTTTAAATTTTATAAGCAGCCCATTTTTCTCATTGCCAAGGAAGGGATATCATTTTAATTTCTCTATTGGCTTATCCTCTGCACCTGCTACATTGTCATCATTTTCTCATCTTCTATTTACTCTTCAAAACACAGTAACCAGGCTTAAACTATCAACAACCTCAAGCACTTCTGAAAATAATCAACAATAACCTCTAATTTAAAAGCTGAAAAAATTGAAAAAAATTTTAAGTTATATTTTTTGTTGAATTGAACTTTTAGTGCTTGTCTTGCCTTACCCACCCTACCTTAAGTCTTTCTTCTCTTGACATTTATCCCATGGCTTCTGGATGCTTCTTGATCAAGTTTCCCTTCCAACAACTTTATTAAATGCAGGTCTCTATCTGAAGTTGATTACCTCTCTGCCCACTGTTGGACTTCCCTGGTGGCTCACATGATAAAGAATCTGCCTGCAATTCAGGAGACCTAGATTTGATCCCTAGGTCAGGAAGATCCCCTGGAGAAGAGAAAGGCTACCCACCCTAGTATTCTTGCCT
Source organism: Neotragus pygmaeus (assembly GCA_006410875.1). Taxonomy (NCBI): domain Eukaryota; kingdom Metazoa; phylum Chordata; class Mammalia; order Artiodactyla; family Bovidae; genus Neotragus; species Neotragus pygmaeus. The sequence goes on from SJYV01019147.1 coordinate 37,752, forward strand.
GGAAAATTCCATGGACAGAGGAGCCTGGTGGGCTACAGTCCATGAATCACAAAGAGTTGGGACACCACTAAGCGACTAACAGTTTGACTTTTTTTGCTACTGTGAGCTGTCATTGTTAGTCCAGTCTATTTTCTTCTTTTCTCTTTCATTCTAGCTTCTTTATTATCCTGTTCCCTATTCCCCCTGCATTATATTTTTCTGAACTCTTTCAGTAGTCACTAAGCTGGCCTCCCTGAGACAGGTTTGCCTCTATTCTCAACAAAGTTTTCAGAAGAATCTTGCTGAAATAATAGTCATACTCTAGCTTGAAACTTTAAAATGGTTTTCTTAACCAGTTAATACATTAAGAAACATGAAAGATTTTGCTCTTCATCCTCAGCATGCAGTTCACAGAGGGCATTCCATACATGTGTAAAGAAGAAAGAGAAGGAAGAACAATCCTTCAGACAATACCAAATACTATGAATAATAAAGTTTCTTTTCTTCTTGAGATAAGAAATTGGAAAAAGAGCTTTAAACAAAAAGTTACAACCCTGGTATTTCCAACTAGTGCTTAAAACCTTGCAAAATACGAAAAGTTGAGAAAAGTGGACTTTATGGGTTTAATGAAATTAATTAATATATGTATATATTTATGTACATGCATATGTACATTACACATCTACTCAAAGCAGGAAATAGCAAAAGCATCAATAATTTCTCCTTTTATTTCTCTTCTATACTGTATTCATAGAAACCAGATTCAGTGAAAAGAAAATAAATAGAAGAGTTGTTAGGCAAGGGTGGCAAAGTTCTAGAGTGGAAAACTGGGATCAAGGGGAATTTGTCATTTTAAATAGAAGAGAATGGAGCATATATTATTGCTATTGGTAAGGTTCCATTAGAAATGGAGCAAGTGAAGGGAGGATAAGAGATAATCTTACACATACCTATGATATTTAACATAGACATATTCCTAGATGTTTTTAGATGCATTTAGATCCTTGCCTATCAATAATCAGTAATCTTTAGGAAGACAGCAAAAAGATAGGTTTTACTTAATTGTCAGTATGTATAATCTTTTAAAATTGTCATGCTTAGATCATGAGTTATAAATATTAATCCATTATATTCATTTGAAAATGAATATGCCTTGTATATTCCAGTGCAAGCCAGTATAAGAAAATGATTTTTTTGTTTAGCAATTTCCTAATGGAAAAAAAACAAAAACAAAAAAACGCAATATGGCCTTCTTTTACATTCTTAGCTGTCCAAAGGTAAATTTTAAAGATCCCTTTTAACTTTACGGTTAACTTCTCATTTTCTGTGGATTTGAAATATTTTAGAAGCTTTCATATATAAAATAGTTTCATTAAATTGTTTTCTTGAGTGCCTTAAGCAAGAGTGATGTTAAAAAAAAAAGTAATATTAGTAAAAATGGCTTATTTACGATACTGCTGCTGCTGCTGCTCCTGAGTCACTTCAGTCGTGTCCGACTCTGTGCGACCCCATAGACAGCAGCCCATGAGGCTCCCCCATCCCTGGGATTCTCCAGGCAAGAACACTGGAGTGGGTTGCCATTTCCTTCTCCAATGCATGAAAGTGAAAAGTAAAAGTGAAGTCGCTCAGTCATGTCTGACTCCTATCGACCCCATGGACTGCAGCCTACCGGGCTCCTCTGTCCATGGTATTTTCCAGGCACTAGACATTTATTTATAATAAATGTAAATAAATAAAATAAAAATTTATACTTCTTTTCAAACATGTAAAAAATAATATGTCAATATGTTTCCAGGGACTTCCTCATGATAATTTTTATATCTGAATGTATAAAGGCAAAGAAGAACTTGAATTCAGAAAATCCAAAATCCAAATAATTATGTCTCATTCCTAAACAAAATACAATTTTATATCAAGAAATAAAGTTGTTTGCTGTCTCTGAACTTTGAGGAGTAGAGCCTGTTTATAATTCTTCACAAGACCTACAGCTGGATTATTAGAATAATATCAGTTGTATCTACTCTGTACCTCTCATCTGCAGCTGACCACAAGGGAAAAAAAAAAAAGCATTGTGACAGAAATGATAGTATTTGCATGTCTGATTTTTTGTGAACTTGAACTATTATGGTCTATTGAGGTGTCTTTCTGTGTATTTCAGCTAAAAATATCAAATTGTTTCTTAAAGTACTTAAATAAAAGGCCATTGAGTTCAAAGTGTGTATTATAATCCTTTCTTTCCCTAAAACTGCAACAGTATTACAATGGAACAAATATGATAATCATTGCTATTGCATGTAGAGTTAGAGTTGCATTTTATAAGAAATGATAAAAAGTCAATGATATTTACTATGACTTTGCCGTATGACTTAAGCTAATGAGCATATTATCCAGGAGTATACTTGGCTTTCCTTGTGGCTTTGTTGGTAAAGAATCTGCCTGGAATATGGGAGACCTGAGTTCGATCCCTGGGCTGGGAAGATCCCCTGGAGATGGAACAGCTACTCACTCTAGTGTTTTGGCCTGGAGAACTCCATGGACTCCATGGGGTTGCAAAGAGTTGGACATGACTGAGCAACTTTCATTCACTCACTCAAGAGTCATATTAAATGTGTGATTTGAATGATAAATATATACTAGTTTATTTTTAAAAGAAAGATTACAAACTGTACTTCAATAACTATTTGTCTTTATAATTGTACAAATTTTAGAGACATAATGTATAACGGGTATGGTTTAAAATTTTTGAAATAAGGAGAAACTAAATCTAAAATTCCTTTTTAAAGCATTTATTTATTTTTAATTGAAGGATAATTGCTTTACAGTATTATGTTGGCTTCTGTCAAACACCAACATGTATCAGCCATATATATACATGTGTCCCCTCCCTCTTGAACCTCCTTCCCATCTCCCTCCCCATCCCACCCCTCTAGGTTGTTACACAGACCTGGTTTGAGTTCCTTGAGTCATACAGCAAATTCCTATTTGTGGATTAAAAGAAGCAGTCTATGATAATTCTCACCACTCAGATTAACACAGTGCTTTACAAAAGGGCATGCTGTGAAGGAAGAATATATAATTTGGAAAAGATTTTTGAATCTTATAATATTTTCTAAGATAGAAGTTTTGCAAAGATATTCATATAATCAAAACTTCAGAAATTGTAGCTTCACAAAAATCGTGTGAGCTAGTGGTAATGGACAAAAAGTGCAATAGGAAGGCCATTTAATGCAAATTCTGAAATTCCCTTGATCCATGGAGGACACATATGAAATAGGCAATGGATTCAGATGGACCTGAGTTTGAATTCTGGATATTCCATTGACCAGCTCTGTAACATGGGACGGTAGCATGGGTCACTTTATCTGACTTCTGNGTGGCTTTAAAAGGCATCAAGTGGGAATTAACAGAAATTTCAAACATCTGAATTGAAGAAAAAAGTTTATAGAAAATAGAATTATTTCCTCTGGATTCTAGCAGAGATAATATATCTGTCAGTAATTTAAAGAAATTGACTTTTGGATCTTGCCTGGAAAATATCCAAAAGAGCTGAAAGTGGGAAAAAAGCAGAGAAAAGTCTTTGAGTTGCAATTTTAGGTTCTTTATCCTCCTTATTGCTAGTAGGCTTTGTGATCTGAGAAGAGCAATTTAGCCTCTTTGAACATTATTTTGAACACATTAGGTAATTATACCTGTCTCAGAAGGCAATGGCACCCANTGGGAAAAAAGCAGAGAAAAGTCTTTGAGTTGCAATTTTAGGTTCTTTATCCTCCTTATTGCTAGTAGGCTTTGTGATCTGAGAAGAGCAATTTAGCCTCTTTGAACATTATTTTGAACACATTAGGTAATTATACCTGTCTCAGAAGGCAATGGCACCCACTCCAGTACTCTTGCCTGGAAAATCCCATGGACGGAGGAGCCTGGTAGGCTGCAGTCCATGGGGTCTTGAAGAGTTGGACACGACTGAAAACTTTACTTTCATTTTCACTTTCATGCATTGGAGGAGGAAATGGCAACCCATTCCAGTATTCTTGCCTGGAGAATCCTAGGGACGGCGGAGCCTGGTGGGCTGCTGTCTATGGAGAGTTGGACATGACTGAAGCGACTTAGTAGCAGCAGCAGCATAATCTTCTTATAGTAAATTTATTAAACAAATGAAAGTGTTTGAAAAATTTTTAATACTTAGCTGTAACAACTCAGATTGTGGATCTTTAATTCCAACACTGGGTTTAAAATCCACTACTGAGAATATTTTGGGTATCTGATCTTCAGCCTATAGTGGAGGCTTCCAGAAGTTAGATGTTTCACTATTTTTTCTACTCTTTGATGGGTTTTAACTACTACAACAGAAAATTTAATAACAGCTGTCCAGAAAATATGAATGTTTTTAATTCCACAGAAGACACTTAAAAGTTTTTCCTAGCAGTTAAGAAGTAAAATGTCTGACTTGGTTAAATGTTCTGTAATAGACTAAGTTTCTAGTCTTGGATTTATTTTATTAGCTAATAAGGAATTTTATGTTTACATGAGATAGAAATTATAAATGTATATATATATATATATANCCATATTGAGAGTGCTCACAATGTTGAAAAGATGTGTATAAGAGACAGCATATATGCAAGGTAATTGGAAAAGTTTTGGATAGTTTTTTCAATCTGGTTGATACAGAATTAGCAGTGTAACATATCTGCACCTGGAAATTTCTGCTCATTGAAAAATATTGGCAGTTATTGAAGCAGCAGGTTGCAGGACATGTGGCTTCAGTTCATGGAAATGTTCCGACCACACATAGACTTTGATATTCTACAAACAGAAATGTTCTATTTAAGGGAATCTGACTAAATTGTGCCTCTGCAGGGTTGGTGTCTACAGGAACAGAAAGTAAGAGTCCTTGTCATGTAAATATATTTGGCCTGAACTCTGCCCAAATGTCAGGGCTCTTTCATTTCTCATGGATTTTATATAGAAGCTCATGAGTAAAACAACTGTTGTTTTGTAGGAGATGGTATACAGCTTTGGGCAAGAGATTTTTTTTTTTTAAATCTATTTCAAAGATAATATCTCTTTTATCAGTAGGTGAATTTATAATTCAAATGTTTGATTCATCAAATTAAAACACATAGGTAAAATTTCCTAAAAACTGAAGTATAAAAATTTACACTGTAATCATTTGTTCTATCTTCATTTTAATGCCACATAAATTGTTTATTAAAAACTGTCTATAAACCAAGGTAAGAGTTAGTTGCAAAATCAAACTATAAGCTAAGTTGCTAAAGTATTGAATATTTTCTCTATCTTATTTCAAACATATTAATAAATATTTGAATACTGGAAATCAAAGATGACTATTTCATCCTTTATTAAAAATGTAAAGAATTGAAGTATGAAGACGATGCAGTATTTTGCCATAGATTTAAAGGATAATTTTGTAGACTTAAAAGAGTACAATGACCCTAATGACCTTGAGAACATGTTCCAGGGTAACAGATGACTATATGTGTTTACATTTTCTTTTTTGAGGGGGATGTGGTGAAGATATAAATCCTGATTTGATAAGAGTGGTATTTTAATCTGATGATGCCTCAGTTATTTCTTCTTTATATCTTAAATACCAGTAACTAGTGAAAATATTAATATTTCTGGGATTGTTGCTGTTTATTTGTCAAATTGTGTCTGACTCTTTGCAGTCTCATGGACTTCAGTACATCGGGCTCCTCTGTCTTCTACCATCTCCCAAAGCTTGCTCAAATATATATCCACTGAGTTGTCAATGATGCTATCTAACCATCTCATCCTCTGCTGCCCCCTTCCCCTCTTGCCTTCACTCTTTCCCATCATCAGGATATTTTCTAGTGAGTTGGCTCTTCCCATTGGGTGGCAAAAGTATTGGAGCTTCAGTATCAGTTCTTCTGATGAATATTCAGTGCAGATTTCCTTTAGGATTGAACGGCTTGATCTCCTTGCTGTCCAAAGGACTCTCAAGATTCTTCACCAGCACTGCAATTCAAAAGCATCAATTCTTCAGCACTCATCCTTCTTTATGGTCCAACTCTCACATCTGTATATGACAACTGGAAACATCGTAACTTTGACTATATGGACCTTTGTCTACAAAGTGATGTCTCTGCTTTTCAATACACTGTCAAGGTTTCTTATAGCTTCCCTTGCACAGAACAAGTGTCTTTTGATTTCATGGCTGCAGCCACTATCCACAGTGATTTAAAACCCAAGAAAATAAAATCTGTTACTGCTTCCACTTTTTCCCTTTTATATGCCATGAAGTAATGGGGCTGGATAGGATGATCTTAGTTTTTGAAGGTTGAGTTTTAAGCCAGCTTTTCCACTCTCCTCCTTCACCCTCATCAAGAGTCTCTTTAATTCCTCTTCACTTTCTGCCATTAGCATGGTATCCTCTGCATCTGAGGTTGTTGATATTTCTCCCAGCAATCTTTATTCTAGCTTGTGATTCACCTAGCTGAGCATTTCACATGATGTACTCTGCATAGAAGTTAAATAAGCAGAGTGATGATATATAGCTTTGTTGTATTCCTTTCCCAATTTTGAACAAGTCAATTATTCCATGTCTTTGGGATATTTTAATCTAAATGCAAATATAATTGAAAAATTTTCTGAATATCTTTCTAAATTTTTCTTTAACAATATTTTTGGTAAAATAGTATCATTCGGTCACAAAATTAACAACTCTGATAAACTGTATTACTTCTCTTTATTTCTAAGACAATTAGCTAAGCTAATCATACTTCAAAATATACTCTTAAAAAAAAATCTTGTTTTGAATAATGAGCTATTTGGAAAGATCAAAATAAATTTAAAATATACATAATAAAACTCTCTAGAACTTAGTTTTATCTGTTTAGCTTTTTTAAAATGTCTGTGTTTACCAAGTAAAATAAAATATGCTTTGGGAGGAACAAGCTTTTCTGAAAACTGACCTTACCCGAGAATCCTAGATGGCCCAGACCACAAGTTCACAGGAGGGTGCAGCTTCTCTTCTCCCAACAGCAGGGGTGGTGTTGAAGCTTCATTTCTCACAACACTCTTGGCTTCTTCAACTTGGCAGAGATGTTTGTAATCACATACAGGTTCCAATAGCCTGTCAGCTCTATAGTCTCCAGGTACAGAGCAGCTGGCTTTTCCAGCAATTCCTGTAAACAGCTGCCACCTAAATCAATATTGCCCAATGTCATGTAGCCCATATATTCTCCAAATATAAAGCAGCATTCTTTTGATTACCATATTGAGAGTGCTCACAATGTTGAAACCCACACCAGGTCCAAAGATGGCCTGACCCTGGCACTCTTTCCATGAGTTGGTAGAGAAACTAGGGGATCTTCAGGCTGCTAAGTTGATCTTGCATTTTTTTTTTCCTTTCCCCTCCCAAACCCTGTGTGACAGATAATTGTCCTAAAATGACCCACCCTCCAGGATAAAACTTTTTCTTTTTCTTAATTCTATACATAGTATCCTTTTCTGAGAAAATTTCTATTTTCAAGGAAAACAAGTTTGAACATGTGAAAAAGGTTAATAATACATAATTTAAACTTCTTAAAAACCATAGGAAGAGATCTCTGTTGTAAAAAAATTTCGTTTCACAAGTGGACACTTTCTATAAATATTTCTGTAAATATTTGAAACATACAAGTAACTTGAGAGAATAAAAGCCATTTTTACTCTTTGTAAAAGGAGCGTCAATACTGGACACAACTCTAGGAGTGTATGCAAGTGATGACAATGTGAGAAGCTGACCAGGGGAGCCTGTGGAGAGCACATGGCCTGCCAAGAGGAGTCAGACCCATATTGAGCACCACCTGAACTATGTTTATGCAAATATTTAAAAAGGAAACACTACCTTATTTGGGGGGCCTTTAAAGCAAACAACAGCATCACATCTCTACATGCAATTGTAGGAAGATTAAGACCAGCTGAAATATTTTGACTTTCACAATGTAGAAGTTAGTATACTGTACCTTTTTAAAGAATTCCTATTCTGAATTAATACCTTAATTTAAAGAGTGATTAACAAAATAAAGACGTCTCATTTTCAGTCATCAAAGCTAATGTTTTAACAAGCATCCTTTTGATATTGTTAAAATAACACAAAATGGAGATCAAGCTTGAGAATTCCTCAATCTGAGAAAACTATTTAACCCACGTAAGCAAATGTAACTTATTTCATAATGTAAGTAAAATAGCTTATTTCTTAGAAATATTTATTATCATCATAATCTTAAATCATCTTCCTAAAATGGTATGGGACCATTACTTTTAACCAATCTCCTGCTGTCTGGATAACCCCATTCTAATAATCAATCATTGTAAAAGTTAAGCAACTCACCTTTCAGTTTATAAGCCATCCTGTTGCATCATCCCACAGAATATCATATCACTTTTGGATTTGAAAGCTCCCAGTTCTCAAGCATTTCTTACATACACAATAAATCCCTGTGAAATACAATTTTATCGATCTAGTGTTTTAAATGTCGCTATTTTTAAATTTTTGACAGTATGCTTGCTGACCTAAATGAAGAGTGCCAGGAAAGGGAAGTGAAAGTCGTTCAGTTGTGTCTGACTCTTTGCGACCTCATGGACTATACAGTCCAGAATTCTCCAGGCAAGAATACCTGAGTGGGTAGCCTTTCCCTTCTTCACGGGATGTTCCCAACGCAGGGACTGAACCTAGGTCTCCTGCTTTACAGGCGGATTCTTTATTAGCTGAGCCACAAGGGAAACCCAAGAATTCTGGAGTGGATAGCCTATCCCTTCTCTAGCAGATCTTCCAGACTGATCCAGGAATCCAACCCTGGTCTCCTGCATTGTAGGTGGATTCTTTACCATCTGAGCTATCAGGGAAGCCTAATATTTTAAACAGAAGAGTGCTAAGGGAATATATTTATTAAATAGGAAATAAAGAGTCAAGTTACACAGCTGTTATATCATTGTCAGAAAATTAATTTGCACTAAAAAATGAATGCCTCTCAGTTATAAAGTATGTTTTCAGATATATCTCCAGAGAAGTCCATAAACAGACGAGAATAACTATAGCTACAAGTATTGTACATTATGGTATATAACTGAAATATTTTGATATTTTTCTTAGTAAAGATGAAAAGGGACAAGTTTTGGTGAAATTTTAGAAATAGATATGTATTTTTAAATTTTATTTTTAAAAAATAAAGCTAAATTTATAAGCTTAGCTCCCCTCTTAAATGTGGAGAGGATCTTTTTTATAGATTTATGTAGTGGCTATAGAATTCAAGAGTATATATCTGTTTATATCACATGATCAAATGTAGAAAATACAGTTATATTCTTATGCGGCATATGAAATGCTAGATTATTGGCCAAAGTGTGTGAGCTTTTTCAGCATATCACGTAATATATCAAATACATCACTTAAAACTATGAGTTTTAAAAAGTAATAAGATTTTAAGAAGTACGTTTTGAAATTATGCTGAAGCAAGTGAAATTTTCTATTCATAAGCAATTAAACTCTGACCCTGGTAGAAAGATTCCATTTCAAAATGCAAATCGGAAGTCCTCTACAACTTCATGAAACTGTTGATAAAGTTTTGGTTCTTAAGAGCAAAATCTTCTTTGTATCTAGAGCAATTATACCAAGTGTTTTGTTCAATTTAATAGAAAAATCTAAAATCTAAATGAACAAAAATAAGAAAAATTTCAGCTTGACTTGACTTTGATTTGATGAAAGCAGTCAAGTTTCCCATTTCTGTTCAGTGTATATTTGGATTTGTCTTTTCAGTTCACTAAGCCCAGCTAGTGAATCAATACAAATTAACAGTGATTTGTCAGCATTTGATAAATGACTTAATGTCAGTGAGCTGCCACTGATCCTATGTCATCTGCCTCTGTCTAGGTCAGCACATTTTCTTAATGCTCTAAGAATCTTATAAAAAGACAGTATAAGAAAAATCATTCATTAAGACCTTAACCCAAATTTGTCCAGNGAGAAAGCAGAGTATTCTCTTTTGTCAGCTGACACTGTGTATGAGGTCTTCTAGTTCTATGGTGGTGTGGCGACAGAGAAAGCAGCTGGGGATTTTCAAGTATTGAGATGACTCAAGCCAATGGAAGGATTATTTTGGCCTAGAAATAATGCAATTGACTAAAACTTGTCAGAGTGGCAGGTAAGCATATCTGGAAGAAAGAATAAACTGATCCTGGTATAAAGGTACAACTTAATCCATAATAATTGAGGCAAAGAGGTCAATGTACATCACTTTCAAAATGACATAATGCAATATAACTAACCTTAAAAGGAAAAAAAAAATAACGGTATTGGAAAGAAGGTGGTGAATATCTGAGAGAGAAGAAAAGAGAAAATAAACATGAAAATTTCACATATTTTTCATTTGTGTTCAGAGTGAAAATTCATTTGATGCTTTCTCCCATTCAGAAGGCTGTCTTTTCACCTTACTTATAGCAAATGAAGCAACTGACAAACAACTGATCTCAAAAATATACAAGCAACTTATACAGCTCAACTCCAGAAAAATAAACGACCCGATCAAAAAATGGGCCAAAGAACTCAATAGACATTTCTCCAAAGAAGACATACGGATGGCTAACAAACACATGAAAAGATGCTCAACATCACTCATCATCAGAGAAATGCAAATCAAAACCACAATGAGGTACCATTTCACACCAGTCAGAATGGCTGCGATCCAAAAGTCTGCAAGCAATAAATGCTGGAGGGGGTGTGGAGAAAGGGGAACCCTCTTACACTGTTGGTGGGAATGTAAACTAGTACAGCCACTGTGGAAAACAGTGTGGAGATTCCTTAAAAAATTGCAAATAGAACTGCCTTATGACCCAGCAATCCCACTGCTGGGCATACACACCAAGGAAACCAGAATTGAAAGAGACACATGTACCCCAATGTTCATCGCAGCACTGTTTATAATAGCCAGGACATGGAAACAACCTAGATGTCCATCAACAGATGAATGGATAAGCAAGCTGTGGCATATATACACAATGGAGTATTACTCTGCCATTAAAAAGAATAAATTTGAATCAGTTCTAATGAGATGGATGAAACTGGAGCCTATTATACAGAGTGAAGTAAGCCAGAAAGAAAAACACCAATACAGCATACTGACACATATATACGGAATTTAGAAAGATAGTAATGATGACCCTGTATGTGAGACAACAAAAGGACACAGACATAGACAATGGACTTTTGGCCTCAGAGGGAGTAGGAGAGGGCGGGATGATCTGGGAGAATGGCACTGAAGCATATATACTATTATGTAAGAAACGAATCACCAGTCTATGTTTGATACAGGATGCAGGATGCTTGGGGCTGGTGTACGGGGATGATCCAGAGAGACGTTGTGGGGTGGGAGGTGGGAGGGGGATTCGGGATTGGGAGCTTGTGTGCACCTGTGGTGGATTCATGTCGATGTAAGGCAAACCCAATAGAGTATTGTAAAGTTAAATTTAAAAATAAATAAATAAATAAATTAAAAAAAAATTCATTTGATGCTGAAATTTCTCTTACCCTCTTTCCAAATAAGAGTGAGACATGTTCCCACAGAAGACTCACCAACTAATCTCAGGTCCACAGGGTATTTGGCTTATTATATGCTCAAGGTGATTTCCCTATGCTATTTCCATTGTGGGAAACATACACTTCTCCATCCCAAATGGCCACTAGGCTCTCTGTCACAGTGGCTTAGTTTATAGAATTTTACAAAAGTGAAATAAAGCAACATTTAGTATTTTGGAGGCTTCTTGGACAGGCATCATTCATCTGATGTTACTGGCTTAAGATTCATTTCATGTCACATTTGCTTGTTTCTTTAAGGCTACTGCATTGTCAACCTATTCGCTTCCAGTTTTGTGTTATGTTTGTGTTATGTAATACCCAAATTTGCTATAAACATTCAAGTGTGAGACCTTGTGTGGACATATGTATTCATTTATCTTATGCAAACACCTAGGGGTAGAATGTGATTATACTGTTTTCTGTTTCTAAAACCAATGCAAGAAAATTGCACTGGCTTTATCCAATATTCTATCACCACTTGCTGAAAAAAATTATTCTTTCCTCATTAAATAGTCTTAGCACTTTTTCCAAATCTGTTGAACATATGTGTGTGGATCTACCTGTATATTCTCTACACTATTTTTTATATTCTATACATTTTTCTTTATGCCAATATGACAATGTCTTAATTACTGTCATTTTATAATGAGTCTAAAATCAAGACTTGTAAAAGTCTTACAGTTTTGTTCTTTGGGCTACACTAGAATCTTTATATTTCATCTAAAATATAGAGCCAGTTTGCTATTTTAAGCAAAAAACCTGCAAGGTTTTGATCAGAATTGCAATGAATATTTGGAGAATTTAATATCAGAATATTGAAAATTCTACTGCATGTCCACTCCACTTTTTTTAGTTCATCTTTAATTTCTCTCATCAATATTTCAAAAAATTTCAATGCATATTTTGTTCATCTTTTCAAATTTATCCTAAGCATTTAATTTTATGATGTGGTTACACTTAATATGTCTATTTCAATTGTCTTTGCTATAGCAGCACTTGTTTTTATAAAAATGTTAAAATTAGCAACCTTATTAAACTTATTCTGCTAGCTTTTATACTTATATTTTGTGTATAAATATAGTTATGCCTTTTAAAATAAATANGACTCTGTAGTGCTTTTGTGTCTATTTCAATTGTCTTTGCTATAGCAGCACTTGTTTTTATAAAAATGTTAAAATTAGCAACCTTATTAAACTTATTCTGCTAGCTTTTATACTTATATTTTGTGTATAAATATAGTTATGCCTTTTAAAATAAATACAATTTACTTCTTTTTAAAAATTTTGAGTCGTACTATATTTATTCCTTGTTTAATGCCATATACACTTCAGTACAATGATAACGAGAGTGACAGAACAAACTTCCTTTCCTTGTGACTATTTTAGGTGGGAAGCATATGGTAGTTTTTTTTTTTTTCCTAATATGTGTGGTTACTGCCTAATTTTTACAAGAAAGTATCATGAGAATGCTATGAACCTTAAGGGAAGATTAACCAACCTCTTGGTTTCTTAACCAACCTCCTTGAATCTGGATGAGCTGAAAATATTCATTTTATTTTAATTGTTTACAATTAAAGAATTGAGAATATTTATAATTACCTAAACATATTCAGATGGCTAAGTTAAACTATTCTAGGATTCCTAACAATAAGAAATTTCAACTTTAGTTAAAGATATGCTAGAAGCAAGTCTATTCATACTTGCATATTTTTATCTAATAGTTTAATATGGTCAATGAGAAAAACTGATTGATCTTAGAGATTAATTGTACACTATATAGGATTAAATAATATACATCTAATAGTGTTGGTTGACTCAAACTGTGCAAGAAGCTGAAGGAGATTGCTATTTTGTGATTAATGGGCTGATAGAATTCTTTTAATATCTATCTCAAGAAAGCTAATATCTTGAATTTTTGTGGGATAGATTTTAAATGCATGTGTTTTTCTCTCACAGGAATTTTGAATTATTGTTTGTTGTTACAACCCAGAAAGAAAGAGACTGAGGTTTTATTATATATTGATACCGTTGATGCTTCAATGTGAACTTCAATCTAAGACCATGTTACAAATAATTGATAACCACTTAATAACAAAGCCAGGCTTACTTTTATGACTGAAGTACAAGGCCCAGAGCTGATAGTGAAGTCCTTAAACCTAAGTTAGTTGAAATGACTTGAAAAATTTGAGTTTATATTATAGTCTCCATCTCTGCTGAAATTCCCCATCTGTTCATGCAATGTGTCTACCTTTTCCTTTAGACCCTTTAACATGTAAATCATAGTTATTTTAAATTTCCTAGCTAATAGCTCAAACATCTAGGTCCACTATAAATCTGGTCCTGTCATTGTTGATGGTGGTTATGTGTGTGTGATAATTGTAGATTCTTGCCAGGAAATGTCACATCTTCTCTTAAACTAGGCTGCTAGTGTAAGGATTTGACTTATTAACCTAGTGACGGGTTAAACCACTAGGTTTGTATTTTGTAGTGTTTATAGTTAAATTTAATGCACAAATGGCTTTGTATTTATCTTGCAGCTAGGATGATGAAGGTTTTTTCTGGGTGTTTCTGCTTGTATTCAGTTTTTCAATTATTCTTTGCACCTACACTTCAGTGGAAAGTCTCTCTTCATCCTCTTGTCCCTTCTCAATTGCAGTCTGGTATTTTGTTTTCCTGATGTTTCCTGGCTTCATGCTGGTAACAAGCTATGTTCTCTATTATCTTGTTCAGCCTCAGTGCTAGGCAAGCTCTGTGTCTCTAGGTCGCAAAGATTCAGCCTTCACAGTGATCTTGCCTCTTTCCAGTGGTAGTCAAACTCTGTCTTATATCTTCAGTAAGTTTATGTAGAGAATTTCCTGCTAGTCCTTCAAAGGTTGGAGGCTTAAAATAGCATTGGTGTAGGATGCTTGTCACACTTTAGCCACAGGGATGGTGGTTTTCTTGTTTTCTTTTGCTTTCTTTTACCATTTTCCCACTGCCAAAAGTTTTCCTCCACATACTGAGAGTTCATTATTTTTCCTCCAGGAGCTTAAGCCTTATTTTCTTTGGATGGAAGTTCCTAAGCAAAAGTATACTGCAAGAGTGGCAGTATCCTTACCTGCATCCCTACAGAGGCCACTTTGTACCTGACATTCTTGTGAGCACCTGGTCAAAGGTCCTGTGAATAGGTATAAACTGGCTTTGTGTCAATATTTTCCAGTTTCTATTCTTTCACATTATTTCACAGTCAACTTCAAAACAATATGTTTTCCCTTTTCGTATAGAAATTTAACATCATCCAACTAAAAGTGCCAAAGGTTTTTTATAACTAGATAAGCAGAGACATTACTTTGCCGACTAAGGTCCATCTAGTCAAGGCTATGTTTCTTCCTGTGGTCACGTATGGATGTGAGAGTTGGACTGTGAAGAAGACTGAGTGCCGAAGAATTGATGCTTTTGAAATGTGGTGTTGGAGAAGACTCTTGAGAGTCCCTTGGAGACTGGTTGGAGACTCAAGGAGATCCAACCAGTCCATTCTGAAAGAGATCAGCCCTGGGATTTCTTTGGAAGGAATGATGCTAAAGCTGAAACTCCAATTATTTGGCCACCTCATGTGAAGAGCTGACTCATTGGAAAAGACTCTGATGCTGGGAGGGATTAGGGGCAGGAGGAGAAGGGGACGACAGAGGATGAGATGGCTGGATGGCATCACTGACTCGATGGACATGAGTCTGAGTGAACTCCGGGAGTTGGTGATGGATAGGGAGGCCTGGTATGCTGTGACTCATGGGGTCGCAAAGAGTCGGACACAACTGAGCGACTGAACTGAACTGAAGTTAATTTTTATCTGGAAAAATAAATGAGTAGGAAAGACAAAAACATTGATAATGGAGATAAATTAGGGAAGTGGAGATAGCTCTGTCATATATTAAAATATAATATAAAGTTGCTTTAATTAAAACAGTTTGGTTTTGGTGCATGAATTGTTATATTACTGCTGGAGCTGAATTGAAAGTTAAGTGAAGGGAAAGTGAAAGTGAAAGTGTAAAGTCTCTCAGTCATGTCTGACTTGTGATCTCCATGGACTATAGCCCACCAGGCTCTTCTGTCCGTGGGATTCTCCAGGCAAGAATACCGGAGTGGCTTGTCATGTTCTCCTCCTGACCCAGGGACTGAACCTGTGTCTCCTATGACTCCTGCATCAGCAGGTTCTCTACCACTAGCACCTCCTGGATGATGCTGAGTGACAAATGTGGCCTCTCAAAATCACTGGCAAAGAAGTAGAAACCTTAATAAACTGAATTAAGACAACTAAGAAGATGATAATATATTTATATATCACATAATATATTGTGAAAATGGGCATGTAGATCAGGCATATAAATGTAAACATTTGAAACCACATAAGTACTAGTAAAAAAAAAAGTGAAGTTGCACCTCATTTGCATTATACCTCTAGGATTGTGATCACAAAATCACATTAGAGATAAATTTAATTGGTGCATACAAGTGTTTGTTTTTTCTGGGCTGGGGGTGGAGTATGGGACTGCATTACTGTTTGTTTATCATGTATAACATATACTCTCTTTTGGACAGATTCCTATCCCTCTCTATTAACTCTTAGCTAACCTGCTTCATCTAGTTTCCTGTAGGGTCCCTGAAGCTATTTTAGCTATCTGATTCACAAATATAACAAGGAAATCTAAAATTCTCTCTGGTCAGGAATGCTGAGAATTAGGAGCAATTCAAGCACTGAACCATTATTTCTCAGTTACTGTGATATTTTGCAATGTAGTTCAGGGAAGGAAGAGGTAAAAGCTTATTTATCCTAATGTCAATGTGGTAGTCCTAAAGAAATAGCATAATATTATTAATAGTAACTATTATTGACAAGTTTCATTGAGAGGAATATATTTAATTTTTGATATTTGTTGGGTGAATAGACACGTGCTTAGAGTAAATCACCTGACCATATCCAAACCACCATCCCTGTCATCCATGGCAAAGAAACTTTCCCCTTTTGCTAGTACACTTCTCTCATGTCCAGAGAGCTGAAAAAAACTGAAGAAAGGGCAATGAAAATGGCTTGAACTGCTACCAAGGGATGTGGAACTTGCCAGGCACAAGAAGGATATAATGGAACTGACGTTACAACAGAGGACTCGAGATGTAGAAAGTGTAATCTGATAAATTTAAGTCAGAATAAGAAAAAAAGCTACTTTCTTTACCACCTTTCTGTCTCCTCCTGCCTAGCCCTGAGACTGTAGGTCAGAATTGAGCTAGGCAGACTGCAGACATTTAAACTACTATATGCAATATTAAAATATGAATGTAGGCTTGTCTTGGTTTCTTTAAGAACTAAAGATAGGAGATCTTGTTTAGTAAAAAGCATCTGGTAAGCTGTAAAATCCATCCAAAGTATCAGTGGGAAGACTGGAAGAAAACTCACTGGGATGTGATTAAAGACGATAGAGGCAAGGTTATGTATTTATGGATATAGATTTAACCTTGTCATCAGGGCAAGTTTGAAAAGTAAAAAAACTGTAAGATTCACTGAAGAAAGTTTGGTATTTTTACAAGAATATTATATAGAAGGGCCATTTCTCATTATTAAATATAGAGTTTCTAAATTATTGTCTTACTTAGCCTGAAATAGTCATTATGTGTAGATCTGTATGGAAAACTCATATGTATGAGCAATTTTTTTTTTTTAAGCAGATACATAGATTTTTATGAGTGTTAAAATAGTAAATTTTTCTCTTTCCCTAATCACTTAGCAATAATGTTAGGAAGAATTTTAATTACATGACGATTTTTTTTCAATAGAATTTGTTATTATAATGCTTTAAAATTTGCAAGGAAAAAAAAAGGATTTTTTTTTTTAGTGATTCTGTCCTTTTAATCAGAAAAGCAGCTGTCCTTTAGTGATAAAGCCATATGAATATCAGTATGTTGCATAGATTCTAAAAATATAAAAATACATTTTTATATGATTACAGCCACATTGTAGAGGGATTTCATTTTTAAGAAAATGTTTATTCTCTGCTAAATATTTATATCTCAGTTTCACTCTAATCTTTACAACTTTGATGTTTTAACTAAATTCTGGAGAACAGAGAGATTAGATGCTTATCAAGTACTTATGAACAGCAAACTACTTACCTAAACAAATAAATACATGCATTAAATTATTGTGGCACTTTACAAACAAAAGTACATAAATAATTCTGAATAAAGTGACAACAGCATACTTTTTTTTCCTTTCCAGGCTGATGAACTTAACAGTATTTAATTGTGGTTTTCCAAAGAACTGGCACTAAAAAATATTTACTATGACTGTGTGTTAACACACAGTCTTGTAGAATAGCAATAGTAGAGAAAAGATTCTATTGTGTATAAACCACAGTAGCTTGAAAAGATAAATAGTTTGGAAATTTTATTTTGAGAAGTATATAAGTAAGATATGGAGAAAAGTATAATTTATAAGTTATAGAACACATAAATATGCATTATTATTATAGTTAGAGTAAATCTGGGATGTTATTTCATTTTCAATATTATCTTAACTATGAGGTTAAAAAAAGTATTATCTTAACAATGAGATTAAAAATCACTACAGTTTCCCTTCTGTCCTTTTTACTGAAGCTCAGAAAAGGTAGGGACTTACTACTTCATCTGTTTCTGTCTCTGGCCAATATTGAATGAAATACTAACATCCTTAGAAAAAGTGAGAGTAATTCAGATTAATCACACAGAGCAGGGTATCCAGGGAAACTTTAGTGAAGTCCTGCTCATAATTTAAAATTTAAACTTCCTGATATGTTTGCCATATGGCTTCCATACGTGTTCAGAGATTTATAATTCTAAGCCGTTCACCACTGAATGGCTTACAATATGAGTAGACTGAGCTTTGACTGGACTATTATTTCAATACAGCACCAGTTCTGCACAAAAATGAAATTATGACAAACATGTTTATTTATAGTTTGCAAATAAACACATTGAGTCACACTTGCCAGAAATACATTGTTTCCACCTAGTTCTAGTCCTGAATGTTTTTACTATCTGGAATGTCATCAAAGCTTAGCAGTTTGAAATGCCCACTGGCAGTACGTGCTTCTTTTTCAATTCTACATCATCACAATGCTTAATTTAATAATAGAATCCAATTTGTTCTCTAAGCAGGAACATTTTAATTATGTAAAATATAAATAGAGGAACCTTGGTTATAGCAATTCTTTCTTTCCAAAACGTAAAGCAAACATAAATGTTTTTTTTTTCTCTCTCATCTACCATGTTATTGGTTCTCAGAAAATAATTAAAATGAAGAATTTATTCACCCAGAATAGCAAGTCATCCAAATCAAATCTAGCAGTTTCATAATCTTAGTGTTTAATATGCATCTAAACATATTATTGTAACTCTCAAAACCAAATAAAATAGATGAGATAATGATAATAACATTATATGAAAAGAGATATATGTGAAATAATAAATATAAACGTTACTATCTATATCACTTAAAATGAAGCTGATAATATGTTTTTAAGTCCAGAGAATTCCATATAAAGGATAAAGTTATTATATTTAGAGATAGTTACTCTGAGATATAATGTTTGAGGAAAAGCTTATGAAAATTCAGTTAGCACATATATTTCTCTATGTGTGTGCTTAATCTATCATTGTGAGGTATATATTGTTAGATTGTTTTTTACCTTGCAATGCTTCATATGATACATTTTTGATAAGACAGTATAAATTGAAAATGATCTCTTCTTTTGGACTTTCCTTTGTTTTCCAGACTTGCATGGTAGATGATTTGCTCAGTATCCTATTTGATTTTTTAACTGACATTTTAAATGTAACATGTCCAAAAGAAATTATTTTACTTCCGTTCTCTAGTCACTCCACTTGAGGACTACCGCTGCTGCTGCTGCTAAGTCGCTTCAGTCGTGTCTGACTCTGTGCAACCCCATAGACGGCAGCCCACCAGGCTCCGCCGTCCCTGGGATTTTCCAGGCGAGAACACTGGAGTGGGTTACCATTTCCTTCTCCAATGCATGAAAGTGAAAACTGAAAGTGAAGTCACTGAGTCGTGTCCAACTCTCAGCGACCCCCATGGACTGCAGCCTACCAGGCTCCTCCGTCCATGGGATTTTCCAGGCAAGAGTACTGGAGTGGGGTGCCATTGCCTTCTCACTCATCATCCCTCCTTTTGTTCAGGCAAAAATCAAGGGGTTGTCCTTTCCTCTGTGTTTAACTTGAACCATTTATCTAATCTATTGGGAATTCCCATTGAGTCTACCTCTGTGGTAGGCATTAATAGAAGATGACCCCCATGATCTCCATCTCCTGATGCTCATGTTCTGTGTAATGCCCTCCTCCTGCTTGTGGGTGAGACCTGTGATTTGCTTCTAGCCAGTAAAATATGGCCAAAGATGAGGGATTTGGCAGATATAATTAAAGTCTGAATTAAGTTAATTTTGAGTTAATAAAAAGGATTATTTCTTTGGCCTTGACCTCATCAGATGAAAGCATTCAGAAGTGACATTCTGCCCTCTGTAGGTCAGAGATATTCTGGGGGCTAATGGGATCCAATGTAGCAGTCAGGATATATGTCTAATAATTGTAATTGTTTGAGAGTAACTCACACAAAAACATTTGCCCCTGAAGACTGAAATTCAGCCATTCTTGTTTGCTAGTAAGACTTTGCTTGTGTCAAGACAAAATAACTTTGTGAAGGAGATCATGTAGGACTTTCCTCATTAATCTTCAAGCTAAATTTATATAGCACTCAGATTAAGTAATTCAGTAGAGAGCACGCCTGTTGTCATATACTTATTACAGAAGAGGTAGTCATACAGAATAAGAGAGCCATAGTCTGGAGGAAAAGGAACTGAATATAAAGATGACCAAGTTTACATTTCTGGTTAAGGGACTCAGGTTCCACACTTTCTGAAAATATGCCACTACATGTAACTGCTGGAGACCAAACATAAAAATCCACAGGTAAATATATCACAGGACTATCTTAATGTAGTGTTTCTTACAGGTTGTGTTCCTAAATCCAGGTCAATAGGCAGAAAGTTAAACATCTTATCCTATGAGGATGAAGAGAGGTGGCTGCTTCCATAAAAATTTAGGGATTCGGAATTAACAGCATGTGTCTGTATTAAGGACGATGAGATTTGCTATTCATTTTAAAACACATCATTGCTTTTATTATGCAGCTATTTTTGACTCCTAAGTAAATGAAGCCACATCATAAATATGTATATGTATTTATTCTCAAGGAGAGCCCAGGGGTATGGAGAAAATTATTCAAGTGCACAACCCCTCTCAGTGGCACTTCAGATGGAAACACACATGCACTGTTATAAGGAGGTCAGGCTCTCTGAGAGTTAATATAGAAATCAATATTCTTCTGTGATTCATATAGGTGGTAACATGAAAAGACATGAGCTCTTTGGCTAGCTTCATGGAAAGCGTTGCTCCTTAGGGAAATTACACTGCAATTGGGTCACTCATTTGTTATTGAATTTTTGTCAGCAAAGTTGTTTGTGTTCTGGTCAGCAGCAACTTTTATTTATAATTGAAACATTTTCAGTATAGGTATCATAGGAATTAAATGATAATGGGGAGCAAGTGCTTCCTGTTTATGTGGTAATAGTTATATTAGGTCTAGAATTCACTTGCATATTGAAGACCCTTAGGAGCCTAGTAACTACTGAGTTACTAGGCAAAGCACACTCTCACTCTGATTATTAAGTACATTAAAAAGTACCATAAATTCAAAATACTTTAAAAAAGTAATTTATTAGAAGGTCTAGAGATAGTAGTATTCTTTTCTGGCCTTAGGTACTGTTTTTGATAGACTGTTATCTAAGAATCATCACTAGTCTGGCAAAATTGTTAATATATTAAAAAAATATTTTAGCTATTCCCTGTATAAGTACAAACCAGGCACTATGCTGATTTTAAGGGATGACTAGATAGATGTGCAGAATACTATCATGCAATGAGCACTATAGGAGAGAAATAAAAGCAAAACTATATAAGTACAAAAGAATGGATGGATATCATTTAGTATTCACTATTAAATGTTCTATTTGTACTAAGATATAGAATATTAGAAGTTTGCTTGGAGGAAAAATTCTCATTTCCTCTGAGAAATCTAATTTTCAAAATTCTTAGTTTTGGAAAAGTATACATATTTACATCAAAATGCTGTAAAAACTTTTCATAAATCAAAGAAAATAATTGTGATTAGTTTTCCCAAGAAATTATAACAAATGTGAATAGGAAATGAATGTCACCATCGAGTTCATATATTTAAGACTTTTAACAATTTGTCTTTTTAGGTTTTATTGCATATTAAAATTTTGACTCGTTGACTTGATAGTTCTGTTTGAGTTAAAGCAAGCGAAGAAAACCAAAAAGAGTAATAATTACTGAACAGTATACTTTAATTAGGCTTCCCTGGTGGCTTAGCTGGTAAAGAATCCTCTTGCATTATGAGAGACCTGGGTTTAATCCCTGGGTTGGGAGGATTCCCTGGGGAAGGGAACAGCTACCCACTCCAGTATTCTGGCATAGAGAATTCCACGGACTGTGTTGTACATGCCTAAATTTTGAAGAAAGGGTTCAAGGACAAAACCTCTAATCTCCCTGTTTTTCTTTTTTCTTTATGTATTGGCAGTTCAGGTCATTAGTTTTTCTATCATTGTTTTCTCCTTTTAATTTTCTGATTCCAATAATTGTGATTTTTCCCTGCTCTCTTCTTGCAAATATATATATTTTTTCCCTAAATGTTCTATAAACAATACCAGTATATATCGATTATCCCTCAGAAGTATCACAAAAATCTTTGCTTTCTGCTCTATGCCTATTATTATTCCTTTATTTTAATCCTGGGTTATTTTAACCATCTTCTAATTGGTCTCCCTCTCACTCTTTTCTCTCTGCTTTAGTCCATTCTTCGTGATGCCTATGTGATCCCCTCAAAACTCTGGTTATATCCCTTTCCCGCATAAAGAACTTTGGTGACAGTATATTGAACAGAGCAGGAAGTCCACCCAGCTTCTTCTCAAACCACTACTTTTATCTATGACCATCTCTTGACATTCCGCCTTGTATTCCACTTACCCCCATGCTACAATCATCGCAATGATTTACAATGAAAGCCTTATGCAATCTGATTGAACATATGATATATACATTGTCCCCCTCCTCCTAAGTAACTCAAGTTCTGACATAATACTCCTTGATTCTTCAGGGAATTTGTCAGTAAACTTGCAGTCTTTCACTAAGCTATGCGTGCATTCAAATAGAATGTATACATTAATGACATTTTTTGGAAGGAGTTAGTACATATGGAGAAGAACATGGCAACCCATGCCAGTATTCTTGCCTGGAGAATTGTATAGAACCATTTGTCAGGCTACAGTTCATGGGACTGCAAAGAGTCAGACACGACTGAGTTAATGAGCCTGCAGGTAATAGATAAACGTGTGTGTGTGTGTGTGTATGTGCATTTTATAAATAGAAGAGATAAGAAACAAGAAGAACAAAGGAGGAATAAGGCAGAGGCAAAGAGCAGAAGATAGATTGAGTAATTCAAAACAAAGTTTGGAAACTTTTCATTCCTGTATTTAATCAAGAGTTACGTCAATATTTGAGTGATGAAAGTAGCAGGTTACATTCATTTCCCTATAACTAATAGCACTGAAAATATCTGAAGTTACATTTCTATGACCAAATTCACTTAAAAATGGAACAAAATGCTAAGAAAATTTAGACAAAATTCCCAGCAGCTTGATTTTGATTATCTAGGCAATTGAAGCAAAAACAGTTTTAACGCTTGAATTAACCAAGTGATTGCCTAAACTTGGCGCTTCACTTTAGCTATGGAGACAAACACCTCACTGGCTTTCTGCCGAATCACACTTTTTCTTTTGCAAGTCACTAAGCATTTTCATGTATACATACTAGTTAAAAACCCTAATTGTTTAACTGGTAAGTTTAATAATGCACCAGTAATAACGAAGGAATCAAATTGTTTACATGGCCACATTATTCAGAGTCACTCTAGGCATTATTTTGGTGAGTTGTCTCATATAATAGAAATAAATCTAAACACGAAGAAATCAAGAAATTACTTTTATCATAACAAGAGAAAACATCACCCTGCAACATTTTTCCTTCTCTCTTCAGATATGCAAGAAGGGCTGACCATGTGACATCATAATATTAATAATCTGTATTAGCAAAAACATGTAGTATTTGAACATAATTAAATTCTTATAAATATTTCAACATTGTAAATTAAGAGAATTATAATTACTTAATTTTAAAGGTAAACTACATTAATTAGTTCTGACTCAACACTGAGTTGGACACGACTGAGCAACTTCACATTCACTTTTCACTTTCATGCATTGGAGAAGGAAATGCAACCCACTGCAGTGTTCTTGCCTAGAGAATCCCAGGGATGGGGGAGCCTGGTGGGCTGCCGTCTCTGGGGTCACACAGAGTCGGACACAACTGAAGCGACTTAGCAGCAGCAGCAGCAACTTTATTAATTTTTTTTAAAGCAGGAGTTTTCACTTCTAATTAATTCCCTTTACCATCCTATTATAATTTTTAAATTTTTTCTCACTAATATAAGTAACATTAGTTTTACATTTGGCAATCATGTATAAACAACTAGATAGTTGTAGCATGCATTATATTTCAGCTAACTAGCTTATATGCAAAGCAGTAGACTGAGAGCAACCTGGCGATACAAATCTCCCCATCGATGGAGAATATGTAGCGATCAGTCTCAGTTCCACTCTATCATGTTAGAGTGTAGCCATCCTTGAATTTACTTCTCCCCTTAAATATTACTCTTAGAATTATTTATTTTCTTGATCCCTTTCTGATCCTTCTTTTTGTTTTTAACCAAATTTATTATGACATACAACACATAAGGAAGAATACATAAAACCATACATGCATCACTTAACCAATTATCAAATAATGTTCAACTGTTAAAGACCAAGGAATGAAATATTATTCAGCAACCCAACACCTCTCTTCCAGTGTGCCTCTTTGGCCTAAGTAGCCCATCCTCTAAAATTAACTCCCCTAATGGACTTTATTGGAATTCCTCTTGCCTTTCACTTTAGGTTATGTTTCAGTCTTTTCAGGCTGCTATAACAAATCATTGTAGTCTTAGTGCCTTCCACAACAAATCTTTGTTTCTCACAGTTCTGGCAGCTGGGAGGTCCACAATCAAGGTGCTGGCCGATTTGGTTCTTGGTGAGAGCCCGTTTCCTGGTTTGCATACAGTTGTCTTCTCACTGCATTCTGACATGGAAGAGAGTTCTTCTTCCAAGGGCGTTAATCTCATCTTGAGAGCTCCATTCCCATGACTTAAATACTTTTCAGAGTCCTGATCTCTAAATACCATCACACTGGGTATTAGAGTTTCAACACAGTAATTTGAGGGAGACACAAACATTCAGTCCATAGCAGATACTATCCAATTATTTATTCCTAAATTTTGCTGAGCATTCTCAGTTTTTAAAATATATATAACTGGAATCATACAGCATACATTGCGTTGTATGTCTCCAGATTTTTTAAACTTTATGCCATAAAATTTATCAATATCTTGGTATGTAACTATTTCACTCATGTCTATTGGTATATAATATGCCATTGGTGATTATGGCACACATTAGTAATCAGTCTATTGTCAGTGAATAGTTTACTCTATGATTTTTTCTTGTGTATATTTCCTGGTACACAAAAGCACTCATATCTGTAAAGTATTTTCAAGAGTGGAATTCTTCACAATAGGGTATATTCATTCTTTCTCTGTTATATGAAAATTAATGTATCTATCATTTTATCTTTGTAGTTGATACTGGTGTAATTTTAAACAGCAGTGGCTCGTTTAACACCTGCTTCCAAAAGATTTGCTTTGAGACCTAATCATTCTATCTGCCTAAGTTGTTCAAGCAATTCCCCATCCTGCTAAAACACAAGAAAACTCAAAAAGAGAATAGATTGATTGCTTTAACTCATTGAGATTTCATGATGGAGCACATAACTAAATTATATGATAATGTGATGCTCTTTTTCGGTTTTTAATTGGTTGGCATACTTTTATGGTATTTTATTTAAACATATTCCATAATAGTACACTTACATTCTATCCGCATCAAATACAAAGCAAATCTGATGCTTGGCAAGTATGAAATAAAATAAGACATTGCATTATGGGCTTTACCTCAATCAAATCTCTAAAGGTTAGATTACTGCCACAAAATTAACAGTAATTGAATCAATGAATCAAAAGTTTCCGACTGTTCACTGTACATGCTAGTAATAGGAATTAAATTTTGTTCAAGAACATCTGGAGGTTATTTTTTGTTTCCTTTTTCTTACCCTAAACACTCTTTTGGCAACACTTCTCTTGATTTTGTGTAACAGAATAAAAACACAACTCAGGGTCATCAATTGAAATTTACCTGTAACTTTCTGTTTGCAAAGTACTTTTCTGATTAAGAGTTACAAAGCTATTACATTTTCATTGACATGAATGAATAGAGCTGCCTTTCAGTATTAGATTTGTAGATACGGGACACAGAAGTTAATCACAGATTTCTTAGGGAGATATTTTATTTCCATATCATATGCATAGTACAGATATCATAATTGCATTATTTCCATATATGTTTATTTTTGTCTCCCTATGGGACATATACAATATATACAATAGTTTATTCTACTCATGTTTTGAGCAGTTGAGAATGTCTGGATGAGAAAGAGATAGCTCTCCCAAACAGAAATAGTCATCATTTGGCCAATAATCCCATTCCAAAATATAGGAAACAAAATTTAAAAAGTAACCTTTTTGCTAACAGTTTTGGCTACACATTGTTGTATCTTTTCTATCTCATTAGAACATATTTTTATCCATATCAAATCTAAACTTATTGAGAATTAAGAAATATTTAATTACATTTTCATGTTTCTAAGTAAAGCCAAATGATAAATTATATATTTTATGATTGCATTTGACTAAACTCACTAATATCATTAAAATTTACATGTTTAACTTAGCCAGAAACACTTCTGTAAATGTTTTACTGTGAATGTGAGTTGATAAAATTACTTGATAAAATTACTCACTCTTTATTTTTGCCAGACATGGTGAGCAACAGTTACTATTGGGAGAAGACAGCTATTGTTTAGCTATTAAGTCATGTCAAATTCTATTGCAACTTCATAGACTGTACCCCGCCAGGCACCTCTGTCCATGGGATTTCCCAGGTAAGGTACTGAAGTGGGTTGCCATTTCCTTCTCTCAGAGATTTTTCAGACCCAAGGATCGATCCCACATTTACTGCATTGGCAGGAAAATTCTACCACTGAGCCACCAGGAAGCTCCAAGAAGACAGCAGTGAACCTAAATATAGATGTAGACATTTTCAAGGTTTACATGGTTCTTCCTTTTTCACTCTTTATGATCTGATGAATTGCATTTATTTATTCTTATTTACCCTTGCAATATCTATTAATTAACCACACATAAAAAATACTTATCGAATCAGAGCAGACTCTGTTGCTTTTCAAATGAAATTTACTTACTAATGTGTCCAGAACCTACTGGTTATCTAAACATCTTCATTTTGAGATGACAGTAGATACTCAAATTCAAAATTGTCAAGATCAAGCTCATCACACTTTATTTTCTAAAATCTTCCTTTCATGGCCAACTAACATACCTGGTAATTTAGCCAAATTTGACTTCATCTTTTTTTTTTAAATTTATTTACTTATTTTTTTAATTTTACTTTACAATACTCTATTGGCTTTGCCATACATCGATATGAATCCACCACAGGTGTACGCAAGCTCCCAATCCTGAATCCCCCTCCCACCTCCCACACCACAACGTCTCTCTG
Source organism: Neotragus pygmaeus (assembly GCA_006410875.1). Classification (NCBI taxonomy): domain Eukaryota; kingdom Metazoa; phylum Chordata; class Mammalia; order Artiodactyla; family Bovidae; genus Neotragus; species Neotragus pygmaeus. The sequence goes on from SJYV01019147.1 coordinate 65,264, forward strand.
GATCATCTCCGTACACCAGCCCCAAGCATCCTGCATCCTGCATTGAACATAGACCAGCACCTCGTTTCTTACATAATAGTATATATGCTTCAATGCCATTCTCCCAAATCATTCCACCCTCTCCTACTCCCTCAGAGGCCAAAAGTCCGTTCTCTATGTCTGTGTCTCTTTTGTTGTCTCACATACAAGGTCATCATTACTATCTTTCTAAATTCCATATATATGTGACTTCATCTTTTACTCATTTTTCCCTCTATCACTTCACAATAGTCTCTCCATATGTTATCTCAGAAGTACCTCTTAAATCCGAGTCTTCCTCTCTGACAATGCTTTAGTTCAGACCTTCCCCATCTTTTTCTTTAATTAACACGTGGATTTCTATTTGACTTCACTTCCTCCAGTCTCAACCCTCTCTGTACTGCCAGTAGAATGATATTTCAACCCTTTTATTTAAAAAAAAATTCAAGAATCATATAAATAGCAACTTTGATCACTCTCACCTGCTTTTTACTTTTCTGTGAATCCTTATCATTTAATAGACACAATCCAAATTTTCTTTCATTGCATATTAGAACTTTCATGTTCTCTAACTCTTTGCCATAACAATTTATTAATCTAGTACATTTTTACCCTGAAATTTGACTATTTGTCCTGTTTATATAAAGTTACATATAGCTTCAAGTTATATAAATCATTCATGACTCTACATTACTATATATGCTATTTCATCTTCTCATCATGTCTGTTTACCTTTTACCTGAAGTTGGCTTATCTTTCATGTGTTTTATGAAAACAGGGTTCAATAATTTGCTAAACATTTGAGTACCTATAATTAAAAACTTCTAGAATTGTCACTAGGAATATGCAACATTATTTTTAAATACTGTCTATTCATTTATTTGACAAATATTTATTGATTATCTACCCTGAGCCAAGCACTGTAATTGTGATCATTCTAGACAGAGTGCATTTCATTGAAGGGATAGATAATATTTGATGGGGAGGAGGGGAGAGAATCTTCTCTTACGATTTTAACTGTTATGGAAAAAGTCAAAAGAGTAAAATGATAAGGAACGGAGAATGGGAGATTATACTTAATCTCTTCAGGAGGTGACATTTGAGATGATTTCTAACCTATAGGAAGATTCATAGATGAGACCATCCATCTAGGTAAAGAGTCATGTGATACACATCACAGAGAAATCAAAGATTTGCTGATTGAAGCAGAAGAAGAAGGAGAATGAGAAGGAGGAAAAGAAAAAGGCTGGATAGGAAGAGACAAAAGTCTATAATGAGAACAAGAGAGAATCCAGATCACATAGATCTATGTAGAACCTAATAGAAAAAATGGACTTTGCATACAGCATAACACCATTAGATGATGTTAAGCAGAAAGCAATAGGGTCTTTTATCATCATGACATATCACTATTCTGAAGCTGACTTGATATTGCACTAATTTCTTTATGTTTCAATGCTTCCTCCCACACATGACACTACTTGAGGGCAGAAAGAATCCTGAGCTCAGTGTGTATATTTTGAATGAGGGAATGATTGAAGAATGAATGAAAATAACTTCAAAGTATTTAAAATAGTTTTATAACAAATAAGCTAGTAAGTTTATATCACTACTTTTAGCCTAAACAAAGACTAATATTATATATAAAAGCTATTTTTTCTCAGGATAGCTATACTAAATGGAAAAATGAAATAACTGCAAAAATACTTTATTAATCCCACTCAGATGGAAATCAGATAATTATATCTACTGTATTCTGAACAGTATCAATACTAATACAACAGAAAAGAGCACAAAAGAAAACACTTAGAATAAACAAATAAAAAACAAATCTACTGACACTTAAAACAATTCTTTCTTGAAAGACATTTTTAAAAGTCTTTCTATCCTTCAAAATTACATTTCATTCATTTTGTAAAAATCCTTTGTTGGTTATTCCATGAAAACTAAAGTACAACATGGCTTTATTCTATTTCCCTGGTACTCAGAGTGGTACACATATTACTTATATCTTCATTTATAAAACAAGTTGTTCCTTAACATTTTATGTTGACACCTATAAGAATAGTCAGGAAGAAAACAGTTCCAAATAACTGGTCAGTGGAAATCTTGGAGAGCTGCAAATACTATCCAGTGCCTCCACTTATGAGGGTAATACTGCTGCAAATACCATCCAGTGCATCCCACTTATGAGGGTAATACTGACTGAAATGACCTTGCAGAAGACGATTTGGAAGCATTTGAAATCTTGCTTCAACAGCAGATCTGATCGTTGTGGTTTTATTTATTTTTTCCAGAGCTTAGCAGTTGGACACAAAAGTATTTGCTGCAGTAGTGAAAAATCAATATGATTACCTCTTTGCCACAGGGCTACATCTAACGACAATATCCTGGACACCACATATCAGCATCACTCACGGTTAATGCTGCATTGCAGATGGGAGCTGAATGAGAACAAATAACAGTGACATTTCTACCCTCAAAAAAATTACACATGGCATTAAGTTTACAACAGATTGCATTAAAATGAAGGATTATGGTTGTCTTTGTGGTATGAAATTAGAACTGACTTGTTATTGCTGCTTTTTGAGATCAGACTGAGTATATTTGATCAAAAATGGGAGGCCCAGCTTAGATAAGAATTGAGATCACAAATATTTTTATGATTTTCTGTCACATTGCTAAAAAAGAAATCAACTCACTTCATCTTGCTTATATTTTTAGTGAAAAATACCTTTTCATTGAAATAGCATTTTAAGATAAAATTGAAATGTTAGCATTATCTTTCAGCATGTTAAAACCAGTGATGTATTCTTGACGTTCATCTACAAAGATTTGGGTAAAATGCTGCAAAACAAAGAAACTGTTTTAATTAAAGCAATTTAAGGGTTTATTTGCCATTATAAATAACATTTACATTTCCATGAAAAACCAGAGGCTAGAAGTAGTCATGTGTTTATCATTCACATTTCTACTCTCATATTTTCTGTATATAATGGCCACCTCATGCAAAGAGTTGACTCATTGGAAAAGACTCTGATGCTGGGAGGGATTAGGGGCAGGAGGAGAAGGGGACAACAGAGGATGAGATGGCTGGATGGCATCACTGACTTGATGGACGTGAGTCTGAGTGATGGACAGGGAGGCCTGGCGTGCTGTGATTCATGGGGTCACAAAGAGTCAGACACAACTGAGCGACTGAACTGAACTGAACTGATGAAGCTTGAAATTATATTTCCTAATTAATAACTTATTTTTACAATAAATAAATTTCAGGATTTATTAGTGGCTAAAGACAGAGTAGTAAAGCTGTAATTGATTTCTCTGTTCACAGTTGTGTCAAGCATCATTTCTGTATTCTGCAAGGGAAATAGAATAGCTACACCCCAATAAACTGTTGAAAGTAAATGTATACATATGAAAACCATTAACTAACAAATAGAATATATTTACCCACTTCACTTTTAGTGCACTATTATACTGACTCAGCTGCTGTATAAGCTTTGATATAAATAGCAGATAACAGACCTCTGACTTGGAGACATTAGCCTCCATCACAACTGGTGATGGTTTTAGTGATTTGGACTGTGGATTCAGGCTGTTCTGTGTATAAAACTACTTAGAAATTATGTGACAGATTCAGGCCAGAATTCAGAGTCCAAATGGAAAAACTGTAAATCTGTAGGTTTAACATTCTAAACTAAATATATGACTCAGAGCAGGTGGCTATGCATAATTACAAAACCCTGCCTTAAGCTTTTAAAAATATTTATTCACCTAAGATATTAAATTGTATTAAAATAATGAAATTCTTCAGTGGAAAAAAATGTGAGGATCTTCTGCTTTGAAATATGTGTGTGTTAATATTTATTCAATTAATAACAGTAATTCACCACAAATAGGTAGAAATTTTATATCCTCTCATAAATGGTTTGAGCATTGATGGATTCAGCTGTTTTAGAAAGACCAGAGTAATGACTCAAGCTGGTATGAATTAAATTCAACTTCAGGATGTACAAAGGCAGCATGAGAAACCTAGCTGGCCTGAGGGCTCCTGAATGTGTTTCACTCCAGTTTCAGGAATGAATTAGGACCAGTGGAAGGTGGAGAGGAAGAGCAAAGGATGGGCTTTTCTGTTTGAATGTACTGCACCCTGATATTTCATGTTGAGTGGGAATAAGATTGATACGTTGCATCTGGCCCAGATGAGATGATTTCACAGTGGTAAATCTTAAAATAAAATTCACGTTGATGTATGGCAAAACCAATAAAATATTGTAAAGTAATTAACCTCCAATTAAAATACATGAATTTATATTAAAAAAATAAATAAAATAAATGGTAAAAAATTAAAAAAATATTTTCCACCGAATGTTTTCCACTTTTATGATACTAATGCTTTCATCATAAAAATAAACAGCCAACACTAAACAAATGGGGAAGAGTTTTGTCCCTGTGTTCAATTTTTTTCTGGATGTAATTTATGTCTATTTTATTTTTTGGCAATTTTATTAGTTTTCTACTCTTTTTTGTTATGTATCGCTCTACATATAAAATACTTTTCCAGCATGCATTATGATATTCTTAACTGTAATTTTAATGCCATATATTTGATCTCTAGACTTATTCATCTTACATAATTGCCATTTTCTACCCTTTGATTGAGATCCAATGCATGCTTTGTGTACTACATACTTGTCATTTTTTTCTTTTACTTTAAAAGTTTCTATTAAATAATTTTAAAGTATTCAATATATTAGTTTTGGCTTCCCTGGTGACTCAGCAGCTTCCCTAGAAGCTCACCACCTGCAGTGCAGAAGAGGTGGGTTTGATCCCTGGGTTGGGATGATCTGCTCAAGAAGGAAGTCGCAACCCATTCCAGTATTGTTGCCTGGGAGAGCATATGGACAGAGAAGCCTCATGGGCTATAGTCCATGGGATCACAAAGAGCAGCATAAGATTGAGCAACAACAATGCATTATATTATATTATATATATAAAACTTACAAATAGTGTACTGAAAATGAAATCGGTAATTCTTCCCCTCCAATTCTATGACTCTTTTCTCTTCAAAGAGGTAACCAACTGTGGTTGACACTTAACACTGGTTTGAGATGTGGTGGTCCACTTATTTTTGAATTTTTTTTTGATAGTAAATACTGCAGTGATAAACAATTCACAGTAGTTTGAATCTGTGTATGTGGAACCAAGTATACTGAGGAAACATACGGAAAAACTACAGAATTCAGAAGGCCTACTGTTAAGTTATATGCAGATTTTCCACTGGGCAGAAGGTTGGTGCCCAAAACCCCTGTGTTATTCAAAGGTTAATTGTATATATTTAACAGGTTCCCTTGTATTTCATTATTTTATATTTGTAAGTTTTATTATTTACTGTGTAATAATGCACTGCTTGTATGTTCTTTGACATATAACCAAATGTAATCTCTTTCTCTTATTGTTCACTCAAGATGATTTATAATCTCTATACATTAATATATATATAGACTAAACAACAGAATCATCCATCATCTGTTGGATATTTCACTTGTCACATTTTAAAATTTTCTGTCAGCAATGAACATCACTTCTGTTACACAGACTTACTCTGGCTCATACGTCTAAACGTTGAAATACTCAGTTTAGTTCAGTCGCTCAGTCATTTCCAACTCTTTGCAATCCAGCATGCTGTACCACCACCAGGCTTCCCTGTCCATTACCAGCTCCCAGAACTTGCTCAAACTCATGTCCATCTAGTTGGTGATTCCATCCAACCATCTCATACTCTGTCATCCTCTTCTCTCCCTGCTTTCAATCTTTCCCAGCATGAAGATTTTTCCAAGCAGTCAGTTCTTTGCATCAGGTGGCCAAAGTGTTGGAGTTTCAGCTTCAGAATCAGTCCTTCCAATGAAGATTCAGAACTGATTTCCTTTAGGAATGACTTATTGGATCTCCTTCAAGTCCAGGGGACTCCTAAGATTCTTCTCCAACACCACAGATCAAAAGCATCAGTTCTTTGGCACTCACCTTTCTTTATGGTCCAACTCTCACATGCATACATGACTACTGGAAAAACTATAGCTTTGACTAGACAGACCTTTGTCGGCTATGTAATATCTCTGCTTTTCAATATGCTGTCTAGGTTGGTCATAGCCTTCCTTACAAGGAGCAAACGTGTTTTAATTTCATGGTTGCAATCACCATCTGCAGTGATTTTGGAGCCCAAGAAAATAAATACTGTCACTGTTTCTATTGTTTCCCCATCTATTTGCCAGGAAGTGATGGGACCAGATGGCATGATCTCAGTTTTCTGAAAGTTGAGTTTTAAGCCAGTTTTTTTTCACTCTCCTCTTTCAATTTCATCAAGAAGCTCTTCAGCTCTTCTTCACTTTTTCGTGTAAGGGTGGTGTCATCTGCATATCTGAGGTTGTTGATATTTCTCCTGACAATCTTGATTCCAGCTTGTGCTTCATCCAGCCCAGCATTTCCCATGGTGTATCTTGTACACAACAGGATCCAGGAGAAAGGAGCAGTGACCCCACAAGAGACTGACCCAGACTTGCCAGTGAGCGTCCAGGAGAATCTGGCAGAAACATATGTTGGGGGTAGCCTGCTGCAGCGTCGGGGACACTGATTATAGCAGTGCATCCATGGGACATTTTGAATGAGATCATTATTATCTTCATTACCTCTACCATAGTTTGGCCCAGGTAAATAACATCCTAAAGAAAATCAGTCCTGAATATTCATTGGAAGGACTGATGTTGAAGCTGAAACTCCAATGCTTTGGCCACCTGATGCAAAGAACTGACTCATTTGAAAAGACCCTGATGCTGGGAAAGATTGAGGGCAGGAGGAGAAGGGGAAGACGGAATGAGATGGTTGGATGGCATCACCAGGTCGATGGACATGAATTTGAGTAAACTCCAGGAGTTGTTGAAAAGGGAGGCCTGACATGCTGCAGTCCATGGGGTCACAAAGAGTTGGACATGACTGAGGAACTAAACTGACTATGCATATAAGTTAAATAAGCAGGTGACAGTATACAGCCTTGAAGTTCTCCTTTCCCATTCTGGAACCAGTGTTGTTCCATTTTTGGTTTTAACTGTTGTTTCTTGACCTGCATAAAGATTTCTCAGGAGGCAGGTAAGATGGTCTGGTATTCCTATCTCTTGAAGAATTTTCCACAGTTTGTTGTGATCTACACAAAGACCTTAGCGTAGTCAATAATGCAGAAGCAGATGTTTTTCTGGAACTTCTTGCTTTTTTGATGATCCAACGGATGTTAGCAATTTGATCTCTGGTTTTTCTACCTTTTCTAAATCCAGCCTGAGCATTTGGAAGTTCATAGTTCACGTACTGTTGGAGAATTTTGATCATTACTTTGGTAGCTTGTGAGATGTGTGCAATTGTGCAGTAGTTTGAACATTTTTTGGCATTGTCTTTCTTTGAGATTGGGATGAAAATGATCTTTTCCAGTCCTGTGGCCACTGCTGAGTTTTCCAAATTTGCTGGCATATTGAGTGCAGTACTTTCACACAATCATCTTTTAGGCTTCAAAATAACTCAACTGGAATTCCATCACCTCCACTAGCTTTTTTGTAGTGATGCTTCCCAATGCTTCCAATAAACTTCGCATTCCAGGATATCTGGCTCTATGTGAGTGATCACACCATCGTGATTATCTGGGTCATGATATATTTTGATGAAATGCTAAGTGATAACATATAAAAATTTTAAGTTCACTAAATATAGTCAAATGTCACCACAAAGAGAAATGCAATTTAATATTCTCACATCAACATGAGAATCTGTGCTTCATCCTCACAAAAAGTTGACGTTATCAATTTTTCCTTACNTTGAACAAAGTTCCAAAGAAGCAGTTTTTTTTAAAATCAAAGAACTATTCCTAAAACAAAAATACAGAAAACTACTAAGTCAAGATAATACAACATTTAAAAAATCAGATATTTCCAAATCAATTAAAATTACTCCAGATTCTAGAAAAAGATAGAAAATTTCCCAGCTCTTTCATGAGTGACTTGGATACTTATAGCTGATAAACACTGATTAAAAAAGATAATTATCGACCAACATAAATTATGAATAGGAAGATAAAATTTCTATATAAAATAATGAAACAATTTAATTGTACATTAAATCATATATCCTGCCTTAGCATTTTTTTCTGGAAAGTTCAGTGTTAGGGGACAAATATCATTCAACATAACATTAGATCTAAAGGGGAAATCATATTATTTTCTTATAATAAAGTATTTAAACAAAGTGATGAAAATAATACATAGCAGAAAGTGTGTGTATGTGAGTGTGTGTGTGTGTGTGTTTAATAGACCTGGGTCTAAGTCATAGCACTGCTACATGTATTTGTGTTATTCTTGGAAGTGAGTCACCTACTCTTAAGTTTCTGTATTAATATCCTTAAAATAGGAACTACGTTAGTCACAATTTTTCCAGCTCTTGTAGGAGAAACCTATTTTATACTAAAAACAGTTATTTTGAAGATACAAAGCCTATCCATGATTTCTCTTTTTTTGTCGTACCACTTGGCCAACTCTTTCTGCTGGCTTAATTTTCATAATATAGCTACCCTCTGGTCTACTGCAGTAAACGGATTTCTATGCTTCTGCACTTGTACTATGGAAGTGCTTCTCAAGTGCTTTGTGGTCAATGACCAGCTTTGTTTGATTGTTTTCAATTTATCATAATATCTCCCCTTAAAAAATTATGGTAGAAGTGAATTAGCTTAAAAAATCATACACTTTTATCTAGTCATGATCTCTCAATTTTATACACATTTTCAAATGCTTACTATTCATTCTTGTACTTATCCTAAAAAAGTAAAAATAGTTTATGGACCAACATCCATTTGAGTAGGATTACTCCTAACATTTCCCTCAATTTATTTAATACTGTAAGAACATAATTTAGATTTTATCTCTTGTTGCTTAAAACCAAACAGTGTCTTCCCATCCCAGTTAGAATAATAGCCCAACTCTTTAGCTCAGTGGAACAAGCTTTGCCTTTAGCTGGTTTCTTTTTACTTTTTCTGCCCATTTTTGGCTACCCATTCACTTGCTCAGATTACTTTATTCACTCTGGCCTTCTGGCTCATCTCTAACANTTCCCATCCCAGTTAGAATAATAGCCCAACTCTTTAGCTCAGTGGAACAAGCTTTCCCTTTAGCTGGTTTCTTTTTACTTTTTCTGCCCATTTTTGGCTACCCATTCACTTGCTCAGATTGCTTTATTCACTCTGGCCTTCTGGCTCATCTCTAACAACTGAGCATATTCCCATCAAGAATACTTTTAATGAGTTTTATCAAATATACAGAAACTGTGCAGAGAACAAAGATGCACCTGAGAACCCAGAGTTCTGATTGCAGTTAACATTAAAGTATACCATGTATATTTTTTTAGATCTAATTTTTATTTCCAATACACATATAATCTATTATTCTGATTTTCATTTTTGTCTTTTCATGCATACTTTAAATGTTAATATATTAATATGTTCTTGTTAATGTCCATTAGGATGATATTTTGCTATNCTTGTGTTTCTTCCAGTCCAGCGTTTCTCATGATGTACTCTGCATATAAGTTAAATAAGCAGGGTAATAATTCAACAATATTTGAGCAAACATTTCTGAGAATTCTATTTTGATTTATTTCTAACTATTTCTTACTGCATCCTTTGGGATAGATTGTTTTTTTTTTAATATTTGATTCAGATTCTATATTGTGTGTGTATTTGTATAACTTAGTACAATATACTGGTGTTGACACTTACCTGTTCAAGTCTAGTGCATAAATTTTACCTCTTTTTAAGTTTCTTTGCCCTCCTCTATTTGTAATGCAATCCTCTTACATAATTTCTGTTCATACATGTATAATCTCATCAGGCAGTGTTCTAACTTCTGTTTCAACTATAAAATATAATTGAGGGGATGCACAGGAAAGAATCTATTTGTGAATAATTTGCCAATTGTGTATTTTTCTTGTTCCTGATGTGCCAAGATTCCTTCTTTGATAGTTTAGAGAACTAAAAAGTTTACTCTTTTATACATGCTTTTATAAAAAAGTGAAAGATTTTGTGACTTCTCCTTAGTGTAAGAATGCCTTTGTTCCCTTTAATTCCCAAAATATATTCCACTGGGTNTGTGCCAAGATTCCTTCTTTGATGGTTTAGAGAACTAAAAAGTTTACTCTTTTATATATGCTTTTATAAAAAAGTGAAAGATTTTGTGACTTCTCCTTAGTGTAAGAATGCCTTTGTTCCCTTTAATTCCCAAAATATATTCCACTGGGTAGATTATTCTGGGCTGAAGTTCTATGTAAAATATTTGAAAAATACTGTGATACCTCTTTTTGGTTTCCACAGTTTCTGATGAGAACTGAACTGTCATTCAAATTGTTTTTTTTTTTTTCCCTATAGTTGAAGTTTCATTTCTCTCTTGCTCCTTCAAAGAATTTTTTCTTTTCCTTTAACTTGTAAAGGTTTGACTAACGTATATTTTGCAATGGGGTTCTTCACATCTATCCTGTGTGGACTTTGGTCAGCTTTCTGAAACTGTAGGCCTATGCTCCCAGTCATTTTGGGAAGGTTTTCAGCTGTTATTTTTTGAAGCGCTTGTCAGACTTACCCTTTCTCTCTCCTTTCCTTTCAGGAGTCTAATGACACAAATGTTCCATAGGTCCCTGAGGCTCTCTCTTAATTTTTTTAGTCTATTTTCTCTTCTTTATGCATATTGGATAATTTGTTTTGATCTCCCAGTTTCCTGATTGTTTCCATTTTGCTATTGACCCCTTCTACTGAGCTTTTCAATTGGGTATTGTGTTTTTTAGTTATAAAATGTCCATTTGGTTCTTAATTATGTCTTTTATGTATGTCTTTGCCTAAAACTTTATATTTCTTTGCTGAAGCTTTATATATTTCATTTGCTTCAAATGCATATAAAATATACATGATATTATGTACATAGTAGTTAATACAAGCATTAGTATCACGGCTGTTTCAAAATCTTTCTCAGATAATTCTAGCATGTCTGCTATTTTAGTATTACCATTTATTGCCATTTTCATGGTTGGAGGTAGTCCTGGTTCTTGGCATGATGAAAGGTTTTTTTTTTGAAAACTGGACATTTTGAGTATTGTGAGACTAGATCTTAATTAAACCTTCTGTTTTAGCTGGCTTTTCCTGATACTACTCTGGCAACAGTTAGGATACCACCTTGCTCCTGCCAGATGGAGGTAAAATATCAGGTTCCCGACTGGGCTGCCACAAGTCAGCAAGGGCAGGGAGTGTGTATCCTCATCACTACTGGATGGGGATGTAAATTTTGACTTCCCAAGTGGTCTCCACCAAAATGGTGGGGAAGCCCCATTGTTGCTAAGGAAGTGTTCCAAGTCATTCTTCAGGCATTTTCTGTTATCACTGTAGCAGAAAAAAAAGAGGAACACCTCATTGTTTCAAGTATGGTAGAAATCCAGGCTACTCAAGTGGAATCTACTGAAACCTCAGTAGAGAGGGTGCTTCTGTGTTCAGTGGGAGGGAGAATCTTAGCTCCCTATTTGGTCTTTACTGACATTTCATTTTGGGTGTACCTCATAGAGTCTCACTATGGTGGAAGTCTAGGCTTCTCACATTGCCTTTGCTTACATGGGTGAGGATGAAGGATTATAGTTTTGTAATATGCATGTGTGTGTGTTTGTATATGATGTTTAGGTTGGAATAGAGCAGTTATTGTGTAAAGTTGTCTTTTATTTTATTATCTCTATCCATCTTGAAAATAAAATTCTTTCCTATCTCGAAATCTCTCTGGATAAAGCTATTGCTTTATCATTTCCTGACTAAGGATGGAGTTTTTGCATGGGCTGGTGTTTTCTCTGATGCCTGCTCCTATTCCAGGAAGCCCACTGCTAATCCTTTGGCCATTTGTGCTGTCAAGAGGACAGAGTTCTATAGTAGGATCCATAACTTTCTCTGTTATTCATCCTGCAAGTGTGCTTTGATAATTTTTAGAGTTCAGAGACCAGTGATTTTAAGATTTACTTGCACTTTCCCCTCAAGATTTCAGACATTCATGTAGAAATTCGGACCACAGTGTCTTCAATTGAGTCCTGATTCTATGCTCCAAATTACCTCTCCTTTTGTATTGAGTAAATCCATCAAGCTTGGTTCTCTCTTGTGTCAGGATTAGCTCTCCCCAGGACTTCCCTAAGTTGAGACATATTTTTCCTGTATTTCAGTAGTACTCAGGCAAGCCTGTACAAATCAGCACCTTAACAGTTTCTCTGCTATTCTACCACACCCCTGGCCTCAAGGAGAACTCTTAAAACACAGTTTAAGAGCATAAGCAGTATGGATGTGACCAGCATGTAAAATTTCATTCTGATAAACAGCATGGAATTCTAACTTTGTAAACTTCATTGTAGCATAGTATCCTTACTTGACTCATCCTCAAGTTTCATGAATATTATGAGTTCTACAAAAAAGAAACCTACTGAAGCTGTCCTGCTTCATGTAGACTGAGTGACTGCTTTTGTTTTAATCGAGGTTTTGAAAATGCTTATTACCATCTCAGAACACATGCATGTGCCTTTTTTTCCCCTTATTTAATCACAAATTGAGTCAGAGTGTAGGTAAAATTTAGCAGATGCTCTTTTTAATGTGGTTAGCATTCAGGAACAAAGTTCGTACTCCCTACTTCTTCAATTTAGCCCAATAAGCATCTTTGATGGTAAAGTCATTCAATAGTACATCTATTATTGAGTACCAACTCTGCTTCCTCAGATATGCAGATGACACCACCCTTATGGCAGTAAGTGAAGAAGAACTAAAGAGCCTCTTGATGAAAGTGAAGAGGAGAGTAGAAAAAGTTGGCTTAAAACTCAATATTCAGAAAACTGAGATTATAGCATCTGGCCCCATCACTCCATGGCAAATAGATGGGAAAACAATGGAAACAGGTGCAGACTGTTTTGGGGGGCTCCAAAATCACTGCAGATGGTGACTGAAGCCATGAAATTAAAAGACACTTACTCCTTGGAAGGAAAGTTATGACCAACTTAGCATATTAGAATGCAGAGATATTACTTTGCCAACAAAAGTCTATCTAGTCAAGGCTATGGTTTTTCCAGTAGTCACATATGGATGTGGGAGTTGGGCTATAAAGAAAACTGAGAGCCACAGAATTGATACTTTTGAACTGTGGTGTTGGAGAAGACTCTTGAAAGTCCCTTGGAGAGCAAGGAGATTCAACCAGTCCATCCTAAAGGAAATCAATCCTGAATATTCATTTGAAGGACTGATACTGAAGCTGAAACTCCAATACTTTGGCCGCCTGATCCAAAGAACTGATTCATTGGAAAAGACCCTAATGCTGGGAAAGACTGAAGGCGGGAGGAGAAGGGGATAACAGAGGATGAGGTGGTTGGATATTATCACGGACTCAATGGACATGAGTCTGAATAAACTCCGGAGGTTGGTGATGGACAGAGAGGCCTGGCGTGCTGCAGTCCATGGGGTCGCAAAGAGTTGGACACGACTGAGTGGCTGAACTGAACTGAACTCTGTTTCCAGAGATAAGCAGACAAATATAAACATTACCAGTGAGAACCTTAATGTACTTAATATCTAATTGGTAGGACAGGGAAATGTATGTGAATACATTGATATAAGAGAAAAAAATTGAAATGAATATGATTTGTAAAATAAGTAAAAAGAAAAAGAGACAAACTATTTGCAACTGAAGAAGTTAGAGCATCTTGTTTGTAGGATGAGTAAGTTTAGTCTAAAAGTGAAAGTCACCCAGTCTTGTCTGACTCTGTGACCCCATGGACTATACCATCGATGGAATTCTCAAGGCCAGAATACTGGAGTAGGTAGCCTTTTCCTTCTCCAGGGGATCTTCCCAACCAGGGATCAAACCCAGGTCTCCTGCTTTGCAGGCAGATTCTTTACCAACTGAGCTCTGAAGGAAGTCCTTGAATCTAAAAGAAGGAAGCCAATCTCAGGAGGCTGAGATAGATGGGCAGTGGGAAATAGATCATTATAGGTAGATTGCCTGGAGACCAAATCAGAAATTTAAATTCATGGGAAGGAATTTAGCTGTGGATATCTTGCTATGGTTTGAAAAAGAAACTAATGCTTGTTTGTTTTTTCCGTGTTTTAGAAAAAGCAGAAATGGATAGGAGGGAAAGCAGAGGAAAGTAATTACATTAAGCAGATATTAATTTTAGAGGTCCTAANAGCTGTGGATATCTTGCTATGGTTTGAAAAATAAACTAATGCTTGTTTGTTTTTTCCATGTTTTAGAAAAAGCAGAAATGGATAGGAGGGAAAGCAGAGGAAAGTAATTACATTAAGCAGATATTAATTTTAGAGGTCCTAAAAATGTTATTTTCCTTTTGCAATTCTTCTCGTTTTAATTTTATATTTCTCCTAAGTCCAAATAGTGGTGTGGGTTTCATCAAGTGCACACTAAATAAATGTAGAATGTACACAGCTCTCTGAGCACAATATCCTTTTCTTTTATCTGACAATGAAGAGCTGCAGGGACAATTGTCCTGTGTAGTCCCTTTTTGATTCAACAACAAGAAAGATTGTATTTCAGGTACAACCGTAATTACGTAATTTTTACAGTCAAGAGGAAACTATATTCCCACTTAGGACAAACTTCTCTTTCTTCCACTGAAAAGTTGTAATAATAATGAAGCATCAATCTAGTTTAAATAGAACTATTTTTTTTTTCTGCATGACAAAACTGAATGACTCCTTCTACCTATCTCTCCTATATACTGAAATATATATCATAATAATTAATAAGCAGGAATGTTCTTAGAGAAGATCTAATCTGATCTCTACAATATGCAGATAAGAACACTGAGACTTAGAAAAACTCCTTTCAGTTCTACACATTTATTTCTACTTCCTATTTAATTTTTATTCAGGTACCCAATACACTATCTGTGTGGGTATAGATAGCAAAAACTTAGCAGCAAAAGAAGCTGCTTTTTAAATATTATATATTACCGTCTTTCCCGACAATAGTATTGCTATGCTCAGCATNATATTGCTACTATAATGACATTGAGGTACCTAATGACAATGAATTTTATTCTGAAGTGAAATTTCCAGTGACACCTATATTTGCATGACTTAGTGGTGTTTGATATATGATCATTATGTGATCATTGATAACTCATAACTCTATTTATGATGTTACTAATCACATAGAACTGTAGTGAACCAGAAGAACTCCAAGCAGGTCCCTTGCCTGGGAACTGATCTAAAATTAAAAACACCATCAATCATTGACCGTTCCTCACCAGCTACTAAGAAATCAAGTTAAATCATAACAGTCACCAAATAAAGAAAAAAAAAATTTCCTTGTGACTTTAAATATTCTTCTTGGGTTTTATTTTTAAAATCTCTGTCATGTATTTCCAATTAAAAAAATCTATTTCCCAAATCACATATAATTTATCTGAACATTGATACAAAAGAAACTTTACTCATTCGGATTAGCCACTGCATGGATAGAATTGAGAATGCTACTTTTTCTAAATAATATGTATCTTTAAATTTTTATTTATTTATTTATTTAAATTACTTTAAATATTGTTATGGTTTTTGCAGGGCAGCAAAGGAGACACAGATGTAAAGAACAGACTTTTGGACTGTGGGAGAATGAGAGATTGGGATGATTTGAGAGAATAGTATTGAAACACGTGTATTACCATATGTAATAACCAGTGCAAGTTCAATGCATGAAATATATATCTTATCTAAATTGCTTTTGTCAGTACATCTTCCACCTATTTCACATATTTCAAGTGTTTTTAAGATAAATTTTTAAAGTTAATAATTATCTACCTAGAATTACCACATATTTCGTTCAGTTTATATATATCATCATTGTATCCCAAAGAAGAGATTTTTTTTTTTTTTAACCAATGGGTGTCAAACACCATATACAAACAGATAAGCAATCTACCCCTCTAATCAAAGGTGTGACACTTGTAGTCTCAGAACTTGAAGATTAGTTTGCCATCTTGGTTCAATAGCTATTTCTGAAGACAATAAATATATAAATGACAGGATAAACTTGGCACCATTGTCACTTGAAGTTGGCTCTTTGGAAATATAAAAAGAACTAGAAGCCTCTTTCTATATGCCTTTATCTTCATATTTAGGATCCGCAGGAATAATAAAATAACATGAAATAATATGAATGGCACAGCTATACAGAAACTTAGAAAGATACCTAGCAAACATTGAGAATAGTTTGAGAGCCTCAATTCAAGAACATCTCATAGGAATACAAAATGGAGCAATTTTAAATTTCTTTCAAAGTGATTCAAATCTGAATTATATTCCAGAAAAGAAAATTGATTCCCCATCCCCTCACCCGCGCCGGAGAAAAATTTTATCCACCTCTGAGAATTTCAATTCTGAAAATTCTTAAATAGGAAGGAGAATTTGGACTTAACTTTTATAAATTAAATGCTCACCAGCCTTATGCTACCTCCTCCTGTGTATGTCTTAATGTGCCTCCGTCCCATTGGCGTTCATGAGTGTATTTGGTTAATAAGGAAGTTTGTCCACAAGCAAAACCCCAATCCAAAGTTTTATACTATTTATGTGTCCTAAAATACTTTCATGATTAACATATAATTATTAAGTTAAACAGAGACTTCAATTTTTGAAATATATGATGAGAATTATCAAAGAATACAATTTGGTTTTGTGTTTGGGGAATAATATCAATTTTTCACATTTACTTAAATATTTTCTATGTCTTTCAGTAGAAATCAACATCTTTGGTGGATACTGCAGTGATTCCAATAAAAATAATCATTTCTAATTTTTAAAAATATCTGCTACCAACAGCAGAAATGTCAAAGATAATAGAGACTTGTAACAGCCACTTGAGCAGTACTCAACCCGCCTCTCTCTGCCCTACCTCAAAAGGTGAAAGTGCTAGTCACTCAGGTGTCAGACAATTTGTGATCCCGTGGATTGTAGCTCAACCAGGCTCCTCTGTCCATGGAGTTCTGCAGGCAAGAATACTGGAGTGGGTAGCCATTTCCTTCCCCAGGGGATCTTCCCCACCCAGGGCACGAACCTGGGTCTCCCACATTGCAGGCAGACCCTTTACCAACTGAGCCACCAGGGAAACTTGCCCTATCTCAGGAGCAAGTCAGTTCTCCTGTGTTCTTCAGGACTGAGGTGCAGGCTTCCCTGCTGTTAATCCCATCAGGCCTCCAGCCAGCCAAGGGGGCTCCTCTTCCCTGTGTTGGATCCCATGACTGGGGCACTCAATATGTGGCTTGAACTGTTCACTCCCCAGGGCAGATTTCCACCTGTGTAATCTGTCTTTTCTTCTGACTTTCTTCCCAGAGGCACAGATCCCAGCTTGATCACCTCTCTTCCCTTCTTTCATAATTCATGTCAATCTTTATTACAGTCTCTGTTGTACAGAAATCTTTCTGTCAACTTCTAGTTAGTTTTCAGTGAGAATTGTTCAACATGTAAATGTTTTTTTGATGTGTTCTTCAAGGGGTAGGTGAGTTCCATGTCCTCCTCCTCTGCCATCTTGATCATCCTCTTGATGTACTAATTTTAGACTTTAAATATTCAGAATAGAGGGAAAACAGTCTTAGGCTCAGATAGTAAAGAATCAGTCTACAATGCAGGAGACACAGATTCAATCCCTGGGTCAAGAAGATCCCCTAGAGAAAGAAATGGCAACCCATTCCGATATTCTTGCCTGGAGAATTCCATGGAGAAGAGCCTGGTGGACTGCAGTCCCTGGGGTCACAGAGAGTCAGACACGATTGAGTGACTAACACTTCCACTTTTAATATAATTTACACAAATGTAAATGTATGTAAACCACATACATTTATTTTTCTTCAAAATATCAAATGGTTATAAACTAATTTCTAAAGAAAGAAGTCAAAGAAAATTCTATTTCAAAATAAAAATTGTACAAATGATAGTCTAATCAAAATACTATTAAATAGAATTTAATAACTGTATAACCCATGGTTATTTCTAATAGTCACTTTTGGTTTGAATTGAAAAATAAAATTTTATTGGAATTCCATTTAAAATTAATAACAAGGATGAAGACATTTTGAGAGAGTTTCAAAGGCTAAAAGAAACCTTGAATTTGTGGCAAGTTAATCTAAGATAGCAGTAACCTCTGTTATTCAGACATGTGCTTTGAAGGGTGATGTGGAAAGCACAGACAAAATCAAGATGATAGATATGTAGGTTCATCTAGTGTTTCACATGGAATTTTCCTCAATAACCCTGTGCAGCAGAAATAAAAAGCAATAGTGGAATTCTTTAGGAAATCTAACCATGAACTAGTGGTAATTTGGCAGGCTGAACTTATTTTTTAAAATGATAGAGGGCATTTGTAGTTTGTTGTTGACAAGATATGTATCATGACAGATAAGTGGATCAGTTTTCAGTTTACAGACCTATCATGATATTTTCCTATAGTTTGTATGATCTGAAATCTGTAAGAAATTATGCTAAAGACCTTCTGATTGCATACTGTGCGATTGGTACAACACCTCAGTTCTTCCCATGTTCTGTAGCTGTTCTTAGAGATCAAAGAGTGCCAACTATTCAATTTTGTTAGGATGAAAATCTGGATTAAGTAAGAGAAAGAAGTAAGTCCTTCCATATGAAAAGCTATTCCTTAGACAACATTGTTGCTTCTGCTAAAGCTCTAAATGAGCGTATGACAGAAAAGAGCACAAAATTACAGAATTGAAATATCTATTTCTAAGGAACTATAGAGTTTCACTGAAGAAGGCTAGAAAGTCTGTCCCTTTCAGTAAACGCCCAAAAGTTCTGGAATGAAATAAAAGAAATAGCCTTCGTGAAATGGCCCAGCACTGTTTTGAGTTCAGTAAGTGATTCTGTATCTAAAATGTTTTAAAACAACGTATTTGGATAAACTATTAAAAATACCCCCAAACTGGAAATACTTTAAATGTCCAACAATTGGATTCTGCTTAAGCGGTCATACATTTAATATGGTCATAGTCATAAAGCCTCTAAAATTAAGAATTTGAAGAAAATGTTTTAACCGGGAGAAATATTCACAGTATATTTTGGAAAAAATATCAGAATAAATATGATCTATTAGAAAGTAAAAACATATTTGGAAAAAAAAATAAAGAACTTTAAAGAAGAAATAGAAAAGCTTAATGTGTCAGATAACCAAGATATTAGAAGAGTTGTCAATGAATGTTTATTTTTCCTTTCTTTTGTTAATCTTAACTCTATTGTTGAAAGAAGCCTCTTGTATATCTCATACTTTAGGTTGCTTTAAGTGCTTCTTTTCATCTTAAGAACTACGGAACATAATCCTATTTCCCCCCTTTTTTATCATAACATGTAATTGTCTAATAAATCTAACATTCACAATATCATTAGAAATTGGCATCTGGACCTTCACTCCTATGCTCCAGTTTGCATATTCACTTCTGAAACTTTTGACAAGATTTGATTTTTTTTTTCCATCTTTGAATTGCTGTATTAGGAAAGATTCTCTAAAGATGTTGGGTAATCTATTGACAGATCAAATGAATATACATGAGAATCTTGTTTTGAAAATCTTTAAACACAAGTCTTCCTCAAATTATGTTGGGGTTAAGAAAAGAGAAAANGTTGTGCCCAACTCTTTGCAACTCCATGAACTTCAGTCTGTCAAGCTCCTCTGTCCACGGAATTTTCCAGGCAAGAATACAGGAGTGGGTTGTCATTTCCTGCTCCAGGGGATCTTCCCAACCCATGGATCAAACCTGCATCTCCTGCATTGCCAGGTGGATTTTTTTTACCACTGTGCTAACTGGAAAGCCAGATTTCCCCCTTACTTTCTAATTAATGGCCTTTCAATTTTGCACTCTGACTTGAGCTTTGTGCATTTAGAAAGAGCCAACAGTTATTTATCTATTTTTTTAACCAACTTTTTTCTTTTTTTCTCCTTTCCATAGAGTCAGTTGAAATTTGGTAGGGACTACCAGCTGATATTTCCTTCAATTATTTCTCATAAGATTAATATTTCTATACATATAAAAATGCCAAGTTTCTGGTAGTAATGTTTCATGGTGTTACAATTCCTTTTTATATAAAAAATTATTTGGGGTTATTTTATTTATATTTTAAGGGAAATAGGTGTTTGATTAGTCTCTAGGAACTATATTGCAAATATTCTCAGATATTTGATAATAACTCATATAAGTTGAATCATAATCAATAAACATTTAGGGACTAATTTCTTTTAAACACACATACATATAAACATAACAGATTGATCATTCCTGTACTTCTTTGTATAAGCAAACTAATGTCATAAGAAATTTCTGTTTAACAATACCAGAGCTCTTCTGAACTAACAATCACTTATTTTGGCTAGTACAAAGAGATGTTTTAATTGAATACCTGGGGCTTGATTGTTAGGTGGGTAAAGAAGCTAAATGAAAGCTTACAACATTTGCCACTATGAAGAGAATAGGAGACATGAATAATAGAAATAGTTTTATCTTAAATACATGTAAATTTACAATTACAATATAAAATACTCATGTGTTCAAAACCACATTATAACTGTAAGTCAAATAACTGCTATGAATAATTACAAGGGAAGAAATTATTTTTAGTAATCTAGAGAAACTCTCAAGAGGTGAAAACTTACCAAACATGATTGAATAAGTATATATAAACAAGAATTGCACATGGCTACTTCCTAAGAATGATAAACAAGTATCCAAATTATATAAGTATTGCTGAAGGGTCTGATCCATGCTTTATGTTTCCTTAATACTTATAGGATGATTCATGTAATTTTAAAAATAAATTAATAATGAAAATATAATACACATGCCATCAATACATATTTTATAATTGTGTTATCATTATGATTTTAAAGTTTAAAATACTGCTAAATAATTGGTAGACATTGAGCTATCTACTTAGTTGATATAAACATCATCCTTTTCTTCTAGTAAAAGGACTTTGANTAATACACATGCCATCAATACATATTTTATAATTGTGTTATCATTATGATTTTAAAGTTTAAAATACTGCTAAATAATTGGTAGACATTGAGCTATCTACTTAGTTGATATAAACATCATCCTTTTCTTCTAGTAAAAGGACTTTGAAATTTATCCAAGGTAAAGGAATATGTATGATCTGGAATTTTCAGAGAAAGAGCTGAAAAAGCTTATTATTTTTTCTAAACTATTTGGAATAAAACAAAAGCTTGGTGTTCAGTGCCACAGAGTGCTAGTTGGCATACTGAAGGCGAATCTGTTTCCCGGTAGTAACCAGAAATACAAGAGCAGCAGTTGGAGGAGAAGCATGCTGCTGTGTGTTTGAGTTAGACTATCAAAGTATGGCTGGATGGTAGAAGTCCAAAAGCTTTTGTTATTTGCCATAGTAACTAACTCAGCACCTGCCAGTCATGTTGGCTGGATATAACAGAACTGCCTGCATTTGGAGTGGGGTTACCAGGAAGGGCTTATAAGAGTTGTTCTCATGTAATGAAGTATTTTCTAAATTAAAAAAAAAAAAAAAAAGTTGTATGTAGACCAACCCACCCCCAAAATTTAGGAAATTAAAGAAATTCATGATTTAATGTTAATGAAGGATGTTAGTCTTCCAAAGAAGCAAATATTTGTTTGTAAACTAGAATCTGTAATAAAAATAGATCATTTTTTTTTTAACATTTTGCTAGAATGCTTCTGTATCAAAATTTAAATCTGTTAATTGCCCTGCATGGCTTCAGTGTCAGTCATTAAAGATTCACTTGAGCCAAATTCTAATCACAGTACAGTTAGAACACTTCTTAATGCTTTCCAAGATTTTCTCTTAGAGACAAACTAGATTTTGAAGCAAGATTCAGGATACAATGGGTTATTGATCATCTCCGGCTGGTTGAGAATTATTGTGGTACCTCTCATAGTTCATAGGCAATGAATGTTGAGTAATTATTAACTCATAAGAAGTTGGAATTAATTATTGGAGAATTATTCACTCATTTGATAATTACTAATTGAGTACCAATTATATGCAAGTTTGTTATCTAGGTAATTGTACTACATTTGTGGCCAAAATAGACAAAGATACTACACACATAGAAATGGATTTACTTTTTAGAAGAGTGAGATAATAGCAAATCATAATGCACCAGTAAACTTAAATTTTCTGGAGAAGGCGATGGCACCCCACTCCAGTACTCTTGCCTGGAAAATTCCATGGATGGAGGAGCCTGGTAGGCTGCAGTCCATGGGGTCGCAAGGAGTTAGACATGACTGAACGACTTCCCTTTCACTTTTCACGTTCATGCATTGGAGAAGGAAATGGCAACCCACTCCAGTGTTCTTGCCTGGAGAATCCCAGGGACGGGGGAGCCTGGTAGGCTTCCGTCTGTGGGGTCACACAGAGTCAGACATGACTGAAACGACTTAGCAGCAGCAGCAGCAAGCTTAAATTGGAAGGTGGTACAATCTATAGGTAAAAAGAAAAGTCGCGTCAGGTAGTAAGGGGTGGAAGATGGTTCACAATAGAGGTTAGGCTTTTAAATGAGGTGAAAATGTCTTGCATCGGGTTCGTTTTTTGGGTTTTTTTTTTTTTTCATTTTTACTTAAGGAAAGATTATAACCACTCTTTCTTTGACATACCTCTATATTTCCTGCCTCAGATCAATCTCCATTGTGGCTCTAAGCAATTCACTTAACCTCTGTGAGCTTCAATGTGTCCTGGGCAGTGATAACTGCTTCAAAACACTGTTATTTAAATCAACATATCATTAATGATCATGCTTTGCAGTGAAACTTGGCGAAGAGTATGAACTGAGTAAAGGTTAATTGACTCTGAATCTGTATAATTGCCATGATATTGAGATGTGACAATCTTATTTCTTCAGATGAGCATCAATTTGCATAACTTTTCCACTGATTCACTGACTTGAATTTCCTTTGGCAAAAATGAAAAAACAAAAAAGAAATGATGCCAGACATTATCACCTCATTTAAAAGGCCAGTCTCTGTTGTGAACCATCTCGCCTGCCTTTTAGATACCCCTTACTATCTGTTACACTAAGTAGGAAGAAGAAACCAGGCAGTAGTTTTAGATTTTGCTTGGAAGTCCCCTTAGCTAGATCATCAAATTCATTAAGCATATTTCAAGCTTTCCCATTACTATAGACAACAGTTTTATTAAGGTCTTTGCCACTTTGTAACAAAGAGGTCTCTATTTTTTCCAGTTTCCAGTGATATTTTTTTTCCATTTTAGTTAATTTTATTATCCCCTTTTTGTTAATGTCCTCAAAACCAGATTTCTAGTTCAAATCAGTTTAGGGTTCCCTTTATGTGCTCCTTAAAATCTTTGCTGCTTTCAGCAACATTTTCTAGGTGTTCTTTATGGCAGCATTTGCAGTCCACGGAATCGCTAAGAGTCGGGAATGACTGAGCAACTTCACTTTCATGCATTGGAGAAGGAAATGGCAACCCACTCCAGTGTTCTTGCCTGGAGAATCTCAGGGACAGAGGAGCCTGGTGGGCTGCTGTCTTTGGGGTTGCACAGAGTCAGACACAACTGAAGCAACTTAGCAGCAGCAGCAGTCTTTATCTTGGAGAAGAAAGTGGCATCCCACTCCAGTATTCTTGCCTGGAGAATCCTATAGACAGAGGAGCATGGTGGGCTGCTGTCCATGGTGTTGGACAGAGTCGGACACGACTGAAGTGACTTAGCATAGCATAGCATATGGCAGCACTTTACTTCCAATTATCTACTGTTACAGTAGATTATCCTTCACCCTCCAAGTTGTAACTTAAAATAACAAACATATATTATCTCACAATTTCTATAGGTTCAGAATCTGGGTCTGCCCTTGCAGGGCTCAGTGCTGGCTTATAGTCTTGCCTGGAGAATCCCACGGACAGAGAAGCCTGTCAGGCTACAGTCTATAGGATTGCAGTGTCAGACACGAGTGAAGCGACTTAGCATGCAAGCACATAGGATCTCCCGCTATTCAATTAAAGTACTCAGTGGTACTGCAACATCTTTGCTTCCCTGGGGGAGAAATCACATCAGGTTCACTCTCAAGGCTGTTAATAGGCCTCCGGCCCTTGCTAGCCAATGACCAGTGACTTCAGTCCCTTGTCACATGGGCTTTCCTTCAGGCAGTTCACAGCTTGGAGACAGGCTTCCCTGAAAACAGTAGAGACGACAAAAGAAAGGGTGAGTGTAGAAGTCACAGTAATTTTGCGAAGTTATCTCAGAAGTGACATTCCATTCGTTTTTCATATTCTATTTCTTAGAAGCAAGTCCCTAGGCACAGCGTACACTGGAAGGGAAACAGGTTACTTAAGAAATGCCTACCTGGAGTGGGAGGTCACTGTGAGCCATCTCAAGGGTTCCTGTCACAATTACTTTTAGATACTTAGCAGTTTTGATATTGGGTCAGCTAATCAGTTAGATACAGAAAAGAGAAGAATGTGAAGTCTAGAGCAAGGTAGTACTCTATTAGAAATTCTCATAAGTAGATGGCTTAAGGTATGCAAATACAGGAAATTTCATTCTGTAGGTTAGAGGTGACCAAGAAAAATGGATAGCTGAAGGCTTTCAGGAGAACATATTCTTTGATTTCAGTTTTCCAGTTTTTATCCCCTCTTTCTTTACTTTAGGAAAATCCCTATTTTACAAATTTTCAAGTTTATCCATATTTTTTCTAAATATCTAATGTGTTGTTGGTCATAACTTTCCTTCCAAGGAGTAAGCATCTTTTAATTTCATGGCTGCAGTCACCATCTGCCATCATTTTGGAGCACCCAAAAATAAAAGTCTGACACTGTTTCCACTGTTTCCGCATCTATCTTCCATGAAGTGATGGGACCAGATGATAGCAGAGATATTACTTTGCCAGAAAAGGTCTGTCTAGTCAAGGCTATGATTTTTCCATTGGTCATGTGTGGATGTGAGAGTTGAACTATGAAGAAAGCTGAGTGCTGAAGAATTGATGCTTTTGAACTGTGGTGTTGGAGAAGACTTGTGAGTCCCTTGGACTGAAAGGAGATCCAACCAATCCATCCTAAAGGAGATCATTCCTGAGTGTTTATTGGAAGGACTGATGCTGAAGCTGAAACTCCAGTACTTTGGCCACTTCATGCGAAGATTTGACTCATTGAAAAAGACTCTGATGCTGGGAGGGATTGTGGGCAGGAGGAGAAGGGGATGACGGAGGATGAGATGGCTGGATGGCATCACTGACTAGATGGACGTGAGTATGAGTGAACTCTGGGAGTTGGTGATGGACAGGGAGGCCTGGCATGCTGTGATTCATGGGGTCGCAAAGAGTCAGACACAACTGAGCGACAGAACTGAATGTGTTGTTGTGTCTATCTAGTACCTTTCTCATTTTACATACTACATTAAACTATTTTATGATTATTCATATAAACCCCTGAAATTTCCTATCTCTTCAAAATTTTTATTGTATTATCAACATTGTATAAAAGTTCATTGGAACTGAAGCATAATTTGATCTTGTTTTGTCTATTTCCCAGAGAGTACAGGCCTTTTCATCTCTGGGAGTCAGTGTGTGCATGTGGGTAGAAGAGGTCACTAATCATTTTCATTCACTTCTGCAGTCAAGTTAAGCTAGTTTGGGGTTTTAAATTTAATAGGATAGAGTTCCCTTGTAATCATACCAACTTCTAATCACCACGCGGTGGACTTTAGAACCTTGCTGTAGTAATTACGCTGGAAGAGTGTTACATTCACTTCCCCTCTCTTTACCAGGCCCTCATTTGAATCTACTTTTGGGGCATGGTTGAAATAGATGATTTCGAGCTGAGGCATCTGCTCCAGTGTTTGGGGCTTTTCTAGACTCCAACCAGTTTCACAATCCAGCAATGAGATCCAAAATATGCTTGATCCCCTTTGTCCCTGTAGGGTTGCTCAGTCCACAGTAATCCCCAACCCCATGATCTGCAACTTCCTCTGACCTTCTGTGAACTCCTCATTCTTTATCTCTGTCTGGAATTTAATTCATCAAGGGTTCCTTGCTGTTGCTTTCCACTTTCTTTGTTAGTCCCACTGAAAAGTATGGCTTTTATTTTGTCAAGTTACTCCATATTATCATAAGAGCAATGATGTTGCATGTCCTTCTATATGCTCCTTGAAAATGAAATTTTATTTCACTTAATTCATAATAGCAGAACACAAAACAATATTCATTTTATATTCTTTTAAGAGGTTTGGTTTTGTGTCTACAGATAAGTTTAATTAGAATCCATCTCTTCAGACTTCCACAGTATTTCAAACAGGTCATTATAGTTTTATGTTAAAAATTTTCACACTTCAGTTTGTCAGTCACATTTTAATAATTGATTTCTTTGAATAATTAACTGATAATTTCCATACTACCAAAATTTTGATATTACATACGACTAGAATATGTATAAAAATCATGACTTTTCATTCTCTTTTTACATTTCATAAAATTACTTACATTTCTTCAATTCAGTTCAGTTATTCATTCATGTCCGACACTTTGCGACTCCACGAACTGTAACACTCCAGGCCTCCCTGTCCATCACCAGCTCCCCGAGTTTACTCAAACTCATGTCCACTGAGTCAGTGATGCCATCCAACCATATGAGCTTCAACATCAGTCCTTCCAATGAATATCCAGGGATGATTTCCTTTAGGATTGACTGGTTGGATCTCCCTGCAGTCCAAGGGACTTTCAAGAGTCTTCTCCAATACCATAGTTCAAAAGCATCAATTCTTTGGTGCTCAGCTTTCTTTATAGTCCAACTCTCACATCCATACATGAACACTGGAAAAACCATAGCCTTGACTAGACGGACCTTTGTTAACAAAGTATAGCTACCATTTTATACATTTTTAATTTATGGAATTTTACAATTGATAGAAAATTTAGTCTACTTTCACTTTATTTTTCAAATTACAAATTACAGCTTAGAAACTACAACATTTACACATTCATCTATTCATTAGTGTGTCTTTTCCCAAAATGCTTCTCTGATGTGTCTTATTATCAGGATTCATGTTCACTGCTTTCTTCACAAATCCAAGAATTACCACTACCCAGTGGAATTTACTAAGCCTGCTTTTCCATAACAGCTAACAATTCTGATAGCTTGGTTAATCCTAAGGAGATACACAGAGGGTAAATACTAGCTCTTCCTCTAATGTCGCCTCATTTTAAATGTACCTTGATTATATTTAACTTGCTTTAAATCTGCATTTAATGGCTTTTAATATTCATAGTAAAATGATGTAACTAAATTCAGTAAGGCTGATAAGTCTCCTAAATTAGGCCTTGGTAATCACAATTCAGAAAAAAATATGGTTGTTTATTCATTTGTTTTACAAAGGCTAGGAAAGCCCTCTTTTCATTGTTAATATTTTATTAATAAACATTTTCATTTAATTAAGATCACTAAAGCTATAAATAAAAATAAATGTATCTTGATTTGATCTATTACTTGTTTTAATGCTGTTCATGTTGATATGATTTATTATTATAAGTGAATAAACATTTGCTAAAAGGCAGATATATTATTTCAAGCATGTGTATAAATAAGTGATTTTTTTCCAAATCTGATCTCATTTTTAGTTTAAAAATTTAAATCTATTTGTCTTTATTCAGGAACAATTAATAAATACACTACTTCCAAACTATTTAAAATGTACAATGCAACAATGATTTGATATAGGTACACACTGTGCAAGAATTCCCTCGAGTTAGTGATTTTTTTCCAAATCTGATCTCATTTTTAGTTTAAAAATTTAAATCTATTTGTCTTTATTCAGGAACAATTAATAAATACACTACTTCCAAACTATTTAAAATGTACAATGCAACAATGATTTGATATAGGTACACACTGTGCAAGAATTCCCTCGAGTTAGTGATTTTTTTCCAAATCTGATCTCATTTTTAGTTTAAAAATTTAAATCTATTTGTCTTTATTCAGGAACAATTAATAAATATACTACTTCCAAACTATTTAAAATGTACAATGCAACAATGATTTGATATAGGTACACACTGTGCAAGAATTCCCTCGAGTAAGTGATTTTTTTCCAAATCTGATCTCATTTTTAGTTTAAAAATTTAAATCTATTTGTCTTTATTCAGGAACAATTAATAAATATACTACTTCCAAACTATTTAAAATGTACAATGCAACAATGATTTGATATAGGTACACACTGTGCAAGAATTCCCTCGAGTTAGTGATTTTTTTCCAAATCTGATCTCATTTTTAGTTTAAAAATTTAAATCTATTTGTCTTTATTCAGGAACAATTAATAAATATACTACTTCCAAACTATTTAAAATGTACAATGCAACAATGATTTGATATAGGTACACACTGTGCAAGAATTCCCTCGAGTTAGTGTATGTTTTTCATACATATAGTGTGTGTGTATGAGAAAATTTAAGTTCTACTGTTTTAGAAAATTTCAATCATACAAAACAGTGTTATCAAGTATAGTTACAATATTGTGCATTAGATCCTAATTCATTATTCATCTTATAAATGGAAGTTTGTACCTTTTTACCAGCCTCTTCCTATTTCCCTCAGCCCCCACACTGTTTGCTCTGTCAGTTCATTTTTTCTGATTCCATATATAATTGACATTATGTCCTATTTGTCTTTCTCTGCCTGGCTTATTTCACTTAGCACAATGCCTCCAAGTTCATCTACATACTCTCAAGTGACAAGATTTTCTTCTTAGAGCTGAATAACATTCCATTACGTATTATATGTACAATACAGATAGAGAAAATATGATATAGATATCCCCATTCCCAGGTGGCCCTAGAGGTAAAGAACCCACTTGCCAGAAACATTTATTTGATCCCTGGAGAAGGAAATGGCAGTCCACTCCAGTATTCCTGTTCTTGCCTGGAGAATCCCGTGGACAGAGAAGCCTCATGGACTACAGCCCATGGAGTTTCAAAGAGTCAGACACGACTGAAGTGACTCAGTACAGAGTATATTTTCATGTATTTATGAGGCATACTCTGGTCGTTTCCATGCTTTGGATCTTGTGAAGAATGCTGCCAGGAGCATAGGAGTACAGATATCTATTAGAAATAATTATTTCATTTCCTTTGGGTATATNATTTCTATGAATTCTTTGAAAATCATCTATTTTACCTCTTTATTTTAATCAGTATTTCTTTTTCACTTGAGTGTATTATGAGTTCTTTAATATATTTTGGCTATCAATAATTTATCAGATACATGTTTGCAAATATTTATCCCACCACACAAGTTGTCTTTTCATTTTGTTGATGGCTACCTTAACTGTACAGAAGCTTTTTAGTTTGATATAATCCCAACTGTTTAATTTTACTTTTGTTACCTTTATTTAAGGTGTCAAAAAAGAAAAAGCAACTATCATGATATGTGACCAATGTCAAAGTACTTACTGCCTGTTTTTTTTCCTATGAGTTTTATATTACTTTCAAGGCCTTAATCCAATTTTAGTTAATTATCATTCATGGTATAATAGTGGTCCACTTCCATCCTTTTACATGTGGCTGTCCAATTTTCTTAACACATTTATTGAAGAGACTATCTTTTCCTAATTGCATATTCTTGGCTCCTTTGTCATAAGTTAATTGACAATTTCTGTATGGATATTGACCAGTTGTCAATGTGAATAGAGGTGGAAGAAAATCCAATACTGTAAAGAACAATATTGCATAGGAACGTGGGATGTTCGGTAAATCAAGGTAAATTGGAAGAGGGCAAACAGGATGTGGCTAGAGTGAACACTGATATTTTAGGAATCTGAACTAAAATGGACTGGAATGGGTGCATTTAACTCAGATTATGATTGTATTTACTACTGTGGGCAAGAATCCCTTAGAAGAAATGGAGTAGCCATCATAGTCAACGGAAGAGTCCAAAATGCAGTACTTGGGTGCAATCTTGAAAATGACAGAAAGATCTCTTTTACTTTCCAAGGCAAACCATTCAAAATCACAGTAATCCAATTCTATGCCCCAATCTGTAATGCCAAAGAAGCTTAAGTTGAATGGTTCTATGAAGACCTACAATACCTTCTACAACTAACACCAAAAAAGATGTCCTTTTCATTATTGGGGAATGGAATGCAAAAGTAGGAAGTCAAGAGATATGGAGTAACAGGCAAGTTTGGCCTTGCAGTACAAAGTGAAGTAGAGCAAAGGATGACAGAGTTTTACCAAGAGAATGCACTGGTCATAGCAAACACCCTCTTCCAACAACACATGAGAAGACTCTACACATGGACATCACCAGATGGTCAATACCAAAATCAGATTGATTGTATTATTTGCAGCTGTATACAGTCAGCAAAAACTAGACCAGAAGATGACTATGGCTCAGATCATGAGCTCCTTAATGCCAAATTCAGACATAAATTGAAGAAACTAGGGAAAAACACTAGACCATTCAGGTATGATGCAAATAAAATCCCTTATGATTATACAGTGGAAGTGACAAACAGATTCCAAGGATTAGAAAAGACAGAGTTGCCTGTCTAATCTAGATATGTCTAGGTAGACAGGCCTGTCTATCTACCTGATAGAAAGAGTACAGAAGAACAACGGACAGAGGTTTGTGACATTGTAGAGGAGGCAGGGATCAAGACCATTCCAAGAAAAAGAAATGCAAAATGTCAAAATGGTTGAGGAGGCCTTACAAATAGCTATATAAAAGTAGTGAAAGGCAAAGGAAAAAAGGAAAGATATACCCATTTGAATTGAGAGTGCTAAAGAATAGCAAAGGGGGAAAAGAAATCCTTCCTCAGTGATCAATGCAAAAAAATAGAGGAAAACAATAGAATGGGAAAGACTAGATTTCTCTTCAAGAAAATTAGAGATACCAAGGGAATGCTTCATGCAAAGATGGGCTCAATAAAGGACAGAAATGGTATGGACCTAACAGAAGCAGAAGATATTAAGAGGTGGTGAGAATACACAGAAGAACTGTACAAAAAATATCCTCACAACCACGATGGTGTGATCATTTACCTAGAGCCAGACATCCTGGAATGTAAAGTCAAGTGGGCCTTAGGAAACATCACTATGAACAAAGCTAATGGAGGTGATGGAATTCCAGTTGAGCTATTTCAGATCCTAAAAGGTGATGCTGTGAAAGTGCTGCACTCAATACACCAGCAAATTTGGAAAACTCAGCAGTGGCCATAGGACTGGAAAAGGTCAGTTTTCACTCCAATCCCTAAAAAAGGCAATGCCAAAGAATGCTCAAACTCTGCACAATTGTACTCAACTCACACTCTAGCAAATTGTAAAAGAATCATGAACTTCCAAATGTTCAAGCTGGATTTAGAAAATGCAGAGGAACCAGAGATCAAACTGCCAATATCCATTGCGTCATCGGAAAAGCAAAAGAATTTCAGAAAAACATCTACTTTTGCTTTATTGACTGTGCCAAAGCCTTTGACTGTCAGGATAAAAAAAAAAAAAATTGGAAATTTTTCAAGAGATGGGAATACCAGACCACCTTACCTATCTTCTGAGAAACCTGTATGCAGGTCAAGATGCAACATTCGGAACAGGACATGGAACAACAGACTGGTTCCAAATCGGGAAAGGAGTATGTCAAGACTCCATATTGTCACCCTGCTTATTTAACTTATTATGAGAGCACATCATGAGAAGTGCTGGGTCTATGAAGCACAAGCTGGTATCAAGATTACCAGGGGAAATATCAATAACCTCAGATAGGCAGATGATACCACCGTTATGGCAGAAAGCAAAGAAGAATTAAAGAGCCTCTTGATGAAATTGAAAGAGGAGGGTGAAAAAGTTGGCTTAAAGATCAACATTCAGTAAGATCATGGCATCTGGTCCCATCACTTTATGGCAAACAGACAGGGAAACAGTGGAAATAGTGACAGACTTTATTTTCTTGGGTTCCAACATGACTGCAGATTGTGTTTGCAGCCATGAAATTAAAAGACACTTGCTCCTTGGAAGAAAAACTGTCACCAACCTCGATAGCATATTAAAAAGCAGATACCTTACTTTGCAAACAAAGGTCCATCTAGTTAGAGCTATGGTTTTTCAAGTAGTCATGTATACATGTGAGAGTTGGACTATATAGAAAGCTGAGCACTGAAGAATTGATGCTTTTGAACTGTGGTATTGGAGAAGACTCTTGAGAGTCTCTTGGACTCCAAGAAGATCCAACCAGTCCATCCTAAAGGTAATCAGTCCTGGGTGTTCATTGGAAGCACTGATGCTGAAGCTGAAATTCCAATACTTTGGTCACCTAATGTGGAGAACTGACTTATTGGAAAAGACCCTGATGCTGGGAAAGATTGAAGGCAGGAGGAGAGGGGGATGAGACAGTTGGATAGCATCACTGAAGGATGAGACAGTTGGATGGCATCCCTGAATGGATGGGCAGGAGTCTGAGCAAGCTCCAGGAGATGGTGATGGACAGGAAAGCACCCCCTGCTGCAGTATATTGGGTTGCAAAGAATCAGACACAACTGAGTGACTAAACTGACCTGAACTGATATGTGTGGATTTATCTCAGTGTCAGTTCTCTTCCATTGCTCTGATGTCTGTTTCTATATCTGTATCACATTATTTGGATGACTGTAGCAAACTGTAATATAAAGCTACTGCTACTGCTAAGTCGCTTCAGTCGTGTCCGACTCTGTGCGACCCCATAGATGGCAGCCCACCGGGCTCCCCTGCCCCTGGGATTCTCCAGGCACACTGACCTCCATCTCAGGGCCTGCTTTCAGGGGATCTCAAACTAGATAGCTAATTCCAGGATGGTTCAAGACAGCAGCATTAAGATGGCGGCCAGGTCATAGGTACGACTGCCAATGGTAGGTGAAGCCAGATTTGTACCTGGCACAAGTTTGCAGTGCAACTGTAAAAACCTGGAGAATCCCAGGGGCGGGGGAGCCTGGTGGGCTGCCGTCTATGGGGTCGCACAGAGTCAGATACTACTGAAGCGACTTAGCAGTAGCAGTAGCAGTAGCTTTATATTACAGTTTGAAATCGGGAATTGAAATGCCTCTAGCTTTGTCCTTCTCACTCAGGATTTACTTGGCTATTCAGAGTCCGTTGCGGTTTCATAAAAATTTTAGGATTGTTTTTTTCCATTGCTCTGAAAAATGCCATTGGAATTATGAGAGGGATTGCATTAATCTGTATATTGCTTTGAATAGTATGGTCACTGTAACAATATTAGTCCTTCTATTCCATGAGCATGGAATATTTTTTCATGGATATGTGTGTTTTTGTTGTTTCTCATCAGTATCTTATAGATTACTGTGTATATGTCTTTTACTTCTTGGTTAAATTTACTCCCAGATGTATTTTTTTAATGTAATGGTAAATATATTTTTGTATATTATAAATACATTTTTAAAATTTATATTTCTGATAATTCATTATTAGTATAGAGAAATGCAACAGTTTTTGTACATTGACTTTTTATCTTGCATGTCTACTGAACTTATCTATTTTCATTAATACTGTATTCAGTTTTTTGATGGACTCTTTATGGTTTTGTATATATAATAACATAAAAAAATAAAGAGGGGCTTCCTTTGTGGCTCAGCTGGTATAGAAACTGCCTGCAATGTGGGAGATGCGGGTTGATTCCTGGGTTGGGACGATCCCCTGGAGAAGGGAAACGCTAGTATTCTGGCCTGGAGAATTCCATGGACTGTATAGTTCATGGGGTTGCAAAGAGTCGGAGACATAGTCTTACTTCTTTTTTTTTTTTTTGTCTATTTATATGCTTTTTCTTTTTATTGCCTAGTTGCTTTAGCTAGGACTTTCAAACTATGCTGAATAAATGTGGTGAGAGTGGACATCTTTGTCTTTTTCTTGATCTTAAAGAAAAATAATCTAGGGTTTAAAGTTGATTATGATGTTACCTGTATGTTTTTCATAATGACCTTTATTATGTTGAGGTATATTCCCTCTCTAACCATAGATTTTACCATAAAAGGATATTAAATTTTGTCAAATTCTTTTTCTGAATTTATTGAAATTATATTATTTTTATCCTTCATTTTGTTAATGAGGTGTATCACACTGATTGATTTGAAGATACTCAACAAACTCCAGTACTTTGGCCACCTCATGCGAAGAGTTGACTCATTGTAAAAGACTCTGATGCTGGGAGGGATTGGGGGCAGGAGGAGAAGGGGACGAAAGAGGATGAGATGGCTGGATGGCATCACGGACTCGATGGATGTGACTCTGAGTGAACTCTGGGAGTTGGTGATGGACAGGGAGGCCTGGCGTGCTGCGATTCATGGGGTCGCAAAGAGTCGGACATGACTGAGCAACCGACTGAACACCCTTGATTCCCTGGTATAAATCTAACTTGATAATGGTGTATGATGTTTTTAATGTACTGTTGAATTCAGTTTTCTAATATTTTATTAAGGATTTTTGCACCTGTGTTTACCAGGAATTTTATATACCTTAAAGTCAGTGGGCTTTACTGTACACATTGAAAGAAATAGGTAAGGGTATTACATATTAATTTATCTATAAATTTCACATGTAAACAAATTTTAAATGGAAGCCATAGTCTTAAGGTATTTGTGGCCTGAATTTCTTATCTTGTACTTATCATTGCGTGTAAATAAAATACATGTTTGGATGCAAATCTTATAAATATAGTGTAAGTGTTACCATTAATGAAAACATTAATCCCAGTCTTTAATTAAGGTAAATTCTTTTGTGTGTGTGTAGTGACTGGCTACACTCCAGTACTCTTGCCTGGAAAATCCCATGGGCAGGGGAGCTTGGTGTGCTACAATCTATGGTGTCACAAAGAGTTGGACATGACTGAGTGACTTTCAGTCACTCACTTGAAGGTATAGAGTTAACTTGTTTAGTTGACATAAACTTCCTTCTTAGAACTGCTTTTGCTGACTCTCATAAGTTTTGGTAAATTGTGTTTCCAGTTTTATTTGTCTCAGGGTATTTTAAAAATTTCTCTGTAATATTTTTCTTTGACTCATTGGTTGTGCAGGAACATCTATTTAACCTCCTTTTTATTCATTTACTCAAAATATTTTTAATTAAGAAAAAACACCCAGCATTCAAGAATAAATTGAAATTCCACATGAGTTTTACTTCCTGCTCCTTGCTGGGTCAGAAACCTGAGACTCTGTGGAGTGTTAGGGCCAACTTGGCTAGAGCTTGGTTGTCCCTGAGGCCAAGAGGCAGTAACCACACGTTAAGATAACCTTAGAGGAGGTCAAGACAAGAGGAGGCTAGGAGCTTGCAAGGAAGTGATGGCTGACCAGCTGGAGACATAGACAGCAAGCTCCATCTAGCAGAGTAGTCAGCTCTAAGGGAATTCAGGGCATGCTCACGAAAGATCCAGAACCAGCACTTCAGGCTGACTGCCCCAGCTGGCCTCTCTATAGGATCTTGTCCTCTCCTGAGGCAAATCTTTTAATGAGCAAGTCTTTAAAAAGGGAATCATTTGCTTCATTTGTAAACCTAAAACAGATGTTGATTTCAGTTTGATTATGTTTATAGCTTTAAACATGTTCTACCATAACTTTAATAGCAGAGTGTAGCTGGTAGAGATAATCATAGTTTAACTGTATGTGTTTCTTAATTCAGAAAATTGTTATATCTAATCTGAAAAGCTAGAAGATATTTTGGGGAAAAATCACTACCCACATGCCTCGCCCAGTGAAAAACTAGCCTTATAACAGGAAGAGGGATATAGCTCTCTACTTGAAATTAAGTACCCCCATTTTTGGAGAAGGAAATGACAACCCACTCCAGTATGCTTGCCTGGAAAATCCCATGGAAAGAAGAGCCTGGTGGGCTACAGTTCATTGGGTCACAAAGAGTCAGACACAACTGAAGTCACAGCACACATATAGGATTTTAAAGTTTCATTGTAACTCTCTTTGAGGTGGCAGTATATGCTTTAATTTGAGAGTGATTAAGACATGACTCGTATTACTGTTTAGGTTTAGATTGAAGAGAGGGCAGAAATGGCAGAATTGGCAATACCTTATGTAATAATTTTTTTTTTT